>CM037851.1:105342753-105362382 GCA_021234595.1 Delia radicum | reverse complement strand
GTACTGTTTAAATGCTTCAGTATTAATTATGAAAACTTAAAACACACCCAGACGAAAGATTGATAAATAAATATTTCGTGTTGCGTAGAAACGA
Source organism: Delia radicum (assembly GCA_021234595.1). NCBI lineage: Eukaryota > Metazoa > Arthropoda > Insecta > Diptera > Anthomyiidae > Delia > Delia radicum. The sequence goes on along the minus strand of CM037851.1, from coordinate 105,362,288 downwards.
GCGTTAGTTTTGCAAACCAATTTTTTGTTGTTTCCTACTTTTGAGAAAGGTAAATTTAAAACAAAGTGGTCCAGGCGGATGAGTGATATTTAAATTTTAATAAAAATTAAATTATGAGGTTGTATCTGTTAAACTTGCAGTTGCATACTTTAGAGAGACTTGAGAGAGATGATTGATATTTATAAATTTTATCTTTTATAAACAGAGAAGACAAAAAGTAGCAAAATCCATTGTATTTAAAAAAATATTGAAAAAAGCAAAACAACAAAAAGGTAAAATAATTACACATTTTAAAAGAAGAATTACAAAATTTTAAGGAAATAAGCATTTTGAAAAAGTCAATTTTAAAGCTCAAAAATTTTAACAAAAAGTTGTTTTAAGGCCAAAAATCAAATAATTGAAAAAAGCAAATATGAATAAAAATGTAAAAAAAAGTATTTGTCTTCTCTGTTTATAAAGTATAAACACATTTTTAATTCTATTCTTTTTAACAATGGATTTTCTTAAAATAAAACAAAATATATGTCTTAGATATTAATTTTTGGAATTTCTTTTTAAAAATATTTTCATAAACAAGCCCATATATGATCATCAACTACCGGAAGTTCATGGAAATGCTATTTTTTTTTTTGCTTAAGTCTGATAACAGGGTAAACAAAATATATTTGCGAATCAAAGAGTTTGTGTTAAAATTGCATTGCATATTTCGCTACAAATGCATATTTTTGCATATTTTGCTTTAAATGCATATTTTTATTTATTTTGCTTTAAATGCATATTTATTAATGCCTACTTTTAGTTATCTTACATATTTTTATTGAATTTTTCCAAGTTTTTCGTAAAAATCACTTATAATATTATTTCATATAGACTAAATAGGACCCAAGCCGTTCAAGCCATTTTAAGTGTTCTCTGCAATTTTATTTGCAAACTAGGTATGCAGGTTTTAGTGGTTTTTTTAAATGCGTATTTTTTAATACAAATAATTAAAATTATGTGGTAATTGTGCGAAACGGATGCAAAGAATATATTACACTGTGTGTAATATTTTAAGTCATAGCAAAATAACCATATACGGACACCACTACGTGATAAAAGACCCGTGTCTCCCAATTTTTCCCAAAGTCATGCACTTTTTTTTTATGGGCCGCCAAAGATTTGGGGCCTCGGTATCATTTTCGCAAAAAAGTGATCATTTTCTCGGGCTCATATCTTGCAAACCGTTCAGAATTTCGATTTACTCTCTGAGTAAAGTTGTAGCTCTTGTCATAAAGAACAAATGCGAACATATAATATCAAAAAAAACTTCACCTTCCAGATCAAAATCGCAAAAAACTTAAAAAAAATTCGATTTTTTTTACCTTTTTTCCCATGTTCAGGTCCATAGGTAGCAAACCGTTCAAAATTCAAGGAAACAATCAACTACAAAAATTTACCTAAGATCTCAATAAACAAATTTCTAGAACATATAAACTTCCTAGAGATGATTCTTAACACTGTTTAGGTAGCGCGCAAAAGTGAAAAATTGACCGAAAATTTTTTAATTTCATTTTTTTACCTTTTTTCTCCTGTTCAGGTGCATAGGTAGCAAACCGTTCAAAATTCAAGGAAACAATCAACTACAAAAATTTACCTAAGATCTCAATAAACAAATTTCTAGAACATATAAACTTCCTAGAGATGATTCTTAACACTGTTTAGGTAGCGCGCAAAAGTGAAAAATTTGCCGAAATTTTTTTAATTTAATTTCATTTTTTTACCTTTTTTCTCCTGTTCAGGTGCATAGGTAGCAAACCGTTCAAAATTCAAGGAAACAATCAACTACAAAAATTTACCTAAGATCTCAATAAACAAATTTCTAGAACATATAAACTTCCTAGAGATGATTCTTAACACTGTTTAGGTAGCGCGCAAAAGTGAAAAATTTGCCGAAAATTTTTTAATTTAATTTTTTTACCTGTTTTCTCCTGTTCAGGTGCATAGGTAGCAAACCGTTCAAAATTCAAGGAAACAATCAACTACAAAAATTTTCCTATGATCTCAATAAACAAATTTCTACATCATATAAACTTCCTGGGAATAATTCTTAACACCGTTTAGGTAGCCGCAAAAGTGAAAAAAGTGACGCGGTGAAAGTTATATAAAGTGTTACAACATAATTCGTACACAACAGTGGCAACTGACAGTTTCAGTATGCAGTGTGAAAAAATTGATTTATTTTGCTACGTTTGCGGTCATCAAACCAGAAAAAAAGCATCTACAAGATTTCAAAAGGAAAAGAATCTTTTAACTAGTGAATTCAAAAGAGCATATACATTGTTTTTCGACGAAGTGGACTTGACCGGTGAAAATTACACACCTAATACAGTGTGTCGCCAATGTTATAACAATCTCATGGCATGGTTGAGTGGAGGCAGAGGTACTATGAAGTATTGTAAGCCGGTAAACTGGATTAATCGCCCAGGTGATCATGATGCAACCAGTTGCTATGCATGCGTAAATTACACATGTCGTCTAAATCGACATGCTGAGAAGAACAAAATTTATAAAGCAACTGCAACAGAGACACTACCAGTGCTTGCACCTGAAAATTTTGTATCACCAAGGCCGCTGAATTTCAGAGGCTCTACACTCTAAATGGTGACAATTCGTTCGCTTACTGCAACGATATAAAAGCTTTGGTGGTAAAAATGGGAATGAACTACATCGCTAGTGAGTGGAGATTATTTATTGATGGTTCTGTTTCAAGCTTGAAAGCAGTGTTGTTGCATGTGTCGAACCGAAAACCTTCCATTCCGCTAGCAATGGGTATCAACATGAAAGAAAGCTATGAAACATAGAAAGATATAATTGAAAAAATCAAATATTACGAAAATAAATGGAAGATTTGCTGTGATTTTAAGGTCATAAACATTTTGCAAGGGATCATCGATAAGGGCGGCTTCCCAAAATTCTTTTGTTTTCTTTGTAATTGGGATTCACGCTCACCTCTGAATCAATTCCAATGTAATTCGTGGAGGCCAAGAGGAAGTGTGGATGAACAAATAGAACAACATAGACTGAAGAATGCACCTTTAATTGACAATACTCAAGACATCTTGCTGCCACCGCTCCACATAAAATTGGGAATTGTTAAAAAATTCATCGAAGTGGCCGTTGTAAATTGTCCAAACGCATTCGACTATTTGAAAAGCGTTTTCCCAAAGCGTAGCGATGACAAAATTAAAAAAGGTATTGTAGTAAATTTAAAACGAATTTTTGTTCACCTAATTGTACTATTTACACTATGTTAATGTTTTCTTTTCTGTCTTTATTTTTTGTTTTCATTTAATAGGCGTACTTAATGGCCCTGACATAGGAAAGCTATTCAAGAGCAACTTTGATTCATCGCTTGATGAAAATCATTCAATGGCATGGATTTACCTTCAGCGTGTATGCACCAGAGTCTTGGGAGGGGATCGAGACGCGGAACCGGAAGCAAGAGAATGGGTGAAAGAAATGCTGCATTATTTTGAGATAATCGGTGCATCGATGACATTAAAGCTGCATTTTCTTCATTTTCATTTTGACGATTTTATCAAACAACTCCCTACCGAATCCGATGCGCAAGGAGAACGGTTTCACCAAACCACAATGCCCATGGAAAAACGGTACAAAGGTAAAAACCTCGACGCATTGCTTGCAGAGGTAATATTAATTTTATTGATGCATTGTTTTGCATTCCTTTTTTGATTTATTTTCTAATTCATTTCAGGTATGTTGGTGGAGTCACAAGATCACCCTGTATGATGTTAATGAAGTATTTGAAGAAGAAAGAGCTTATGATGGAGGGCAGTCTGGAAGCAACGTGCCTGTGGACACCATAAGTTCTGAATCAGAGTCAGATTCGGACGATTCGGACGACGATTTGGATCCACAACTTAAGAGAGCGCGATTTGCAAGTCCAGGGCCATCAACATTATAAACATAATACGAATACTTTTTTTTAATATTTTTGTAATAGATATCATAGTATCTCAATGTTGAAGTAAACAAAAAACAAATGAAATTAAAAAACGGTGGTTAAGAATAATTCCCAGGAAGTTTATATCTTCTAGAAATTTGTTTATTGAGATCTTAGGTAAATTTTTGTAGTTGATTGTTTCCTTGAATTTTGAACGGTTTGCTACCTATGGACCTGAACACGGGAAAAAAGGTAAAAAAAAAAATCGAATTTTTTTAAGTTTTTTGCGATTTTGATCTGGAAGGTGAAGTTTTTTTGATTTTATATGTTCGCAATTTTCTTTATGACAAGAGCTACAACTTTGCCTCAGAGAGTAAATCGAAATTCTGAACGGTTTGCAAGATATGAGCCTGAGAAAACTATCACTTTTTTGCGAAAATGATACCGAGGCCCCAAAGTTTTGGCGGCCCATAAAAAAAAAGTGCATGACTTTGGGAAAAATTGGGAGACACGGGTCTTTTTTTTAGTCTTTTATCACGTAGTGGTGTCCGTATATGGTTATTTTTTTTCGTGTTGAACTGTGTTAAACAATACAAGTTAAATTAAAAATTTAATTAAAATTGCTTTGCAAAGTAATTTTAGTGCATATTTTAAGATTTTTCATAACGCTTCGATGCGGATATCGGCAAGGTTAACGCTGTTTTCTTTTCTATCGGTAACGGTATATTAGGGGTAACGATATTTCAGATATTTCGGTAACGGGTTTTTAGCGTTAACGATATTTTACTTATTTCGGTAAAGGTATTTTAGCGGTAACAGTATTTTAGTTATTTTGGTAACGCTAAAAAGTGCCAACCGAATTAAAACGTATTTTTTGGTGACCACAACAAAAAAAATTCGATTAGTACAACCGCATTCAAATGTGATTTTTGAATATTTTATGTGTTGCAACAGTTGCATTGGGTATATTTGGGTAAGAGTTTTATTAACCAAATTGTGAAAACCATTATTCAGTAGTATCAAATAATTTCAGCAGTAGTAACAGAATTTCAGTTGGCAAATACTTAAATTTTTATTTGGGTTTTCAGTTATTTCGGTAACGTTATTTAAATTATTCAGGTGATGCCACGCCAATATTTTGTGTACACCCAGAAAACAGACACAGTTGTTTCCACTATATTCATCTTAAATTATATTTTTAGTCGTGGAAGCTAATATTCAGTTGTCTCATTCAATATCATATTCCATTTTGATATTATTATGTTCTACAAAATTTTATTTAAAACAATCGCTTAATTCCAAAACAATACCTTAATTTTTGGGATTTGAACTCAGAAATTCAGACCCACCACAATTCGGTGGTTTCTACCAAAAGCCTAATTTAATTCTATATTTGATGGGGAAACGGTAACGGTATTTTAAGTGTAACGGTATTTTAGTTATTTCGGTAACGATTTTTTAGCGTTATTTTATTTATTTCGGTATCGGTATTTTAGTGGTAACGTTATTTTAACTATATCGGTAACTTTATTATAGGGATAACTGTTTTTCAGTTATTTCGGTAACGGTATTTCAAGGATAACGTTAATTTAGTTATTCAGGTAATGTCAATGGACATCAATAATTTTAGCGCCATTATGCAAAATTCCAATGACTAGCTAGTATATGATCATTGATCAAGCTTTGGGAAAATATATATTTATTTACAGGGATTATTTTTTCTGATTTTGTCAGATTATTTCGGTAACTTTATTTCATGGATAACGCTATTTAAATTATTTCGGTAACGGTATTTTAGCGATAATGGTATTTTTGTTATTTCTGTAACGGCACTTTAAGGGTATTCGGATTTTAGTTATATCGGTAACGGTATTTTACGGATAACGGTATTTCAATTATTTTGAAAATAGTAGGTAAGAGATAACGATAGCCAGTTGAATGGGTTTTGAAATGATAACGGTATTTCAGCGGAATTGCCTGCCATCCCTGGTTTTGTCCGAATTCCAACCAATATATTTTTCTGGGTGTAAGATTATGTCCGAGTTTATGATAAAACGGTGTTTTAAAGGTAACTTTATTTCAATAATTTCGGTAACGGTATTTAAGCGATAACGATATTTTAGCTGTATTTTAAAGAAATCGGTATGGTTTTTGAATTATTTCGACAACGATTTTAGGGATAACGTGTAAATATTTCTTATAATTTTGGGTTGATAGAAGTTAAAATAGGAAGAAGACTCAAAATCAGATATGAAATCAATCCATAGTAAAATCGGATCTGAGAATTGAGAGTTTTTAAAGATTAAAATTTCTGAGAACCTAAATCCGCTTAATGAAAAGTTTCAATTTACGAGTTCAACTACTAAATTAATTATTGCTAGGAATTTATTATTCTTTGTATTAAAAATAGATTAACTACAAAATTGTTACTTACCATTAATCATTGAGAAATAGTTAATAATTGTGTTTGGTTTGTTAATTTTTTTCTTCGTAATAAAAAAATCAAGAAAAAATTAATAAATTTGAAAATTTGTGTAAAAACACAAAAATGTCTTAAAAATTTGCATTGTAATAAAAAAATATGCAAAAATATGTATTTATAAGAAATATGTATTTATAAGAAATTGTGCTTATCAGCACAATTTTTTTTAGCAAAATTAATTAGTAAAACATTAGTATGTTAGTAAAGCATTAGTATAAAACAGTTAAGTGCTGAATAAGTATAACAAAAATTTTAGCTGTAAACAGGATTTTAGCAAAAAATTTTGCTAAAAAATAGTATACCTGATTTACAAGACGTTTTGCTACCTCTTCTACTAACTTATTTTTTGGGTGTATCTCTTTTTCATACATAAAACAAAATTGAGGATTAAAACAACTTAAATTTTGCGTTGTCACCGGCTTGTGAAAATAATTGTCTATTAATAAAATAAAAGACAAAAGAAAATATTTAAATTTAATATGTATTTCTATAATAAATGTTAATAGATTAATAATCTAGTGTGGTCAAATTGCAAACAAACATATACAGACATGTAGACACAAACAAGGGTTGTTTTTTTCGTTTCGTTTGTTTTTGTTTATTTTTTCGTTTCGTTTCTATAATTATCTTCGGCAGTTGCGTCCTTTAAAAGAAAGCATCATTTAGACTACCATTGATGTAAGTAGTTGAAAGAAAATTTTTGTTATGTTATATATATTTATTTCTATATATTTTCAGATATTAAATTAATTCATGACATCAATGTGGAAAAATGAAAATTTTTATATTTCGTAATTATTGTAAATTATTTTTAAAAGAATCACAAAAATATGTTTTATGATTTTCAGCAAATATATTAACTAAATTACAATTTTTTTGCGTTTTTTTTTTTCAGTCTACTAAAATTCAGCAAAAAATTTATTAATTTTTACCAAGGCTTTTTCATTTCTAATCTACTAAGTGTTAGCAAAACTTTTGCTGAATCTACTAATTTTGTTGCTAAAATTCAGCTCGCTAATTTTCAGCAAAAGATTTTGCTGACATTAGCAATTTTTTTGCTAGCACCCTCCTGACTAAAATTTTGCTGACTCAGCAAAATTTTTTGCTGACTTTACAAACCCTTTTTTTGAGTGTAACTGAACATTTTAAATATTACGGAAAGTCCTTTTTTTTTTGTTTATTTTTTTTTTGTTGAATAACAGACAGAACGTGAAAAAATATATTTCTTTGGTAATTTAACTGTATATACCATTGAAACAACTTTACCGACTAAACTTTTAAATAACTGTTGATTTTTTATGGAAAAGTTCTTGTGAGTGTACATATGGGCGCAAAATAAAAATGAGATTTTCGTTAACCGTTTCTAGTCTTCGAGTAGGTCAATTTAGTAAAAATTAGAACTTAAAACTTTTCAATAATAAAAATTTTGACTGAAAAAACTTTACACTATTAAATTAAAAATAAGTTTTTCGAAAATACTCCTGAATATGTACAAAAAAAATCAATTTTAATATGAATACAAATATCGGAATTTATACTAAATAATTAATTTTAGTTAATTTTAAAATGTAAATAAATTACAATTAGAAACATAGACAAAAATTAATTTTATGTCATCTTTGTGATTTTTGACTCTTTAATATACGAGGGTCAATTGTGACCCCATGAAAACACAGGTTAACTATGAACACGAAAAATTATACTTTATAATAAAGTTATTACAATTATATAAAATAGCATACACAATAGCATTGATGAAATATTACAAAAATCTTTTTTAAAAACAAGTCTATACAAATTTGAAAAAAACGTTGAAATCCGCTAGAATCAAAATGCTCTAACAAAAATTTTTGCCAACGGATATCCGTAATACTTATGTTATTTAATACTTGGGATGTGTTTAATAAAACATTTGACAGCAAGAACTAGTTTTTTGGTTTTTGTTGAATAAAATTTTCAAAAATGTAAAAAAGTAAGTTTTAGGTACACCCCAAATATATGTGCATTTTTTTGACTCCAAGTTAGAATAAGTTAGCGATTTTCTGGGAAGGTAATATTTTTTATCTAAGTAGTTGTTATTGAACGCAACACAAAAATTATATTACATTTTTAAATTCAGACAAAAAAAAATTTTTTATTTTTTTATATTTGGGAAATTTTTCCAAGGAGGCCTGATATTCAAGGGCGATGCGGGATACATTCCCGTTATACTAGCACTCTAATTTTTGCATGGTGAATTTTTGTAACCAAACAAATATTTTAAGAGGGGGGGCAGCCCCAAAAATCGCAAGTTGAAAAATAAGGACCACCCTAGTGTACATATTTTCTAGCATATTTTGTAATTTTTGTTACATATTTGCACACAATATTATTTGGTTTTTTGTGCAGATTTCGATTTAAATGTATATTTTAAGCGCATATTTTGGATTTCTGATTGCTTAATTTAAGCGCCTTTTTCCCTTTTTAGTTGCATTTCATATATGGTGAAATATAAGCTATATAAAACATAATCTACAATATTATATGCTAAGCTGTCTTACAATAAGATATATATATAAGATATGCTTATATATGGTGTTATATGTATAATTAAACATGACATTAAATGTTGTAAGAAATAGTTATGAAAGATTCAATATATGACACTAAATTAACAATTGAGTTTGAGATATGATTATATTTGTTGCAACATTTTATGTGTCATGAAGTTTAAATAAATCCAATTTAATCTTAAAATACCTTATTTGATCCACCAAAAATTTTGCATAAAACTGCACCATTGGTTAAATATTATTCTCAAAACTCAATGCACTTAAACGGTGCAAACACGCTATGCAAAAAACAGCGAACGCACAATTTTGGTTTCACCACCAACTGTTCGCCAAGCTGCGATATGGAATTTCCTTTTAAAATGAATGTGTCTCCCAAGTCTGGTGACTCCATTTTGTATTGCGTTTCATCTGAAAACTAAAAACATAAAATAAAAAAATAAAATAAATAAAAAATTCTTCTAAATAACAAGTATTTTTTTTATTTTTCGACCTTAAACTGGCCGTCGATTCTTTTGGTGAAGACGTTTCAACGTGAATCTTTGCATGCCATATCTTTTAAGTATATTCAACCTATTCCTGTCCATCACTCCACTTAACTCATAAAACTTTGGAAGGTGGCCAATGTCCAGCCAATCCCTAAAAAGGGTACGGCTAACAACCCTGAAAATTACCGCCCAATCGCAATTTGCTCTGCGCTCTCCAAAGTGATGGAGACCATGGTTAACTACCACCTTGTGAAATATTTAGAGACCAATTCACTTTTAAATGATCGACAGTATGGCTTCCGTAGCGGTCGATCTACGGGAGACCTGTTGGCGTTTCTATCGGAACGTTGGAGCCGGGCACTCCACCGCTTTGGTGAGAGTAAAGTGGTTGCTCTAGATATTTCCAAGGCGTTCGATCGCGTGTGGCACGGGGCACTTGTGACTAAGCTAGTTGCTTTTGGTGTCGGCAATGTCTTCTCTCGATTTATAACGAGTTTTCTCAGAGACCGCACTATACGTGTTGTTTTAGATGGGGTCTCATCAAACGAGTTTCAGCTAAATTCAGGGGTACCGCAAGGTTCTGTTCTTTCTCCTACCCTTTTTCTTATTTTTATTAATGACCTTCTTGGTCAGACCTTTAATCCTATCTACTCTTTTGCAGATGACAGCAACATTTGTCATTCATTTTCATTCGATCACAGGCCAAGCTCTTTGGAGTTAGAGAGCATACGGCAGAACATGAATGACACACTCAATCAAGACCTATCCACAATCTCTGAGTGGGGTCGCGCGAATAAGGTCGATTTTAATGCACGCAAGACCCAATGTTGTATGTTAACCCACAGACGGGCTGTGGAATTAACATTGTCATCTGTAGCTATGGATGGTATATGTATCGAGGAATCGGATACTCTTGATGTTCTGGGCATGAAAATACAGTGTGATGTCCGCTGGAATAAGCACGTATTTCAAGTGTCGAAAGAAGCATTCAAGTGCCTTGGTTTTATGAAACGGTGCAAGACTTACTTCACTCCATCCGATCTCCTTACTATTTATACCAGCTATATCCGGCCGAAAATGGAATACAACTCCCATATATGGGCAGGGGCTTCAGTGTCTATTCTGAAGCTTCTGGACCGTGTTCAGGGGAGTGCGGTGAAGCTTATCAATGACAGTAGTGTATCCAACTCTATTGATTCATTGGAGCATCGTCGGAATGTGGGTTGTGTGACACTTTTCTATCGATATTACCATGGGAGGTGCTCATCTGAGATAAGCGAACTAATTCCTCGAGCCCGAGTTTTTATTCGTAATACTCGCTTATCTAGTAGAGCACATCCGTTTGTAGTTGATTGTCCTGTGTTTCGCACAACGCATTACAGAGAAAATTCGTTTTTTAGTCGAACAATTCGTATGTGGAACAAACTTCCCGCAGAAGTCTTCCCTGTAACTTACAATTTAGAAAAATTTAAATCAAATATCCACAAGCACTACTCCCTCTTTCCTCCTTCCCATACCCTATTTTCCTGATCAATACAATACACTGCATGAGTAGGGGGCATCCCCTGAGTACTGGTTAAATTATAAAAAAAAAAAAAAAAAAAAAAAAAAATAAGAAGCATTTAAAGTCAGCTTCAAAAGTCGTAGAACATTTTTGAAGTAACTCATATATTTAAGAAATGCAAATTTTAAAACTCGTATTTTCTTTTATATTTCCGGTATGTTGTACTTTTTATGCTTTGTATACCGAAAACAACAATCAAAGCTACAAAAACGACAATAAATCTAACAAGAATAACACATAATTAAAATGAAAAATAATAAAACAAAGATAATTCATGTAGATTACTACAATATACAGTGGTTGTTCTAAATAAGTCCGTTTATAACTAAAAATTGTTGGTGTGGGCTATTTGAGTTTATCAAAAAAATAAATCCTAAACGAAAGACAAACAAAAGATATAATATTTTTTTAAAAATTATCAAAAAACAAGTGGAAGCATTAAAGTCCGATGTGCCGAATTTGGTATTAAAAAAGATTAAATTCGGCTGTGACGAATTTTTGGATACCCTCCATCTCGGTGTTTTCATAAACCAGGGAAAGTGCAAACAATATTAATATCTATATTCTTTGTAAAAATAACAAAAATAATGTTGTTTTTATAAGTAAAACAAAATATGACTGATTGATTAATGTCTTTGGGATGTTTCAGAAGAAAAAAATGTTTAATTAAAGTTTACTAAAATGAATCTGAAATTCTGCAGTGGGTATTCAAAGATTACCTAAAGAAGAACGTGTAGTGAAAAATATATATATTTGTATAGTTCCTTATGATGTTAAAAAAACTGTTGTAAAATTCGCCTGTTGTTTGTCTCTTTGCCTATATAATAATGAAAGAAAGTTACTAAAATATATTTTTGGATCGTTAGAAGAGATGCAATGAATACAAACGCATAAAAACAGTTTCGAATAATCAGAATTTTAGATAAATTTAAGGGAACAAAAATACACTTGCGGAGACATACATAATGAAATAATTATGAAATGCCAGTTTACATTACAACACATGTGTTTATACTATACATCACATAAGTAAAACGGAAAGTGTGATGAAACTAAGTTTGTCAAAAATTATAAAAGAAAATCTTTCGAGTGTTTTCGAGATACAAAAAATTAAAGAAACTGGTATTTCAAATTATTGTTTTTCAGCTCAGTTGCTTGTGCAATTCTCGTTTACGACTCCTAGAATAAGAACCCTAAGAAATTTTCCCAAAATTCGATTGGTTTTTACACATCAATACTTTAATTTAGATTATTTTTGTATGTCTCAAATAAAAATTAGGGCTTTTAAGGAAAACAAATGCATATAATCAAAAGATTTTAAGATGAAGTATGCACCTTATATGTCTTAAATAAAAAAGTTCTGAAAGTGAATGTCCTTTAAATTGAATGGGGTTTTTAATAAATGTAATTAGAATGTAAGAGTTTCCTTGCAAATTTATTAAAGTTTGAGAATGAAAATAAGTAAAAATAGTGTACGAAAAAAAGTTATGAATTTACATTGTTGGATTCGGGGATTTTGTTCCTGGATATTTTTTGATCTGATAACGATTAATGTGTCTGGCAACTCCGGTTAATGCAGTCAAATAAATAAAGAATTTTAACTAAACTATTTTGTTCTACCTTTTTCTTATTGGTGATTTTTTGATTTGTTGGGGTTAACAAAAAAAGGTATATGGCAAGCCTGGTATATGGAAAACAAAAGCATACGTTATAAATTAGCTTAACAATTCTTCGAGGGCTTCTCGCATTTGCACTTATAACCAGTGTTGCCAGGTTTGCAAAGCATAAAAACGACAAACTTTCTAGAAAAAATCGTCAAAATCGTCATCATATTTTGAAAAATCGTCAAAATAAAATATATTTGTTAGAAGAGGGATAAAGTTTTAATAAAAAATAAAATACAATAATGTTATTCACATTTCAAATGTTAACGTGTTATCGTTGTAATATAACACGATTTTTGACACTTCTCTTTGGTTTAAACTTCGAAAATCATTATATTTTACAACGATATTCATATTTATAAAATGTTGAAACAGTGTGCCCCAGTAGGCTAGTTGGTAGCGTGCTGGCTTATCAGTGCGGGGGGTCGTGGGTTCGATTCCCACCAGAGGCACTGATCTGTTTTCGCTACAAAGCGCCGAAGGCCATAGTAGCTAGTGCTCGGTTAGGGTAATAGTATATAACTTGTAATTATATGATTATTAATTAATAAAATAACAAAAATATAATGTTGAAAGATCAAATAAATACAACTTTAAATCAAACTAATTTTACCACTTGAACTGTTAAACACTTATATCTGCATAATTCTGTGAACAACATTTCAGTGGCACAACTTTTTAAATATTAAATTCTTTTACAAAATTTAGAAATTCTTTAACAATAAGTCTGTTCGATTACTTTTCCTGTAAAGTTCAGTAAAAACTACTCAGTAACAAAATTAAAAATAGTAAGACAAATTTACAAAAAAGTAAACGAACAGAAAATTTGTAGGAATTATTAAATTAGATAAAATAGCTTGTTTTAAATATTAAAAAAAAATCAACTGGTCATTATGGAAAAGGAAAAAGTTAATTGAAATTATCGACCAAAAATAATTTAAATGTTTTTTAACTTCTTCCATAGTTAATTATTTAATCATTTTCACTTTCAATCCATAAACAATTAAAATTTAATTTAATTTTTGTTTACTAAAAATACAAGCATATTTTTTTATTTTTTAGTCATATGTTTTTTCATCTTACAAATTCTTTCTGGCAAAAATGTATCCAGTAAAAACTTGTAAGTTCTTTGGCATCAAACTGTCACTTTACTCTCTCTTTTTACCAGTTTTTACTGCGTATTTGTCTAAACGAACAAAAAAACTTGTACAAATTTTTGTGTTATCGAACAAACTTAATGTTATATTTTTAATTATTAAATTTTGGCACTTTATTTATATTATTAGGCCTGTTTTTTAAGCACCGGATTTATTTTTGGATTTATTTTGTTTCATTTAAAGTTGTATATATATCATCTTTCAACATGAAATATATTCGGGCTAGAGATCTGTTTGTTTCGCAAAAAAAGTCCATGCCGTGTGTTTTAACATGAACATTTTTTTATTTTTATTTAAATCTAACTCCAATTAAATTCTATAAAAATTTAAAAAAATGTTCTAAACATATAAACACAGAAACTAAATTAAGCTAAACCCGTAATGAATTTATAAAAAAATAAATGTGGTTTGGATTAAGTTTTATTCAATTCTAGGATTTGCATTTTTGCAAAATTGTATTTCACATCATATTAACATATAAAAGCTAGCTATCGATCAAAAAACAATGTTTTTGCTTTCAATTTTTAACGAAATAATATAAATTTAATAATCGAGCCGGCGATTTTATGAGAATGATAAATAAGTAGATCTTGCTGACATATTAAATTATTGTCAAAAAATCGTCATTTTGGAAGCAAAAGTCGTCAAATAGTCATTTAGTTATTTTGGGTATTAAATATCATCAAAATGACGACAAATCGTCAAACCTGGCAACTCTGCATGCGATTGCTACTAATTCATACGTACATACATATATATATATATTCCCGTCGTTCCTATAAGGAGCATAGGGCCGTACATACATACTGTATTACAAAACAAAACAAAAAAACAACAACAATATTTTGTGGGTTTTTTTTTGTTTTTAAGTGTTGATCATGACCATGGATGGTAACCGATTCTATGTGGTTAACGCTATTTTCTTTTATTTCGGTAACGGTATTTTAGGGGAAACTATACTTCAGTTATTTCAGTAAAGGGATTTTAGCGTTAACGGTATTTTAGCGTTAACGGTATTTTATTTATTTCGCTAACGGTATTTTAGCGGTAACGATATTTTAGATATTTCGGTAACTTTATTTTAGGGAAAAAGATTTTTCAATTATTTTGCTAACGGCATTTTAAGGATAACGTTATTTTAATTATTCAGGTAATGTTAATGCACACCACAATTTTTAACCGCATTATGCCCGAGTTTAAATGACTGTCTAGTTTATGATCACACTTTGGGAAAATATATCTATTTACAGAAGTTTTTTTGTTCAGATCTTGTTAGATTATTTCGGTAACGGTATTTTAAGGTAACGGTATTTTACGGATAACGGTATTTCAAGAATATCGGTAACGGTATTTAAGCGATAACGATAGTCAGTTGAAAGGTGTTAGAATCGGGGACGGTAATTCAGCGATATTGACAGCCAGCCCTGCTTGCGTATATTCTTGTGTATAAGCATTGAATGTACGTATGTATGGATGTATGATGAAATAAAAAAAAAAAAATTTTAGAGGTCTTCCCACATTTTCACTCATAACTTTTGAACGCGTTAACCGATTTTGATCATTTTCACTAGAAAACTGCTCATGATATCAACAAACAATTTGACTGAAAATTAGCAGTACCTCTTCTGTATTGGAGGAGTATTTTGTGTTTCCACAGACAGACGGACGGACAGACGGACAGACGGACATGGCTATATCGACTTCTCTATCCATGCTGATCAAGAATATATATAGTTTATGGGGTCCCAGAATTTTTTTAAAAGAATTACAAACATTTGACAAAGTGAATATACCCTCCTGCACTATGGGATGGAGGGTATAAAAAATAAAAGGTTATTAACTTTGCAAGCCATAGCACTTAATTATAGTCAATATATTCCTGTCCATCGTTTCACTCAACTCATAAAAACTTGAGAAATAAGAAGCATCTAACATCAGTTTTCAACAGTTGTCGCACATTTTTGAAGTAGCTCATATGTTTATGCAATGCAAATTTTAAAACTCGTAATTGTGCTCTAGATTTATACAAAACAGACTTTTAAGGTCCCACTTTATTATATAGAATACAAGATTATTTCTTTTTATTTTCTATCCGACGTTTCGTTGGAGTTTTTTACAACATCTTTTGGGGGCACTCTAAAAGTTTTACATGCCAGGTGGTGGTGTAGTAATTAGTAGTAGTTGTTTTTAACTACAATTCCAGTTATTTTTCGATGATAAAAAAAAACAGTTATTATGAGAGCTATTAAAAAAAAAAAAAAAACAATTAAAGAAAATTACTATATTTTTTAATTGTTGTTTGAAGCAGTTATTTCAGCATTTTAATAAAAAAAACTCCCAAAAAGCTAATTTGTTGAGGTATTTAAAAATTAAAAGCTATCGTTAAGTTTATAAAGGGTGTTTTTTATACCGGTATAGAACTTTAAGTTCGCATTACTTTTTTGAACTGGCGGCCATTTAGTCTGCTGTCAAGTGATTTATGTTTAGTTTGGTTTAGCATTTCAACATGAGTAGACTGACACCGAAACAACAAAATACGTATCACGCTCGAATTGTGCAAATTTTGTTTATCGATGAAGCTCTAGTTTGGTTGAATGCATACGTCATTTAACAAAACTGCCGTTTTTTGGAGTGATGATAATCCTCAAGTGTATGTTGAGAAACCATCACATCCAGAAAATCTGACTGTTTGGTGTGCTTTATGGGCTGGTGAATCATTGGTCCGCACTTCTTTAAAAACGATGCTGGTAAGAACGCTACAGTCAATGGTGACCGCTATTGAGCCATGTTTGCTGTTTTTTTCGTTCATCAATATAACAACCATGATGTGCAGGAGCTGTGGTTTCAACAAGACGGCGTAACATGTCACACAGCTAGTACCATAGTTGATTTATGGACCCGTGAGATGGCCTCCAAGATCGTGCGATTTAACGCCGCTGGACTATATTCTGTGGGGATATGTGAAGTCGCTTGTCTACGCCGATAAGTCCGAAACGATTGACCACTTGGAGGACAACATTCGCCCCGTTATTGCAAAGATACGGCCACAAATGTCGGAAAACGTCATCGAAAATTGGACCTACAGATACCACTACGTCCGAGCCAGCCCTGGCGGTCATATTCCAGAAGTCATATTTATATTATAATAGATTACGCACAGTTAGATATGCTCATAATTTGCAAAAAATAATAATTAGAAAATTTTATTGCACCTCCAATCCATAAAAACATTATAACTCTTATTCTGTAAAATTCCTAGTGGGAATTTTTTTAGCCAAAAGTGTAAAAGTTAACCCGATATGGATCAATAAATTTTTTATCAAGTTGAGATTTTTTTTTATTAATTTAAAAGCTTTGCAATCTTGTACTCCTAATTAAAATTAAGCTTCATGGGTCTTTTTTGTCCCCAGGCCACTAAGGGTTAAATATTTGTTAAATAACAGTAAAGATAATTATAGTTCGAGGCCATACTTTATATGTCTTTATTAGGATATTGTCCTAACAAATAATAGAGTTTTTGTTTTCAAAGATATTAATTGACCACTTTCAGGAATGTGTTGATAGATCTATTTCGTGAATTTTTCTATCCCATGCAAAACATCAAACATTCATATAAACTAGTTTTCTCAATAAATGAGAACTAATATATGAGCTCGAAGTTAAAGATTATTACCATTGATCAAAAATAAATGGTTTTTTTCTCCTCACTTCTTGGGATTGTCATTTCTTTCAAAACGTGTTCTGATGATGGGAACCTAGAAAATTCCCGAAATAGAGCTATCAACACATTCCTGAAAGTGGTCAATTAATAAATTTTAAAACAAAAATTGTATACATTATTTGTTATTACAATATCCTAATAAAGAAATATAGAGTATGGCCTCGAACTTGAATAATTTTCATTTTCATTGCACAATTAAAGTCGAAAAGACATAATTTTTATTTTTAATAAAAATTATATTAAACTTGATAATTATAGTCTTAATAAAATTAAGTGCCATTTTACCGAAAATTATGCAATATTTGATGACATAATTCAAATTTTATTAAATTTTTGACAATATAAACTATTTTTATAAAATGTCCTGGAGAGGAGTCGCTCCAAATAGAAATTCTAATTATCATTTTCCCAATTTATTTTTTTTTTGTTAAATAAAATTAGGCAATTTAAAAAATCTTTGAAATTAATTTTAAAGACAGCCGTTTCTGCATTTTTAGCAAATTCGTTTGTCATTATGGATTCCTGTCTAAAGTGGGTTAATAATACCCGATACAGTCAGAATTCTATATCTGAATAATTATGAGTACATTAAATATATATTTCGCGTTTTGGGAATTTTTAATAATACACACAGAGAAAATTCGGTTACTTCGCCTCAAATGCGGTTATTACGAATTACAGTCGGTTGGCAAAACTGAACATTAGTTTTCACAACAAAGGTCGGTTAATTCAACTGAATCGTAGTTGCTAGACCCATACGAATTTTAACACATCCTAAAACCGATTTATCACAAAAATGTTCTAAAGCTTCTCAAATACATAATCAAGAAAACATTTTTGTTGTTCGCACTTTTGGTTTGGAGCTTGTTCCCACGAAGCGTGATAATTTTGTATATTTCTTGTCATGAAGTTTAAGCATGTTTGAATTTTAAAATTTTTATATTTGCATAAATTATGCGGTAAACATAGGCAATTTAACAAATATTTTACAATATTACACACAAACAAACACACGAAAAGTTTTAATTTTATAAAATTAACTTTGTTAGGTGGTGTTGGTGGGGGGTGGTTAAATTTTATAATACTCCCAGGATAATTTTAATATTAAAAAAAATGAATGAAAAAGAAAAATTAAATAAAATAAAAATGAATATATTTTGATGAAAAAACATTTATTTGCCAAAAAGGACACACTTGGGTGCATTTATGGTAAAAAGGCAAATGTAAAATAACATTTATTTGGCTGTTTAAACAACTCTTTGCTTAAATATACTGAACTAACTTGAAAATTTGGCTCTTATCAACAGTATATTCATGCTCCTTGCACACTTTGAGGTGCAAAGAGCAACACTATATTATTACATTGACTAGCACAAAAAAGCTTTTTTTCTCTTAACTTGTTTACTGACACACATGCACACACATTCTCTCTATTTCAATAGCATCCTTGCCGTTAGGAAAGGCAAATAATGTGCGTGTATGTCCTGATTAAAATGCTAGCGTTTGTCAGTTCATTGTTGGTCGGTGCAGTAGCAAGTAACGTCCGTTTCCTATGAGTAATTCATTACGTTGCGTATCACAAAAAAACTCGTCATCTCGTCTTTATCGTAGTCATCGTAAATGTGTCAGTTTTACGTACTTTTCAAATTCAAAACAAAACATCACTTACTAAACAATATACACCGTGTTGACCATGTCCTTTAAATAAATTATAGTCACTTAGTATCACATTACACCCCAGTAGTGATAACTATTCGTTGTGGTATTTTTTTTTTTTGTACATTGTACATAAAGCTTAGTAGTGTGTGTGTGGTTAAATATTATATGAATGTATAGCCACCAAAATCTTGTGACATTTTGTGATTATTTTTAAGGCGTTAACGAGATAAATTGTATTTAATATTAAAATAAATTAACATAAGTATATAATATGACCGGGCGTATATTGTTGCATTTATAACATCCGT
>CM037851.1:105326653-105342653 GCA_021234595.1 Delia radicum | reverse complement strand
TTGTTGATTTAGAAATGTTAAACTGAATTCGGTTGTGTTGATGCAATTGTAGTAACAACTAAAATAATTTGTATCTATTTAATTAATATTATTTTCAACTACATATAGTTTTATTCCCATCTATTAAAAATTTAATTAAATATTGTTTACTACTGGGAAAAATTACAAAATTTAAAAAAATCACCAAAATTATAAAAATGTGCCAAAATTTAAAAAAATCGAGACCATTTGAAAAAATCGCAAAATTTGAAAAAAAAGTGCCAAAATTTAAAAAACAATCCTCAAAATTGCAGAAATATAAAAAACTCCCAAAATAAACACCAAAATTTGAAAAAAATTTAAAAAAATCACCAAAATTAAAGAAACGCGAATTTTTAACTTTAAACGATTTTTTTTTAATTTTGGCGACTTTTTAAAATTTTTGCATTTGTTTCAATGTTGTTATTATACGTTATAAAAACTGAAAATTTTTTTATACCAAATTCATTTTTAACCAAACAGTTAATTGAAAGTTAGTTTGAAATTGAACAACAGTTTAATTGAAATTTTTTTGACAATTATTTTTTCTGTCTATTTTGACATAATCTTTTAAAATGGAGATACCACTAAGACTCAAAATTAAGTTTACTTGTGCCGTAAAAGTCGTTACTTTACTTACAGTGCAATCTTTTTATTTAAATTTGGTTTGCTACGCACGCATCTGACAACATAGTTTTCCGTATTTTTTTTTACGATATATATTACGATATCTCATATATTTTTTTAATTTTTTGAAACAAATTTAAGCCTCAATCTTTGATCGATATGCATAATGTGTTAACGTATTCAATGTGACTCAAATTTTCTCAATTTTTTTTAGACTAAATGTAAACAAATTTCTATCGGCACTCCTTGAATGCGACATTTTAAAATCAAGCAGCTAAACCAGTCTTTGTGCTATAACAATTTTAAAAACAAATACGTTTTTCATATATTTTTGCTGCTTTATCACCTATCCGAATTTCATTAATTTTAAAGGAAACCTTTAAAGGGAAAATTTAAAGGAAAAGCTTCCTTGTAAGTGTCAGACAATTTATATAGGATATTTGCCTTTTAATTTGTTTTTTGGACGGTTATAAATTTTTAATTTCCCGAGTTAAAACGGACATAACTATATAATATACAATTAATTCGTAGAAAAAATTAATATGATGTCATATATAGTTGCGTATAATTCTATATTGCATTTAGAATACGCTAAAACTAATCCAATTAATAATTACGTTATATTTATATACCTAGACATTACAAAATAATATATATTTTGATATTATATCATATCTTAAAAAACACAATTTTATTTTAGATAAAATTGTATATTACCCCATACAGAGTCACACTAGAAAATTTGTCAATTATATTTTAGATGTAAATATGTATTACAACAATACAATAGTACAATTAATTGTATCATTTTGTGTATAATTGTATACACAAAATTTACCCCCATTTTTTTCAATCTAAAACTCTAAATTTAGTTTCAACGTTTTTTCCGTGTTTGTTATTCAATGGTGTAAGTTAATAAGTTCCACAAAATCTTCATTTTCATTATATTATTTTTTATTTTTGAATATAATATAATATCCAAATGCTATGGAATTTGTTACAAATTTAGCTAAAGTCTAAAAGGATTAATATTTATTTCGGATTTACATGACGTTTTAAAATCAAAATCCGGATACAACTATAGCTTATTTTGTACACTCAGGGAACTTCTGCTTTAAAAATATGTAGTTGTTTGGGTTGTAATACAGTTTCATTATTTTTAATGTAAATGTAAGTCATTTGTAGAACAAATAAAATGTTTAACTAACATTGTAGTTCATTTAAAAAAACAACTCACATCAAATGACTGTTTTATGATTTTACATTAATTTTTTACAGTTGTTTTTTGTTATTTAAAAAAATAAAAAAAAAATTTTTGGTTTATTTTTTACTACCATGTGGTTCATTTTTACTACAATGTTAGTCATTTTTTGAACATTAAAAAACAAATGACAATGTTAGTTGAATTTAATGAAATGTAAGTCGTCCTTTTTTTTAATGAAATTTCATTTGTTTTTGACTACAATTGCAGTCGTCTTTACCAACATAATTTCCTAAGTGTATATATCAGTATCAGTTCAAATATAAATTTATACCGTTATATAAAATCGTATTAAATTGTATCGCGTCATTATTCGGATGTTATTTAATTATTATGCCCATTTCTCGGATAAAACTGTATTAAGACTCATATTAAATTTCGTATGATTATATAAACCACCATATTAATTTTAATCGGGTTATTAGAAGTTGAAACTGTTTTACTTTTTTTTACATTTATAAAGTTTTAGCTAGCCTAGACGTATATTAGCACATAAAAATATAAAGTAACGCAATTTTATTTTTCGCGGTTTTCAAAAAGTTTTCCGCATAATCCTCTTTTTATTTACTTAAACTAAAAATGAATATTTAGCTAAAAATTTAACGTAATTAGACAATAACGATGCATATCCAACTTAAAGTACACAAACGTTTTCAAATTTGACGTGTTTCGCGGATTGTGATCAAACAGATTAAAGCGTTGTTTCGCGATATAGACATCAAAATTCGCAAAATAATGAACACAATAAGTAAAAACTGCATTTTAAGAAAATGCACTTTATGCGGGAGGTTTTTGTTGCAAAATGACCTAAGAAAGCGATTTCTATTATTTATACATGATTGCCCATTACGTGTAGGAAAAAATTTAGCACACACAAAAAAAAAGCTGTTACTCTAGTGTGCAAAACAAAAATATATAATCAAAATAAAAAATCGAAAGCCCCCCCCGAAACAAATTCCTAGCTACGTGCCTGAGTTAGACCCTCAATATAAGGGACCATATAAAGTTAAAAACATAGATTTAAAACATAATGTAACTATTTTTGATAACAAAACCGAAAAAGAACAAATAGTTCATAAGAATAGACTTAAGATTTATACACAATAATAATGAAATAAAATAATACAAAGTAATATATGGAATTCCAATATAATAAAGAAAATCAATAAAAACCAAAAGTAAACATAAACACAATATAGTAATAAAATTATTTTATGTCTTTAATGTAAAAGAATACTCATACAACTTTGTTATATGAGCATTCTTCCGTAAAAGGGAGGTGTAGCATGTTTAGCATGACTTGTATGCGACTAGTACCTACAAGAATATTTTCAAGTTCTTTAAGTATAAAGGATCATATTACACAACGATCAACACTTATTACATTGTACAACGACTGCAGTGGTTACAAACATTCTAAACTGAGAATGCTCAGTCAGACTGTTGAACATCCACTGTACACATTGATTAACAGTCAACCCTTCTGGTATTGTACATTGATCGTTGTTTTGTACTAACAATCTAACTAAAAGTACCTAGTCTATTGGTACACTTTCCACTGTATTTAGAAATGTCGAGTAAGCAATTATGTACTATAAATTAAGCTCGATTTCAATCAATAAAATCAATTCTTTGCTTAACATTCAAGGGAGCGTTTTATCCGCTCCATGCAAAGATAATAAAAAGCAAAATCAAAAAGTCTTTTTATTTACAGTGCTTTACTTTTTAATTGTTTGTAATTAAGCAAAAAAAATATTGGTTTAGAACAAAAATGTGAAAGAAAAATTTAAACAAAATGCACGTGCTTTCAAGTATGTAGTACGAAATAATCATAATATGATTGCAATAATCATAACATGGTAATAAATAATGACGAAATTTATGTCCATGATCATAATATAATAACTAGGACAATAATATTGTTATAATGCAATTATTATGATTGCTGCAAATATGGTTTGATCATTTTAAATTGTATTCAAATTGTATTCTTAACAATATTTGTATGCGTGCTTTATTCTGTAAACACATGTAGAGCTTGTATAGCTGACATATTAAATAAATATACTATTAAAACACAGGCATATCTCTTTAATTCAGCTTCAGCTGGGAGAATACTGTAGGGCTCGTATTATGATAATTCATACAAATTTACAGAACTATAATATGATAATATTGGGATATATTTGGTACCATAATATGGCAATCTAATTATCATATTATGATACAGAAGCAGATAAGAGTATAGTTGTCACAACCATACTAGCATGGTTTCGCAATCATAACTCCAGAAATGTATGATGCTCTGCTAATATCTTTCCCTCAACCATGCTTCTTCTTTGCGTGATGTTTTACTCTTTGCACGTTTACTGAATTCTTCAGTGCTTCTACTTATGCTTTTAAAACTTTGTTCTCCTTTTCAACAATCTCCAACTTCTACTTATTGAAGAAAATCACACTTTTATGCAAGGCAAACCATTTTTTTAGTTCTAGATTTAGTTTTTTAACTCTCTTTCGATTTTCCTCAGATCAGCTTTTAAAGTACCACTAACATCATAACATGGATGACAAACATACTCTTCGCTTGTATATTTAACTAAATATTACTACATGCGTTTGTCTATTGTTGTGCATGATAAATGGTAAAACTGACTGCACTTGTCACATTCCAGAAAATCATCTTTTTCTTCGTTTGCCACTAAACTGCACTGGTAGCAAATTAAATCACTGTTTTTAAGACTTCGAAGGCTTTTGCTCATACAATGCCTACTTCTAACACTTTATTTTATCCAATATATATATTTTGAATAATAAATATTAATGTTTCAATCAATTATTTAGTTCTTAAAATAATTTTTCCAAGAACTATAAAATATGGACGTTTAAACAACAGGGTTACCAACTAAACTCTCAGATAAGCTAAACTTAAATTTATAAACTAACCGTTTTAAGTTATCAACAAAATATTAAAATTTTTAAAAACAATTTTAAATATTGAGCAATTTTTTATTTGAGTTCTTCAATGAACAGTTTACGGTACATGAAACAAAATTGAATATTTGCTTTAAAAAATCTCCTAAATTATGGAAAAATTTCAAACTTTTAAAAATTTTTTATCAAGAACCCAACTAAAAGATGTAGTTTTATAGTATTTTATATAGTTATTTATAACAATATATTGCAAAATATATATTCATATAAAATCATATAGAAGTATATATCAAATATATAATTATATCTTTCTTAATATTACACTTCATATAGTGCAATATATAAAAATATATAATTACATATCAATATACATATATATGATAACATATCGCACACATAGTTCAAAAGTGACTCAACTCAAAATTTTGAATTTTTCAGAAATCGAAAAAAAAAATTTGTAACTTTATACCAATTGAAAAATAAAGAGAGACATAACTGTTTTTTAGCAACAGTTAACAACAACAAAATACACTGATATTTTTTTATAGACAAACAAGTGTATTATGCATAGTTTCAGCATATAAAGTCGAAAAATTAAAATTTTGTGTTGAGTCACTTTTGAAGTAGGTGTGTTATATATTACATGTAATTGCATATATATTTATGCAATTGTATCTAATTGGATGACATATATAATTTGTATCAAATCAATTTCTTCAAATAAGATCTAATTGTATCAAATAATGACTAATTTGATCAATTTAGATACATTTAGATTAGATGTAAGCGGAAACTCATAAAATTCTTTGGTTTCGTCTTAAGCGAGTTCGTATTAACAGGTGTTAGTTACTTAGTTATGGTGTTTTCTTTTCTGACACAAAATTTAACATTTTTGCCCCTAACGAAGGATATTATGATCCTTTTCAAAAAAAAGGTAGCTTTGTGAAAGGGTACAGTGTTCTTTTCTAATATTCTTACATCTTCAAAGTGCAAAAAGTTGCCTTTTTTGCCCTGAAAGAAATCACAGGGTGAGATATTGCCCCAAAAAACAACTGATATTTTACGCTTTTGTTTTGTTTTAAAAAAACAAAAAAAAAAAACAAAAAAAAAATATTGTTTGTCCTTTTATATACATTTGTTAAAAAAATAATTTTAAAATATAAACGGA
Organism: Delia radicum; assembly: GCA_021234595.1. Classification (NCBI taxonomy): domain Eukaryota; kingdom Metazoa; phylum Arthropoda; class Insecta; order Diptera; family Anthomyiidae; genus Delia; species Delia radicum. The sequence goes on along the minus strand of CM037851.1, from coordinate 105,336,648 downwards.
AAATGGAGAAAATAGTGTGTGGCATATTTGTGTTCTATTGTGGGCATAAAAAAACGCATTTTTACGGGGGTTAATTCAAAATTAAAAACATGTACATTTTAAAAATGCGACATTTTTTTATCAGAAACGAAAACACCATTAGACTTAATCGAGAATTCCTCCCTGTTCCTGTTAATGTACTTTATTAAGTTAAATTGTCCAATGAAAAATGCTCAATTATGGTGTTTATTGTAATGCATTTTAAGTGCACCTATAGGGTTTTTACTTGTTTAAAAAATTAATGTAGCAAATTGTTGAATATTTAAATATCTATAGATATAACTTGTCCTTGTAGCAAATTAAACAAATTCATATTAGACCATTAGACCTTTATGCATCAAATTGAATAAAATTTAATATTTCGAGTAAAAATTTTAATATGGAGTATAATACGATTATATCTCATTTGATAAGTTCCCATACTTAAACACAGACAAATTGATCCGAAAAATGCATCATCTATAATCTACATGTATAATACTGTATCAAATTAGATACATATAATATAATATTTCCGATTTTATATAATTTCAACCGATAGTAGGAATGTTTTTGTGACTTGAAGGTATGCTGAAAAGTAGTAAAGATAAAAATTAAAGTATCTAGAAATCCACGATTATAAAGACCCAAATATATGGTAATGAAACAAAACGAAAAGCTTAAAAATTATTTACAAAAAATGAAGTGTTCCAAAAATACTTACTTAGGTGGGGTTGTCTTATAAACTGCCCGGCTAAAAATCAATATAGTTAGTTAGTTAATTGTTCTTTATTATCAATTCATTTCCTTTTTTTACAAAGTTTAAATGTTTATAATGTAAATAGAACATACGAATTTGACCAATGTCGTCAGTCGGATAGAGATAATAATTTATATTAATTATATAATTATACGGATTATGTTTGATTCATATTAATAGTTAAATTCATCAATAAGCTGTTTCCTATAACCTAATGCATCTATAACAAAAAGATATATATTTTTAAAGTTTTCCTTTGCATTATTTAAAATATTTACTAAATCATTTTCAGTTATAGTGTTTCTTTTAAAATATTGGTAGATAATTTCACATAGAATTGGACAGATGGCAAAGAAGTGCAAAATATTGTCTGTTTCATTTCTATTACATAAAGAGCATATAATCAATATATAAGCATCCATTTACGAACATGTCTGATTCGAGGTCATACATGTCCATATATATCCATATGGTATTCATATATGTTCATAAGAGTTTGTATGTGGTCATTAATGTAAATATATGACCATGTATGGAAATGTATAGACATGGATGATTATCAGGCGCGGATCCTGTGTGCGGGGGTATGAGGGTGATATAAATTTTTTTTGATAATTATAATTTCGAACCACACTAATTTGTAAATTGTAAAATTGATCCACTCTTATATGTAAAAATTTGGACCACTTAATTTCGTGACAATGTTCTCCAAGAAATTTTAATTTGTTAATTTTGACGACACTAAATTTTGAAATTTTCTTAAACCAACAAAATTTTTTGAGTAATTGTGAATTTATGAAAATTTTTCTCCAAGAAAGATTTTTTTTGTTCAAAGTATATTAATACCACTCCAATTTTTAAAAAAATTTTAACCAATAAAACTTTTTGGGTAATTTTGAAATATTTCCCAGTCTAATGTGTGAACGTTTTTCTACAAGAAATATTTTTTATGATAAATGTAAATTTACTCCACTCTGTTTTTTCGTAAATTTTCTACAAGAAAAACTTTTTGATAATTGTGAAATTTTGCCAATACAAATTTTTCGATATACTTTAATTTGCACCACTCTAAGTTTTGAAAACTTTTTTGGTTACTTTCAAATTTACGATACCAAAAAATTGTATTGAAATAATTTATATTTCAATGCTTTAAAGAATTTATGATTCAATAACTTTTTTCCAAAAATCTTATATTTTTTATCCAACTAGTTTATATGCACATTAAATGCATACTTCCAAGCTTTTATGATGATGACCGCTTTCACGTGCATAAAGTGCATAACGTGCATAAAAGACATAAAATGGAGTTTAAGTTTTGATTTTGAACCTTGCAGACCCTTTTGGGGCGGCAAAATGGCTGCCCAAAGTTGGGTACTTTTTTCATAAAAAATTTTGAGTGTTTGCCATTTTTTTGTTTCTCATCCGATTTTCAAAAAAATAACATATTAGTAATCTTCTTGTAAAGATGAACAAACAAACATGTTTACATGTGTGGGTTACCTCCAATAGTTTCCGAGATATTCCGATTTGAAAATGTGAAATTCCAAATTTTGTCCGACTCAGGTCCAAAGTTTTTCGAATATCGGGAGAAAGTTGGGACCAATTTTCGTTTTAAAATAACGGTTATTTAGCCAATAAAATTCTTGATGGAATAAAAAAAAATTAGTTCAATATCTTGTTTCAGTCAAAAATTACATTAGTTTAAAGTAGAAATTAAAAAAAAAGTAAATTTTGGCGATATTTTCCCCAAAAAGCACCAAACTTCTTATCGCTCCAGACAAATATTTGTCTTCTGTACAATTAAAGTACGTATACTTTTCTGGAAGGTCTTCTTATATAAATGCGAGTTGTGGTAAAAAAAATTTCGATTTGTAAATACTTTTCCCCCCATCCGCTTCCAAAGTTGCCATATTATTGAGGTAAATATCAATTTTAACTCACAGTTAAAATTTGTGCACGCCTCCAATTGGGTAGTGGAAACCGGTTTTAGATACTCCAACATATACCTAATGTAGTGTGTAAGCCATTTCAAATCCCCGCTTTAAATGACGACATGGCAGTAAAAAACGAAAAAAATCCCATTTTTGGAATTTTTTTTTTATTTGTAGGAATTGTGGGATTGTTTTCAGAAAATCATAATTTCTGAAATTTGTTTCGATTTCTTGACCTTAAAATCTAGTTAAATCCAAAAAATCATTGGATTATGTCTATTAATAAATATTTTATTGAATAGTGAAAATTTTCATTTAAGCAAAAACTGAAATTTTTACCTTCAAATTTGGATTACCCAAGTTTTTGTTTCACTAAGATGGCTAAATTCAACCTTTTTTAAAAAAATCGCAATCTACAGGTAATTTTCTTTTCAACGATACCAAGCACTGGTATGTTATGTTCATAACTCCTAAACAGAAAATCTTCAAAAGTGAGCCCTTATTCATATATTTCTTCTAATGTGTCCTCGTATTCACATCTTACATAATTGGGTCAGGTAAAAAGGGTTTTATGATGTTCTTCATTAATGAAAAAAAAAGAAAAAAAGAAAATAATCGGACACATCATTATTTATATCTAACAGATAAAGCAAATCTTTTAATGCCAAAACCCTTTCTTTGGAAACATTTGAAAACTGTGATTTATTTTCATTGCATATAGTGCATTCCCAAGTTGAGAGCGTGTCTGTTATGGCATGGCAAATATTTCCATCGATCATTGTAAGGCTTAAATCAAAAGATATATTAAACTTGTAATCACCAATCTCAATACAAATTGGCTCCAAAGTACATTTTTCTCCTTCTATATAATCCACCAAATTATTAGTAGTAGAGTTTGACTCTTTTATATACTCGAAACCAATGGGTCTGTAAAAAGCTTTGGATCCGGGTGCTGAATTGATCCATACATCATCGAAAGCATTACTTGTTGAAGGCTCAGTAGTAGAATATGAACGAATTCTTAATGGAACTAATGCTGACATGAATACGCTCTTATATTTTGATTTGTTCTGGCCTTCGGAAGCATGTTTGTATTCAGGAAGGGCTGATAAGTCATCACATCCCCACTTGCACATTAGTACAATATCGCAATTATTGACTCTTTCCAGCGGATCTCTAGAAAAGTCAGAAGCAATCCTAGATGCTGTGTTTTCGAGCAGAGTAGACAATTCAATGCAAGCTTCATGTTCATTAACAGCAATAGGTTCTGGTAAGATACTATCCTTCTTATCCTTTATTGCGTTATATAAGGGCAGAATTTTGTGTCCTTTATCAATCAATGCCTTTCTCAAAATAAGATATTTATTTTTGCTTAGCCCTAATTTCAATATAAGAGCAATGGCTTCTTCTTCTGTAAAATCTGTATCCGATGAAGGGGTGGGGATGCTTTTAACAATCCTTTTAAGCCGTTTTGGTGATGCAGTTGGAAGAACATCTGCGATTTGCAACGCCTCTTTAGGGCGATTTTCTTTTTTTAACATTTCCTTAAACGTGTCAGAAACTTCTGTATTTGAATGCGTAGAAAGAGTAATCGATGTTCTTTTTTTTAGATTTTGCACACAAATCATTATAAGGCTTACAGCGTGCACCAACAGCAGAAAAATTTATCTCCAGGCTATCATTCATCCACTTATAATATTTTGTTTTAAATTTCAGAATAGAGCCGGAAACGGACAGCATTTTTTTTATCAAATAATTTAATAAAATTGTCAATTTTAGATATTTCTGCAGTGTCCAATTTAGTGTGATGTAAAGATTCAATTGATGCAACTACAACGTTAACCTTTTCAAATCTCTGTAGTTTTGAGTTGTCCCACAAAGTTAAGCACAATGCTTCATGATTTACTGTTATTACCATGATTGAAGAGTTTTTTATGAACTTAAAACTAAACCTATTCATATTTATATACAAATATTAGGTACAAATATTAGCTATCATAACCCAGCCCAGCAAAATAAACTGGAAGTAGTGCTTTAAGAACCTCTTTAACTTGACTTCCAAAGCATTAGCATACGCACATTTTACACTTTAATAGAAGTTATTGTTAACAACTGCCAAAAATATTAAATTAAAGTTATTTTAAACAGCATTAGCATCATCATATAAATTAATTGGTATCGAAATTAATAACATCAGAAGAAGTACTTTTTTATAAGTTCATATATATATTTTTTTTATATGATGAATTTCATTTAAAAATCGAGATAAAACTGAAATTTTGAACCCGACCCCCTCAGATATCGATGAAATTTTGTTCATAGCTAAATTTGATCAATACAAACAAACTCTCATTTTTAGAAATGACTGTTTTGCGATTTTTTGGGCGTGACACAGTGGGAACGTTTTCGTAAAAACGCGAAAATGGTCGAAAAGAGCTCCATTTAAACTACAATAACTCAGAATCGGCTAAACCGATTTCCATGATCTTGGTATCATTAAAAAGATATTTTAACAGGCTTTATGACACGTTAAAAAAAAAAAAGAAATACACTGTAAAAAAATTTATAACAAAAAAAAAATTTAACTGACGAAAAAACCAAAAAGATCAAGGGTTTTTTTACAGTGTATTAATTTTTTAGAAAGGTTTATCCTTCATCTATACCATATCAAAAAATAAAAATGGGTTCTTTTTTAGTTTTTTTTATATAATTTTTTAAGTAGTGTCACTTCTAGTAATTCCGCAAAATTCTGAATAAAAAAATCAATGTATTCTTCATAATAATTTTCTATTTTGTCATAAACATTTATTACTTTACCCATAATAAAGAGAAATATATATAGAACAAAAAAATTGTTGCCCTTTTCATTCCAACGATTTTTTCAGGTATATTTTTTCTTCCTCAGGTAGACACCATGTGCCAGAACTAAGGGCTCAAAATATGTACCTGACGAAGGGTTAACAGGTAAAATAAATAAACATTGTCCCAGGAAAATTATGAATATGTTTTAACCGCAAAAAGTTCTTGCTTGCCTTAAAAAATGCTATATAATTGCACCTGATGAACGTACCGAAATTCATAATTATAAACAGTTTCAAGAAGCCAAGATATCCCATTACAATTTTTACGCGTATATTTTAAAAATTTGAGTGAATATGAATTCAAACAATAAGTACAGATGCATAAAAATATCTAATAAGTGTTGCGCTTCGCTTCGTAAAATAAGTGAAAACGAGGCTGCAAATATAATTGAATATTTTCCAGCTGTCGCCAACATTCATTGTAGCCGTATTTGCGAAACTTGCCGGAATACACTGAGAAAAGCGCGCAGTCGTAATGAATCCAACGTGGAGCAGAATGAAGTCTCAAATTATTTACCAACAACGCCCAGCGATGAAATTAGCGAAGAATTGAATGAACTTCCAACTTGTACCAGCCGTAATGCAAACATCGAAAGGACGGAAGTCATTGAAAATATAAATGATCATATTATTTCTCATCTACCAAACCAAATGTCGCCTCTTAAAAAGAAATATACTAAACGAGATGCATACAGAAATAGAAAATCACTGCAAATTTTCGAAAATATAGCAGATTCATTTGGAGCTGATCCATTATCTGATTTGTCAGCACAACTTGAAAACGTCAAAGCCATTTACGAAGAAATTTTGGAAAACATCAAATATCAAATAGAGAACAGCTCAAATCTTTTGGAAAAGCAAAAACTTTTATCTCTCTTACCAATCAATATGAGTCACGCAGAAATTAAAGATCGTTTTGGGGATGATATATCTCACGATTGTATCAAAAAAAGTAAAGATATCCAAAGGCATAAAACGAAGTTTGCAGATATCAATCTTTTTAAAATGAGCAGACGTAGTTTACCAACCGAAACTCTAAGCGCAGTCAAGTTATTTTATGAAGATGATGAAATTAGCCGAATGATGCCTGGATCGCAAGATTCAATTACTGTTAAACAAGGAAACTTACATGAAAAGGTTCAAAAAAGACTGATGTTATCTTCACTACGCGAATCTTACTACGAATTTAAAAAAAAAACATCCCTCGGCCAAAGTGGGTTTTACAAAATTTACAATGTTAAGGCCAAAAAATTGTATGAAACTTGGAGTTGGAAACCAGCAAAATATCTGTGTATGCACATTGCATCAGAATATGAAATTGATGTTTGAAAAAAGTGGCTTAAAATCAATTTGTATTGAAGGAGAATGCACATTTACCGACTACAAAGATGTTCTCAAATTCGTTGTTTGTAATGGTGACATAGAAAAAAGCGAGTGTTGCGTTTCAATGTGTGGTCACTGCTTTAAAAATTTAAATAATCTAAAAACGCATATGCTAAAACATTTTGAAAATAACCAAACTGAAGAAATAATATATAAAAAGTGGAATACAACGATTAGATGTGTTCTGGAAACGTTAACCACCAACCCAGAATCATTTGTCAGCGATTTTACTGAACACATCAAAGTTCTGATTCCGCATCATTTCATAGCAAAGCGACAATCTGAATTCATTAGCAATAAAAGAGCGGCGCTGTTATCAGGAGAAATGTTAATTCAAATGGACTTTGCTGAAAATTATGCATTTCTTGTACAAGATGCCGTGCAAGGATACCATTGGAATAATGATCAGGCTACAATACATCCGTTCGTTATTTATTACAAAGGTAATTATTTTAATATTTTGGTATTAGTAAACACATCCATCCACACTCATCAAAATATTTAATAATTTTTAGTTATTTATTTTTTTCCTTTGTTTGTTTATTTTCAGATAACGATAAATTAACTCATAAAAGGTTCGCCATAATATCTGATTGCAATACCCATGATAGTATAGCAGTTCATCTATATATTTCAAAAATGATACAGTTCGTGAAGGCCAATATAACCAACAATATTAATAAAATCATTTACGTATCAGATGGTGCAGGAGCACAATATAAAAATAAATATAACTTCATTAATTTATGCCATCACAAATCTGATTTTGGGATTGACGCTGAATGGCACTTTTATGCTACCAGTCACGAAAAATCTGCATGTGATGGAATCGGAGGAACATTGAAGAGAGGTGCTCGAAATTATAGTATTGCAAATAAAAATGAAATCCAGACAACGAGGCAACTCTATCAAGTTGCTTACGCAGATGCTGTCGAATACAACAACGTTAAAGAAAAGCTATTTCAAGATATAAAGAAGCTAAAACTATAACAGGAACTCAAGGCTTTCATTCATTCATTCCGATAAATGAAACTTTTGTACATGTGCGCAGATATTCTGACTGTGCCAAATTTGAGCAGCGCAAAATTTCTTACAAATAATTAACTTAAAAAAAATTTAAATAAAGTAAAACACAAATTAATAAAAACATGCCAAATAATATAAATAATTGTTGATGGTTTTTTATTTGTAAACATTTAAAAAATGTTAGAATTGTTGAACTATTTTGTGAATGTGACCAGATATTTTCGCTGTTATTCGAATTATTTCGAAAACTTTCGGTACGTATTACTAAAAGTGACACTACTTAAAAAATTATTTAAAAAAAAATAAAAAAGAACCCATTTTACTTTTTGGATATGTTATAGGTGAAGGAAATACCTTTCTAAAAAAGTAATACACTGTAAAAAATCCTTGATCTTTTTTGGTTTTTCGTTACCTAAAATTTTTTTTGTTATAAAATATAAGGGCAATTACTAGAAGTGACACTACTTAAAAAATTATATAAAAAAAACTAAAAAAGAACCCATTTTTATTTTTTGATATGGTATAGATGAAGGATAAACCTTTCTAAAAAATTAATACACTGTAAAAAAAACCCTTGATTTTTTTGGTTTTTTCGTCAGTTAAAATTTTTTTTTTGTTATAATTTTTTTACAGTGTATTTCTTTTTTTTTAAACGTGTCATAAAGCCTGTTAAAATATCTTTTTAATGATACGAAGATCATGGAAATCGGTTTAGCCGATTCTGAGTTATTGTAGTTTAAATGGAGCTCTTTTCGACCATTTTCGCGTTTTTTCGAAAACGTTCCCACTGTGTCACGCCCAAAAAATCGCAAAACAGTCATTTCTAAATATGAGAATTTGTTTGTATTGATCAAATTTAGCTATGAACAAAATTTCATCGATATCTGAGGGGGTCGGGTTCAATGCATCTCGATTTTTACATGAAATTCATCATATGGAGGTTGAGGTGGTAAGTGGTTGGATTTGCAATCAGAAGGTTGCGAGTTCAATTCCGGGCCGGGAAGATAATTTTTTTTTATTTTTTTAGTTTTTTTTATTTAATTTAGTTTTTTCTGAATACTTTAAGAGAATTAAGTAATTTAAAAACAACCAAATAATTAACATCTTGTCTTTAATCATAAAGAATTTTTTTCAGAACATTGTGTACAGAGTGGACAAATAATTATTTGATAAAAATCTATTTTTTGCCTTTGCGATGGAACTTTTTGTAAAAGTTATTTAAAAATATAAAAAAAAAACGTAAGGTTTTATATTTTTTATTGTTTAGTTGATACGAAAATGCAAAAATGTATTTCACTGCTAAAAATTAGTTTATCGAATTTTTCATATTTGTTTCAAGATATTCTTTTTAGGTGTGCCTTGAAACGTGTGCAATATTCAAAAAAAATTGATTTTGGCTTCAAAAATCTATTTGAGAATTATTGTTTCGGTTTGCAAAAAATTAGCAAAAACGAAAAATATCGCAGCCAAATTTTGAAAGCTAGTTACTTAATAATAATAATTAATTAGTAAATTCATTAATTAATAATAATAACTTTTCCTTAATTTAAATATATCACTTTAATTTACCTATAGAGTTTTTACCGACCTTTTTCTCCAAATCTTTAGAAAAAAATACGGGAAACATTAAAAGATCTTACGTTCCAAGGCACGCTCGTTTCATTATAGACCACTTTTCCCTACCTGTAGTTAAACTACTTTTCCAATATTTTTTTTTCATTGTCTGGTATATTTTATATTATTGAAGACACTTCTCGTGAAATTAATTATTAAAAAAATATTTTAAAATATGCAATGATTTCAAAATTGTTAAATGAGCATTTTTATTATTTCTTAATATTTTTTTTAACGTCATCAAAACTTAAAAATATTTTAAAAATAATTTATATCTAAGTGATACGAAATCACATAATAAAATGTTTTAAAAATCATTATTTATCTTTTTTATTATATATTTGTGTAGCATATTTTTATTGTTTTCATAAAAATATATCAATATTTTCAACTTAAGTTCGT
>CM037851.1:105155506-105326553 GCA_021234595.1 Delia radicum | reverse complement strand
ACATCCGTTTCCGGTACGTAGTGCTTTTCATGCTTCGTATACCTAAAACAACAATCAAAGCTACAAAAACGACAATAAATCTAACAAGGATAACACATAATTAAAAAAAAAAAAAATAAATAAAACAAAGATAATTCATGTAGATTACTACAATATACAGTGTTTGTTTTAAATAAGCCCGTTTATAATTAAAAATTGTTGGTGTGTGTCCATTTGTGTTTGTCAAAAAAATAAATCCTAAACGGAAAACAAACAAAAAAATATAATATTTTATTTGAAAATTATAAAAAAAAGAAAAAAAAAAGAAGTTTATAGTAAATTAAACAAGTATAACAAATGGTCTTGTGTTGTTATGTGTATTAAAAAATCCTTGTTTGTGTCAGAGAATGATAATGATATAGTCAATTTATCATTGAAACCGTTAAATATTAAAACAAACAAAAATATAATTCTTGTAAAATTGTGTTACAAAATATTCATAGTGTCATTGAAAAAATATAATAACCTTAATAATTTAATAAAAATAATTTGATTGGGGCTAAAGTAAAAAAAAAAATATACAATTTAAACGTATTTAATAGATAGTTTAATTGTAATTGAGTGTACTTCAAGTGAACGAACACAAGGATTATGTGATTTCGCAATGGAAATTTTATGATAAAATATGAATTTATAATTATGTTCATTAACTTAAATAAACCAAATTAATGCAGCAGTTATATAATACACGTATGAAGAATATTTGTAAAACTAACATATTTATTCATGAAAATCAGTCAATATATCGTGGAGTTAAATGGATGAAAGTGTATACACAGAAAAAATTAAAAAACGACGCGATATGGAGCTTTACGTAGTCATATCAATTTCTATATGACGCTATATATAATCTTATTACATTTCCTCTAAAATTTCGGCCCATATAATTGTATCTGTTTGTATGGGTTTAGGTATAATCTGATGCAATTAGATAAATGTCAAGTACAATTTTATCCGAATTATGGCCCGATAGAATTGTATTAGGTTTTTATCGATTTTGTATCTAATTGTCTAAGTTTATATCTAAACTGATACAAATATATATAATTAAATAAAAAAAATATAGTATTGTATCCAGAATTTGAAATCATATAATTGTATATGATTTTATGTAAACTGATACATCTAAATATAATTTGATCCTAGTTTTAGTCTGGTAAAATTGCACAAAATGTTACATTTTTATATGTGATTATATGAAAATATAAACAATTTCATACAAATATATGACCATCCTATCATATTCCGTTAAGTTCATAAACAAATTTTAAGAAACATAATACTTTTTTGCGTTTTTCAAAAAAGTTACGGCATAAATCTCTTTAAGTCTTAATGCACATTAGGGTGTAAATGTACAATTTCAATTTCCTGTTGATTATGGAAAATAAAAAAAAAAAAAAAATCGGGCTTAAGTTAGGTAATGCTGAGCATAAGTTTGAAAATATGTTTGTAATCTTTCCGTTTAAAATTTTTTTAAAAATACACTACAAAGACCTCTGGTTGCCACTATAAGTATGTACCCTAAAATTTTTTTTTAGTTTTATCCATAAACAGCTCAATAATACCTATCATTTGAGTACATAACGAAATTCGTAAAATTTTTAAAGTCGGAAAAGTCTAATACATAGCCTGCGGCAATGAAGAGCTTAATTTTTATGGTATGGTACGATATATATAAGTATATATAAAGATATCGTTTTATCCAAAATGAAATACAGTTTTTTGGATATTACACTATATTACACTATATATTATTATATATAATTTTGATTTGATTTATTTCTTATTATACATGTATTCGAACATAATTAGATAAACCATAAATAATTGTATGTGTCGATATATTATAAGATGTAATTATATGTGGCATCGTATTTTTTTTTTTCAATTGTAAACTTAATTTTTATTATTAAATTTTGCTATCCTTGATGCAAGAATTTTCATAGCAAATATTTCCAAATTCTGTTTCCTTATTATAAATTAACACAAGTAAAATAAAACATTTTAGCAAAAACAAAAACCTAACGATTTTCAAGAAACTGAATGTTATTATGATAAAAAACATGTATGACAAGGATATGCCAGATTAATAGGAGAACTAGCAACGATAGCTCATTTGCACATTATTATTCGTTAGTCTAATGAAAAAAGAGTATTTGAGAAAACGCAGTCGCAGAGAAATCGCTATAACTGTTTACTGTAACCGATCTAACAAAAAATTATTTTTAATAATGGTAGAGAACAAATTAAGAAAAGTTTTATAAAAAAAAAATTTTAAATCTCGATTAAGAAGCTCGAAAAATTTTCAAACTTTGAAATAAATCTCAAAATTTTCCATTATCATTAAATGGTAATGAAATTGTTTTCATTTTCATTAGTATCAACTAATGGTAATGAAATTTCAATGGTAATAAAAAATGCCCATATATGTTCCCAATAATGTAATTTTTTTTTGAAAATTGTCTGCTCCTATCAATATAATCTCTAAAACAAGTTATAATATTTTAATATCTTGTAAACCTAGATTTTAAGTTGAAAATTACATTTTTTGAAACACCACAGCGTTTGACAAAGATTATTTGTAAATCACAAAATAAGGGAGTAAATTTCCCTTGCAGAAAGTGACTCACGCCAAAGGATTTGATGTGACTAAATGGTGCTTTATTATCGTATAAAATCCTATTAATGTGCTGTAAATCACAGCTGTTAAGTAATGATTACTAATCGTAATAATTAGTAATTAGATTATTTTTTTTTAAAGGTGAAGAAATGATTATATTACGATTATTTTCAGATTCGCACGATTACTAATTGATTACGATTACAGATAATCCAAAATAATCCAGATTAATACAAATTACGAGAAAATAATCAAAAATAATAAAAAGTAATCAAAAAATAATTCGATTACTTTCAAAGATTACTTTTGATTGTTTTTAATTATTTTTTTTTTATTTTGTGAAATTATGGCAATACTGTCACAAATACATTTGCAAAAAATCGTCAACCTTTCAAAAATTGTCAAAATTAATAAAAATCGTCAAAATTATTAAAAATCGTCAAAATTATTAAAAATCGTCAAAACTTAAAAAATCGTCAAAATTAAAAAAAAAAATCGTTCCAAATTTAAAAAAATTCGTCAAAATTTGAAAAAATCGTCAAAACTAAAAAAAATCGTCACAAAGTGAAAAAAAAAATCGTTAAAATTGAAAATCGTCTAGTACATTCCAACTCAAATAATAAAATGTAACGAAAATTTTTTTTTTTTTTTTTTTAATGCAAAAGAATATGTTTTGTATTTGTGAAAATGAGTGGAATATTAATTTTTTTAGACATTCGATAAATGCTACAACTTATGGAAGAAGTGAAAGTGGCTAAAGTCTTCGGAAATAATTGAAGAACACCTGAGATTGTCGTTGCTTTTGCCCGTTGCTACTCGTTGGAACTCACTGCATGACGCAGTTCAAAAGCTACTTTGCTACAAAGAAAATATAAATAATCTTTGCGAAAAGTTGACTTTGTCACATTTTTCTGCAAGAGACATACAGTAAAACATTTAATTTTGAAACTAAAATTAATAATATATCGACTATTCCCAATTTTTTTGATTCCACTGATGATGGTGAGCTTATGCGTACATTTATTTTGTTTTTAACTTTAAAGATTTGACTTTGCAGATGATGAATTGAACGATAAAACATCAGTGCTTCAGCTATTTAAATGATAATGCAAGTGCTAACGAGATTTAGCAAAAAGGATGCTAAAGGATGCATTTTTTTTTTTAACACGCTCTTAACGTGTTCAGCTCCAGTTGAACGACTGTCTTCATAATTTTTTTACATTGTAAATGCAAATTTTGCAAAATAAAATATATGTATAAAATTATGTAAACTCAAAATTTTTAAAAAATAATCTAAAATAATCAAAAATAATCTTTGAAAGTAGTCAATTATTTTTTTGGTTGCATTTGATTATTTTTGATTATTTTCACGTAATCCTAATTAATCTTGATTATTTTTGGATTATTTGTAATCATAATTAATTAACAATCAGGAATTGTTCAAAAGGGAATTATGTAATCAATACCATTCTTTTTAAAATGTAATCTAATTGATTACTAATCGTAATCCAAATTTAACATCTCTGCTGTAAATATAATGGACTACCATTGTTAGTCATTTTTTGAACATTTAAAACAAATGACAATGTTAGTTGCATTTACTGTAATGTAAGTTGTCCTTTCTTTAAGTGAAAGTTAATTTGTTTTTAACTACATTTGAAGTGGTCTTTACCTACATAGTATTCTAAGTGTACATGTAATATAAAGCCATAGAAATAGTTGAATCTATCCTAACACTACAGTGGAATGCTCCTTATATTAAGAACGATGTTACCCAGCAAAAAAATTGCCTCGATTTGGTAACCAGTAACTACATTTGTATGCTTCCAAAATAGCGCTTAACTGCCTTGTATGCAATAAAGCAATTGTGTAAACTTTACACTGTGCTTTCCTAAATGAGTTATTTGAAGAAGTGAATAATGCATAAAATGAAGTAGTAAATAATGCATGAAAAAGGCATTAATATTGTCAATACAAAAGCGCTTTTCGTTGATTAAGAAGGCATGCATTTATTGCTTCTAAGAAAGAGCACAAGAAAGAAGCGCTTTTCACCTGCTTAAAAAACGACATACCAAGTTTGACATCGCGAATAAAAAGCATGGATTTGCTTTGAAAGCGTTTGGTAATTAAATAATGCCTTCCAGAACAGCTTTTTGGTAAGCGCTATTTTTTGCTGGGTAATTCGTTTAAATAAGTTTCTAAAAATATGAGTGAGTGTTTTTACATAAACAAAATAATGTAAAAAAGATATTAGTTTGTAAACACAACTAAGTCTACCAAATTTAAGCTAACATTTTGTTTAAAGAAAAAATATCGATTTTTTAAGCAGAACATTTAAAACAAACGTTTATTTTGGGGAAAAAAAATTTGTTATTTCACATTTATCCGATTTTTCGGATAAATAATTCCACCTAAATTAGCAGAAAAATGTGTTATTTCAAAAAGCTGATGTGATAGAGAAAATGAAGCGCACCTTCAGCCTTTGGAAAAGTATGATTTAGTATTAGGGTCTTAACCTCTATTAAATTTTGTAGTTTTAAATTTGTCGTGAAGTTTTTTTTAAATATGTTTATTTAAATGTGGATATATTGAGCCCTAATCGACAAAAAGACGTAAGCACCAAAACGAAAATTCAACAAGAAGACTAATTAAATGAATGGACCAATTAATTGACGATTTAGTTGACATTGCTTGATGTCAATGGCTATTAAATTTTTTTGGTAATTGTAATTTCAAAATGTTTAATATTTAACATATTTGTTTGAAATCTTATTCTCAAAAATCTCGGGATTTTGGAAGCAAATTCCACAGAAAAATGATTTGTTTCTTGGGAATTCTGGAACGAAAAATCCCGGGATGCATTCCTTAATCAAGACTAATCCGTTACCAACTATAATAAATAGTGTTTACGTGATAAAACTTGCATAAAAAAGCGAATACTCTTAAAGGTATGACTTAAATTTTTATCGTTTTTACAAAACAAAACACTTTTCATAAACAATTCTTTTTTCGTCAATTACAACTGGAGCCATTTCATTAACATTGATCTAGTCGATGCCAATTTAAAAAAATTTCATTGGCATTGGAATGGCAATGAAATTTTTGGCATTGACATTATATTTCATTGCCAATAAAAAATTTCCAAGTATGACATATTCAATATTCCATAGCAATTGGGCAAACCAAAGAAAAAGTAAAAAAAATATTTAAAAAAGCATATAAATATATCGAGCCAAAAAGGCGTAAGCGCCAATTACTCCTTTTTGGATCTATAATGCTTTCAATCCATATACTCAGTTTTTGTGCCGTATTTGTTTTTGTCAATATCTGTTGCTATACCATTTGCAACTGTAATTCTGAAAATATTAAATGGAATTTAGAAAACATCAATTGAAATTCAGATTTTCCATTGGAAATTCAGAAAATATCAATTGAAATTCAGAAAAAATTAATTGAAATTCATAAAATATCATTTGAAATTCAGAAAACATCAATTGAATTCAGAAAATATCATATGTAATTCAGAAAATACTAATTGAAATTCAGAAACACGTCAATAGAAATTCAAAAAAACATCATTTGAAATTCATAAAATATTATATAAAATTAATATGAAATGTTTCCCGAATTTAAATTGATGAATTCTGAATTTCAAATGGAAATTCTAAGTTTCAATTGATATTTTATGAATTTTAAAGGGCAATTAACAATTTCAAATTCCGAGACTGCATTCGTTTTCGAAATAAGTACGAATCGAAATTTATTTCGATTGCAGAAATTTTTCTGATGATGGGTCTCGTTACGACACGATTTATTGTTTCAGTGTTGTAAAATACTTAAATAATAAGCTGTATGATGGGTCTCGTTACGAAACGATTTATTGTTTCAGTGTTGTAAAATACTTAAATAAATAAGCTGTACACCACTGTGTTCAATGTAAACAAAAAACATATATTTATTAAAAAATTTTTTTTTTTTTTTTGAGGCTTTTTTATTTGGTTTATTGGATCTTTTCTTTGAGAAAAAATAACAATAATTATTAAAATCTTAAACTAACGTATACTGTGGCCCTGATGCCAGCGCATAAGTGACCAATGAGTGTTAACAGGTTTTGCGTTTCGCTACTGGTGAGCTATAGCCAATGTATCTACTCTATTTAGGCGACTATGTCCTCTAAATAGGAGTAGGGTATGTGCTAAGGGATTTGGGTGTGTTGACAATTTACGCACGTATTTGGAACAATATTTCTGTATTTCTTCACGGATGTATGGTATGCTAAGATCTTTGTGTATGTTTTCGTTGCGGATAAACCACGGGCTGCCAGTTATAAGGCGTAGTATTTTGGATTGCCTTCTTTGCAATTTTTCAACATTGGATACTGATGCAGTTCCCCATAGTTGTATTCCATAAGTCCAGATTGGCTTGAGGATGGCTTTGTATAATAGGACCTTAAATTCAAGATTGAGGGTGGAGTGAGAGTTTAGGAGCCAGAGCAACTGAGAAGTTTTAAGTTTTAGTTGTGTACATTTTGAGTCAATATGTTGAGACCAAGTGAGACGTCGGTCGATGTGAATTCCCAGATATTTTATATGCGACTTCTCAGGGACATTGATATTGTTTATTGTTATATTAGGGCAGTTTTCCCTTCTTAAGGTAAATGTAACCTGGGCACATTTCGAAGGATTTACCATTATTTTCCATTTAGTACGCCATTTTTCAACTTCATAAATGTGAGTTTGCAAGTTGTGAGAAGCAATATTAGGATTTTTATCTATGCAAAGGAATGCGGTGTCGTCTGCGAAGGTTGCAGTATGTGTAAGGGCACTTGTGGGCATATCTGCAGTGTATAGAATGTACATAAGGGGACCAAGAATACTGCCTTGGGGAACACCAGCCGAAATTTGTCTGGGGCTTGAGATTATGTCTTTGACCTTGACCACGAATGTTCTGTCGGTTAAGTAACTTTTTAGAAGTTTGTGTGTATTTTGGGGGTAACAGCGAAACTATTTTATATATTAACCCTTTGTGCCAGACTTTGTCAAAGGCTTGAGAAATATCAATAAATAATGAAGTGCAATATAGCTTTTCCTCAAATGTTCTTCTGATAAGAGTCACTATTCGATGAATTTGTTCTACCGTACTGTGGTCCTTTCGGAACCCAAATTGGTGAGCGGGGATGATTTGGTGATCGTTAAGGAATGGAGTTAGTGCATTTAGAAATAAAGCTTTGATAAAATAGAGAGAAGACTTATTGGCCTGTATGAGCTTACTTGACTGGGATCTTTTCCTGGCTTTGGAATCATTATAATCTCGGATATTTTCCAAGAAGAAGGGTAAAAGCCTGTACGCAGGATTGCGTTAAATATATAAAGCATAAGTCTTAGGGCATTGCTAGGTAATTCATATAACATTTTTGCTGTAATTTTGTCTTGACCAGGAGATTTCTTTGTGTTTAGATTTCGAACAGCTGTTATTATGTTAGTAAATCGTAGTTTCATGGGGGAAACTACTTTCTCATTTATCTGTGGGACAATTATGTCGGAGTTGGTGTTGTTGGGTTTGAACACTTGTTCTAGGTGGTCCGCAAAGGCTTTAGATTTGTCATTTGGACTTCTGGCCCAACTGCCGTCAATAAGGCGAACTGGAGACTCGTAACTTATAGGACAGTTTAGGTTTTTAGTGGCTTTCCATAGGCTGTAGTTAGTTCTTTCTGTTGGATCAAGATTTTGTAGATATCTTTGGAGGGACGATACTTTGTTTTCCTGGAGAACTTTGCGGAGTGCTCTTTGACATTGGTTAAGTTGGAGTTTTAAAGCTGGAGATCTATGTTGCTGCCATAATCTTCTAAGGTTTCTTTTTTCTCTGATCAGAGTTTGAACATTTTGTGGGCATTGTGCTTTTTTCGTAGTCTGATTAATAGTCGGTGTAGAAACATTTGCTGCGATGTAAATTGTATCTGTAAACATGCTTATTGCTTCTTGCACTTCTTCTTCATTTTTCAATGATATATTAGAGGGTAAGTGTGAGCTTATATACTTTTTATATTTAAGCCAATTAGTCATTCTGTTTGGGAAATACCGGTGCTTGGGGATCGGATGTTCCTGAAAGACCGTCAATATTGAAGGCGAATGGTCGGACGAGAGATCTAGAGATGTGACTATAGAAATGTGTTCACGTTTAATGTTCTTTAATACCGCAAAGTCGAGAATATCTGGAATCTTGTTTGGGTCTGATGGCCAATGAGTTGGCTGACCCCCAGAGATAGCATCTAGTTTGCATGAGACTATCGATTTTAAAAGCTGTCTCCCTTTAGTGTTATTAATTGTGAAAAAAAATTAAAAATCAAGACTTAAAAAAAAAAATATAAATTACATAAATGCATATCTATTTTGTTTTACGATTCGTCTTCTGACTCTGACGGAAATCAGAATCTAAATGTTATTAGAAAACCAATCCGAAATAACACCAATCCCATGTGTTGCTAGTTTACGGATATAACTCTGATTTGTTTCAAATTTTCAAGATTGATAGAACTTTTAGTGATGAACTCAAATAAACTTCTCTTTGTCGTCGATCCCTGGTCCCTGTGTTATGTAGTTTTTATCGGATCAAAACAATATATATATACATATATACATATATATATTTTAAATCTAATTGAATCACCTTTCTTTTGACATATAATACTTCTACACTTAAAATTCAGCAACATTTTTGCTGGGAGGATCCTTTGCAAAAAAAAATGCTAATATCAAGAACAAATTTGCTAAATTCAGCTGAATTTACTAATCTTTTGCTGATATTAGCAATTTTTCTGCAAGGCTTCACCCAGCAAAAATGTTGCTGACTATACTGACTTTTTTTAGTTTGTTTTTAACCGAACTTTTTAGAAAAAATGCTAATTATTTAATTATTTTTCTAATACAACAGTACGAAATAAGTATTATTTAATATTAGCCAAGACTTTTAGCTTTAATTTAATGTGTAGTTTAAATCTTTAACCCTTCTAAGACCACAGATATTGAGAGTTCAATTCCATATTTTGTCATAAAATTACCAAGAATTTCCTTCTGATTAAAGCTTGTTTTCGATATTTTTGACCTACAGTTACTAAAGTTATTTTTGTTTTCTTAAATAAACAGAAATTTTAAATTTTGATCTTGTATTTTTTTTTTTTACTTTATAGCAAAAAAACCTTATTTCGAATGCCTTTTGACTTTCGAGTAAAATTTCGCATGGTTGATTAGTAATAATCATTCGTTATCGAATCCCATCATTAGGAATTCGATACAGTTTATTCGTTATCGAATTTAGTCCATGAAGACATGGATTTATTTTAAACAATAACCTTCGACTTTGAGGTTTGTATGTAAATTGATGAAAGCGGCCGAACGATTTTTCGGTCTGACTTCCAAATGTAAAATTTTGGTTTCTTTTCTGTAACTAATAAAGGGAACATTTTTGTTTTTTATCGAAATTTGCTTTTGATTTAAGTGCTACGTACTGCTGATCGTAAAATCTACAAAACTTGCATATAGACTTTAAACAGCAAAAGCAAAACTTAAAACATAGCAATGGATATTTTGGTGTTTTTCGATGTCTAGAATCAAAATCGACCGGTGAAATGGGTCTGGACCAAACATTCAACTCACAATAACTAGTGTGCTTTTTAAGTATATTAACACAGTAGAACAGAGTAATTGTTTATTTATTTTGATAAAAATAAATAACTGTTCCAATACTTTTGTCGGGCACTGTAAATAACCGCTTTTCCTGGTAAAGATGATACTTTTTTATTAATTCATGACTGTTTACATAATCGGATAATAAAATCTATGCATAAGGTTAAAGTTTCTTTTACCCTAAATATATGTAGAAAAGAAAACAGAAGAGGTCAACTGAATCACTTTGAAATACGATAAAGTTTTTTTTTTACACACATACACTATATATATTATGTGGGTAAAGACTGCTGAAAATGTTTTTAAAAATAAATTAACTCTCCCTCGAAAAAGAGGACAACTAATATTTCATTAAATTTAACTTATATTTTTATATGTTTTTGAATGTTAATAAAATATCCCACTTTCATTTTTTTTTATATACTAACAAAAACTACATTTCCTTGTTTTATTGATTTTAAATTATAAAAATATAAAACTAATGTTAGGATTTGTTCCTTAACTTTTTTTTTTTGCTTATAGTTTTCCAGAACCACCCTCAAATTTCTTTGCCAATATTGTTTTTAGAAAATTACAACCAATTGTTTTATATTTAATTATATATCACACATTTAACTATGATGTATACGACTAAGGCCGAACTGTATTTCTGCTTTTGAAATGGGGTTTATTATACATATTTCTCAAAATTAATTTCATTTAATTTAAGGTATTTTAAAATCACCTGCATTTTTGAATTACCAATGTAACGGTGGCAAGTTCGTTCAAACCAACGGTTGCCCACTACTATCAATCGGGTAACAGGGCAATATTGTTTAGATTGTTAATGCCACGTTCTGCAACCGCATAACAGACAGTCGCCGACGCTTTGCCGATGGTATTTTTCTGCCTGTGTACTTGTATTGAAAACTACGCATTTACTACAAACTACGCATATACACTGTATCAGTTTATCCCACTTTTCATACAAAATTTTGTGCAGTTGGATCCGTTTTATTATAGATTATTCGACATTTTTCGAAAACTGGGTTTTGGTTTTTAGAAATAGTTAAAATTTAAAAAAACCGATTTCGGTTCCTGGATTTTGAAAAAACAGTTAACCGGTTTTTAAATATTATACAATTTTATTCAAAAATATAATTTTTATATGAATGTGAATAATTTTGTTAGAAAGTGTTTTGCAACCGTCAGATAATGACAATCGTAACTAATTTTTAATTTATTACTGTAGAATATTACTTTAGTTGGTCTCTTTACAGGAAGAAGAAGAAGAAAACATTTTTATTGAAAAATTTTACGGACACAAGGGATACACCAGACTGCCGCAGTTTCGTCCCCCTCCTGGGACTCGTCAGTGGTTAATTTGTATGTGTCAATTGAACAAAGTATTTTATATTGTTAATTTGCTCCATATGAAAAGCTTTTTATTTTTTTATGTGTCGTACTGGTATTTGAACTTACTGCCTTAGCATCAAGCTATCTCACCTCTTAACGAGTTGAGCCACGGTCGACACAGCGATGACTGTGGCTAAAGTGGAGTTTGGTCACACTACGTACACACAAGTATTGTTTCGATCAGAAGAGACAGAATTAACTAATACCAATGCACAATTCATTTCTCAACTAGAATGCTTTTTCTTCTTTATCCTATCTCTTTTTCACAAGTAATTATCACGTTTTATGATGCGCTTTATTCACATACAATAGTTGGATACCAAGTGTAGGTTAGAGATTGAGTCGCCGTTAAGCAAGTTTCTTCAAATTTCATGTTAGAAAGTGTTTTGCAACCGTCAGATAATGACAATCGTAATTAATTTTTATATTAATTACTGTAGAATATTACTTTAGTTAGTCTCTTTACAGGAAGAAGAAGAAGAAAACATTTTTATTGAAAAATTTTACGGACACAAGGGATACACCAGACTGCCGCAGTTTCGTCCCCCTCCTGGGACTCGTCAGTGGTTAATTTGTATGTGTCAATTGAACAAAGTATTTTATATTGTTAATTTGCTCTATATGAAAAACTTTTTTTTTTTTTTTTTTTTTTTGTGTCGTACTGGTATTTGAACTTACTGCCTTAGCATCAAGCTATGCATCGTAATCTCACCTCTTAACGAGTTGATCCACGGTCGACACAGCGATGACTGTGGCTAAAGTGGAGTTTGGTCACACTACGTACACACAAGTATTGTTTCGATCAGAAGAGACAGAATTAACTAATACCAATGCACAATTCATTTCTCAACTAGAATGCTTTTTCTTCTTTATCCTATCTCTTTTTCACAAGTAATTATCACGTTTTATGATGCGCTTTATTCACATACAATAGTTGGATACCAAGTGTAGGTTAGAGATTGAGTCGCCGTTAAGCAAGTTTCTTCAAATTTCATGTTAGAAAGTGTTTTGCAACCGTCAGATAATGACAATCGTAATTAATTTTTATATTAATTACTGTAGAATATTACTTTAGTTAGTCTCTTTACAGGAAGAAGAAGAAGAAAACATTTTTATTGAAAAATATTACGGACACAAGGGATACACCAGACTGCCGCAGTTTCGTCCCCCTCCTGGGACTCGTCAGTGGTTAATTTGTATGTGTCAATTGAACAAAGTATTTTATATTGTTAATTTGCTCTATATGAAAAACTTTTTATTTTTTGGTGTCGTACTGTGATTTGAACTCACTGCCTTAGCATCAAGCTATGCATCGTAATCTCACCTCTTAACCAGTTGAGCCACGGTCGACAAAGCGATGACTGTAGCTAAAGTGGAGTTTGGTCACACTACGTACACACAAGTATTGTTTCGATCAGAACCCTGCAGTCAACCTGGGGTCAAGTGTCCCTTTGTCAACACTCTTTTCTTTAGCGACAACTGCACTAGTGAAAAAGTCGTCAACTTTCCTTCTACGCACGAGTAGAAACTAGCTACACAGAAAAAACTAAAAACGGGTTTCAATTAAAAATTTTATTGAAACAATTAATATTTTAATTGATTTTGCACCTACGACTGAAATGATAGTATTAACTAAAAAAATTTGCAGACAGTTTATTAAAACTCTTTCAATTAAAATAATAATAATATCAATTAAAAGAGTTATTGGTTTTCTTTACAACCTCAATTAAAAAGTTACGTTAAATTGATTAAAACTTTAATTGAAACTTGAGAAGAAAACAATGGTAGTTTTAATTGAAAACTCGCATTTTTTATTTTTGTTATATGCCCCCATTAAATAAAAAAGAAATGTAGGTTTGTTAATTAAATTGACATTTTATTTATAATAAAATTAAAGCTTTTACATGTAAAAATGTTTTATAAGAAAGCAAATAAAAGTAAAGACAAAATTTTTGTTTTGCTTGTCTTGTCTCGAACTTTTTCTTGTAATTAAATTCTTTTCTTGAAAAAATCACACACAACTTTAAAATGATAGTTTAATGACACTTATACTTATTGAAAATTTAATTATTTACAAAAATTATAGTTTAATTGTCCTTTTTCGATAAGGTTTATTTAAAACCAAATGTGTACTTTTATTACCACAGATAAAACACGAAACTAAATTAAGTTTTCGTGCGTACACGAATATCTCAACAAAAAGAGTGTTGCAAACTCTTGTGAAATAACTACTATTTTGCGTGTATTTGAAATCGGTAAACTATTCAACTTATTATTATTTGCGATTTTTTTTCTTTTTATTTAAAAATTAAATAATATATTGATATAATTAAACCTTTGTTTGATTATTTAATCTAAATAAAATTAAAAACAATAGTTTGCGAAATTTTTAAAAAATTTGTTTACATGTTGTCAACACTGTATGGATATATTAGAAAACTCAATAAATTTTTTAATTGAATCAATTAAAAAAATTGTTTAAATTGCCATTGATATTCAAACAATCGATTAATTAGATATTTTTGGCCCATAATTTTTTTCTGTGTACAGACAACAGATCTAGTATATTTCTGGTGACACTGTCAACGAAGTCGTCGACAGTTTTTTTTTTTTTTATTATTTTGCTCTCTTAATAGGTAAATATTTGTTTAACAGAGCAACAGTTTTTCTCTTCTTGCATATTATTGCGTCATATTCTTTTGTTGATTAAACACGTGCTCGCAGTGAAAATAAGTTTGTTTTTATAAATTGTTCAATAATTAAAAAAAAAGGTGATTAAAATAATATTGTGTATAAATAAAAATAAATTATAATATGAGCAAAAGAAACTATAAAAGACAAAATAATTTTTAGTTGTATAAGGTTCTATTTAAAAACTATGTAGTTTAAGCTTTTCTTAATAAAAAATTTCCTTCAGACAAAAAATAGCTCCAGGATCGCCTGAGAAGCGCCACATATGTAGACCAGAGTTACTAAAATGCACTAGTGAATCTGTGGTTCAAATGTCTCCATGTGGTCCTAAAAGAACTACCACGTCAGTAGTGATAAGGTCTACTGGTGGATTTTCAATGACAAACCTGTGTTAGATGTCAATAGTAGATTACATTGGCTGGGGCATAGCTGGTCAGTAGTACTGGTGACAATGTCACTAGTACAACACTACAGTTTTACTACTCACATTCCCTGCAGGGAAGAGACAGAATTAACTAATACCAATGCACAATTCATTTCTCAACTAGAATGCTTTTTCTTCTTAATCCTATCTCTTTTTCACAAGTAATTATCACGTTTTATGATGCGCTTTATTCACATACAATAGTTGGATACCAAGTGTAGGTTAGAGATTGAGTCGCCGTTAAGCAAGTTTCTTCAAATTTCATGTTAGAAAGTGTTTTGCTACCGTCAGATAATGACAATCGTAATAAATTTTTAATTAATTACTGTAGAATATTATAAAATTTTAGTTATTTATTTGAAAATTCATTATTAATATTTGATCGGCTTGAGCACATTTTTCGATTTATTTTCAAAACAAATCATTTAAATTTTTTATTTATGAGAGCTCCGAAGTTTATTATTGAAAAAATGAAAAATAAAAATACAATTATATGAACCATTTATATTGAAAGTGGTATGAGTAGACTTGTTTTTAAGTTGAGATATAAAGGGGTTGCATTTTAAGGTGTTTAAAAGCCTAAAGGCAATTGTTTGAGAATTTTTACATGCATTTGTTATCACCAGGAACAGGAACTTCATGCACTAAAAAATGTGTTTTAGGCGCCTCAAAGGTACATCAAAAATCTGAAAATATTCACTAAAAACTATATGCACTTATTATTGTTTTGAATGTTATTTTCTTCGAAATGTTCTTCTAAATGTCTTAAATGCGATTTTGATAATTTTGAAGAAGAAAATTAACGAAAACCGTGAAAAGAAAGGCACTTTAAGTTAATTATTTTTCATGTTTTAAATTTTAAATATAATTTGTATTGTTTAATATATTCTCTGCATATGTTGCTAAAAATCACTTCAATAAAATTAATAAAAATTTACTTTTGTTACGAAATGCAATAGAAATATGCATTTTAAGCTTAAAATGCAATAAAATTATGCCTTTAATGGAAAATAAGTTAAAAATTTAGTAAAAAATATGGAAAAATATGTATTTATAGCAATATATGCAAAAATATGCACTCACAAATCGATGCCATTTTAACACAAATTCTATGATTCGAAAATAATTTTTTTTTTACCCCGTTCTTAGAGTTAATTGAAAAAACATACATTTGCATGAATTTCCGGTACCTGGTTATCATATACAATTAAATTTTCCATATCACAAAGAACTTGTATTTAATGCAAAACAAGTAAAAAATGCTATAAAAATATGCATTTAAATCAAAATATGCATAAATTTGCACTAACAAATCGATGCATTTGCACTAACAAATTCCATGATTCGCAAAGATATTTTTTTTACCCTGTTCTCAGACTTTGTATTTCACAAAGAACTTGCATTTAATGCAAAATAAGTTAAAAATGATAAAAAAATAATATGCATTTAAACAAAATATGCATAACAAATAGATCATTTTAATACAAATTCTATTTTGTTTACCCTGTTCTCAGACTTAATTGAAAAAACATTCATTTGCATGAATTTCTGGTAACTGGTTATCACATATAGTTACATTTTTTATATCACAAAAAACTTCTAATAAAGGGTCCGCCAAATAACTTTTTTTTTGAAAATGCTATAAAAAAAACTACTGAATATTTTCATAAATTTCTTTTTTTATTTGAAAGTACAATCCTTCCGGTTATTAATGGAAATAATTTCATTCAAATTGCTGCCTCGGCTGGCCATGCAGTAGCCTACACGATCGGTCCAATTTTTAAGCACATTATCGATTGTGTGCAGCTGTATTTCCTCCTCTTCAATTTTTATGAACAAAAAATCGTTCAACATGGCCCGATAACGATCGCCATTGACGGTAACGGCCACTCCTTGCTCATTTTCGAAGAAAAATGGCCCAATTATGCCTCTGGACCAAAATCCGCACCAAACAGTGACTCGTTTTGGGTGTATCGGCACTCATTCTGCAACATTACCATGACTTTCAAAGTAATGTCGCAATATTACCCAGCGTTGTTCAAGCATATACACAACCATATTCGTTCAGCGGAAGGATAAAACTAATTATCTGTCAAATTAGACATGAGCTAAGTGTTACCATTCACGAAATAAGCACTAGTTGAAAAAAATCGTTAGATGGCGGACCCTTTAGATGTTGCTAAATTACTTGCTTTTTAACTGCATAAAACTTTCAATGCCACTTTCAAAATTAACATTTTTATCATTTTATTTTCAGTTGGACTTAACTTTTTTTGTTTGATATATTTTATTAGCTTTAACATAACATTAGCTTTATTAAATTTATTTCTAACATTATTTTATTTATTTCTCATAGAAAAAAATCCAATATTATTGTTTACTTAAGTTTTTTTTCTATTAACAAAAAATTAGGACTCATAACACTTTTAAAATAACCATTTTTCTCAAATCGTTAACTTTAAAAATGTTTTCTCAATATTTCTTGATTTGCAAAAACAAAAAAGTTTTCAAAAAATCTATCATTATTTAACAATGTAACTTCATGAAATAGTTACAAATTAGTCGTTTCTCCATGATTTCAACATTGAATAATCGTTTGAAAGAAAAAAACTTAAGATTTCTGATTTCTTAATTTACGTGAATTTCAACGTCAATATTGGTCGTACAATTTTTTCCAACTTCATTTTATTACTTTCCCATACAAAAATTAATTAAATTGTCTTTTTTATTTAAGTTTTTTTTATATTTGGAAAAAAAGAAATACTCATACTACTTTCAAAATAAACATTTTTGTCAAATCGTTAACTAGCCAAAATTCAATCATCAATATCTAAGTTGTTTCTGAAATTTTTTAATTTTGTCTTTTATATATAAAAAGATCCCCTCGTATTGTACGTAATTTCACCGTTAACTCATTCTTTTTGAAAATGGACTCATATGACTTTCAAAGTAAATGGTTCATATGTTCTTTTTAAAAATGTTTTCATTTTTGTATTAAAAATACGATACAGTTTCGGTAGTTTCAATATTTTTATATATTTAGTTAGAATATTGTTTTACCTCAAGTTCAAAATCTAATATCATATTGTCATAGTAGACTTTATTTGTTGCTTTTCAAAACGTTTGATAATTTTCATGATACAATTGTTTCATTGCCATCATCCAAATCTTCAGTTGTTCGCAAAAGAGAACGATAATTGGCTTAACTCAAACCGAGACATTATATACAAAAAACAGAATCAGCTTTATGTGAATTTGTCTGCCCTTGTTTATAAACTGGCTGATTTGGTAAACCTAATTATAAAATCAAACCTATTTGAACAATTTGCATACCACGTCTCTTCACACAAAAACATTGTTTGTTGGTATACATCATACTTGGGATTTTTTCATTAGCATTGGAATTTCATTAGCGTTAGAAAACTAATGCTCGCTTAGTTTTGGAGATACTGGACATTTTAAAAATCGCCATTTTGTAAAATGGCTTGTATCTCGAAAACTAAGCATGATATTGCCAAATGGACAACATTTTTGCAAACCTCTGTACCAACAACACAAATGTGTAGAGTGTTCCGATTCCAATCGTTCCCCGTTTCCATTTTGGAACAATGTTTCATTCCATTTTGGACCAATGTTCCATTCTATTATCGGAGTAATAAAATTTTTATTTTCGCGTACGTTTTTGGATAAACAAATAATTGTTTTTTTCATAAAAAATTAATCTATTGAAATCTTTCCCAGACCTAGCATATTTGCATTCACTAAATTGCAATTTTCTTCCTTTAATTAATTCATTACTAATGGTAATGAAATTTGTAATCATTACCATTAGTCAATGAAATCAAATCAATGAAATTTATTATCATTAATTAAACAAATGATGATGAAAATAATTTCATTGCAATTGATATCAATAAAATTGTAATGAAAACATCAATTAATTATTCCATTCAATTAATTAGTCTCGAGTATGGTATAAATGTTGTTTTTACAATGGGTTCAAAATGTGAAACTAAAAATCGGGATCAACTGCAATCTTGTTTTGGGCCCATTCACCGAATCTACGCCTTGCTAGGTGATCGTGTAACTACAATTGTTGCACGAGTTGGATATTGTAAGCACGCAAACCAAGATCTTTCCACAAAATCTTCCATAAAGTGAATGGACACATATTTAATTCCTGTGCAGGATGGCGGATAAGCTGATTGGTCTCTGTGGATGCATATTATCATTTAGAGTAAACGTGGTGCGTAAACGCTCTATAGTTAATCGAATTAATTGCTATGATGGACGATTATGTTGACCATAAAATGGACGTAGTGCGCGATACGTATTTCGAACAGAACCATGATTTTCTAAATCAATTTGCACAATTCGGAAGCGTTGTTCAAGCGTCAGTCTATTTATGTTGAAATGCCAAACCAAACTATACATAAATCACTTGACATCTAACAAAATGGCCTCCAGTTAAAAAAAGTGTTGCCAATTTAAAGTTTTATACCTGTATAAAAAACACCCTTTACTATAACACGGACCATTAAACATAAGAAAATGTTTTGATTGGATTCATATTTCTATTAAAAAAAAAAAAATTGTATATGGTTACTGAATTTGCGGATTTGGCCCAAATGGTATATTTTTGGCAACAAATGGGGAGTATTAACTTGTCGAGTTTACGCAGAAAACCGTCAATAGGAAAGCGTTTTCATCTAAAAGAAGCAGTTATTAATGACTGGAGATCTATAACGGTAGAACTTCGAATAAATTTGGTAGACAGTATGTTTGATTGAATTTTCGAGTTAATTCAAAAAAGGAAAACTCATTCATTATTAAAATTGCTGCTTTAACTAAATATTTTTCTAAAATGTTTGTTAATTTTCATATATAAAGTGTAGTTGATTTTGTTATTCCTTTTTAAATAATAAAATAAAAATAATTGAATATTATTAATTTTCCATTTTTTTACATCTATGCCGGTTTAAACTCGTCTACTTTTTTTAACTTACAAAATTCGGTGAAATTAATGTGTAATTATAGTTTTGCGACGCAGTGTATTAGGTCCCCTGGAAATATTAGTAATTTTCGTTGTTTGGGTCCCTCTCTTTGGGTTGGTTTATTGTCACAACTAAACTAGTGCCATGATCCAGTTTTTTTTTTTTTTTTTTTTTTTTTTATAATTCATTTATTTACAATCTGTTTTTACAACAATAGCCAAATTTTATAACCGTATTTTAACTTAACCTAGTCTGGATCTTTATCCAGTAATATATCTACAAATTAATTAAATTGTAGGAGATCATTTCTGTATGGTAAATCTAATATATGAAACCTTTTAAGTCTATTGACTTCTTCGGTTTCATCTAATAAGCATATTGCTAACGGATTACTATGAGTACTGAGTCTGTCTAAGTATCTAGTGGTATGTTTGTTTATCTCATTTTTAACTGTTGGAATCTGTAAGTCTTTGTGAATATTGTTATTTGTTATGAACCAAGGAGCGTTTGCTATTAATCTTAGTATTTGGATTGGTATCTTTGAAGAATTTAAATGTTCGAATTACTAGCGGTGCCCCAAAGCTGTATTCCGTAAGTCCAAACAGGTTTCAATATCGTTTTGTAAAGTAAGAGTTTATTTTGTAGTGATAGTTCGGATTTGGAACCTAGTAGCCAATACATTTTTTATATAAATAGAACATTTTTGGTCTTCAAAGTTTAGTAAAGTCATGATGCTTGTTAGGAAAAGACCTAACCACGTGCTTGATTACTAAGAAGACAAGAATGGAGCAAAATTGATTATTAATAGGTTTTTTGTTAAAGTTCTGCCTATTATGGAGGCTCTAACTTTTCTAAAACTTCGGGGGTTCTGATGAGATCTTTAGCCAGATCGAAATACTAGTATCAACCTAGCTAATATGTTTGATTGGCTTTATTTTTGTAAATATACGGAGGTTGAAAGCTCGTTATAAATTGAAAATAACATAAAAATAATCTCGATGTATATAAAAACAAAAAACTAATATAACTGTAAAACATTTTTCTCGTTTGTATCTTTAATTGTTCTCTTTTTGACTGTATATGTTTTTTCCATGTGTTACGTCGGTCGAGATGGAGACCTATATATTTAACAGTTGTTTGTTTAGGAATAACTGTACCATTTAAAACAACAGCTTCTTAGAGTAAAAGTAATATGTGCGGATTTGTCGGTATTTACTTTAATATTCCATTTTCTCAACCACCCTTCGATATCATTAAGTTGTTGTTGAACCATTTCTGATGCAATGATAGGTGAATCATTCGCTGCTACTAATGCAGTGTCATCAGCATATGTTGCGACGGTTGCATTTTCATTTGTAGGCATATCATTTGTAAATATGTTGTAAAGAACAGTTCCTAGAACACTGACTTGAGGAATACCCGCTTTTATAGAACATATATCTGACATTTCGCTGTTAACTTTCACGTAAAAGAATCTTTTTTTCTAAATAGGATTTAAAAAACAAATAATATGGAGCTGGAAGCAACTTTTTTAGTTTAAATAGAATTCCCTGAGTATACAATGGCATTGCTCGGGAGTACCATGATTTTGCCGAAATCCTAACTGATGTCCTGGAATTATGCTTTTTATTTCTAGTATTGGAATTAACCTCCGTAAGAATATTCTTTCAAATAGTTTTGAGAAAGTGGTTAAAATACTCATAGGTCGGTAGATGAAACAATTTTTTTTTTGGCTTGTTTGGTTTTGATCCAGTTTTGTGTTTAAAATTATTTATCGTGGTGCTTTTATATAATATTAATAAAAATCCGATTATCGGAATTTCGACATTTGGCTCAAAAAATTAAGCCATTTGCAGTGAAATATTTTGGTATTTACTGAAGGATTCGGGGCTTCCTAATGAATAAGGAGTTTTGTTAGATGTTGCAAAGTACAGTATTTTAAATAAAAATTAATGTTTTAAAAGTCAAGAACAAAATTTACTTGCAAGCATATAAAAATAAAACATTTGTTGTCAAAAATGTACCATTTGGGCAAACTCAAAATCAATAGGAATAGAAATGCAATCAAAACATTTTCTAATGCTAAATGGTCCGTGTTATGGTATATGACGAAAACAAGTAATTATGACTAAACTCCAAAAAAAAACTCCCCAGTACAATGGGGAAAAAAAAAATTTGGATTTAAATATTTTGATTACGCGATTTTCTTTACCACGAAGTTTTAAAAAAAAATTCAATAAAAAAAACTTATCTCTTTCTGTTGTTATATTTTCTTCCATATTTTTTGTTTGTTGTTTTTTCCAAAACAAAATAAAAATATTTGAACTTTCTGTCAAAACAAAAATTAAAAAAAAAATTAGAAGAAATTTTTTTTTTATATTTTTTTTTTTTATTTATTGAAGAATTAAATTTCTACACCAAGTTCCGGAAGCAACTTAAACAATACAATAAAGGCCGGGAGTAACAGCCATCATTTTTTGTTGGGAATGGTTTTTAATTTTTGTTGTTTGGTTCTGAGGTCCGATTAAATAAAAAACTATTAAATGATTTCTATTAAGCAATGAAATAGAATAGAAAATAATTCAATAGTTTTGCCTTAACCTCATGCTTAAAAAAACAAAATTATGTCTAAATATAGATTTTCAAAAAAATATTTTAAATGTTACTTTACGTGTTTATTTCATACATTATATAATTGATGATCGGTAGGTAATTTTTTTTATGTTTTAAAATAATATAAAAGGTAATGACGCATCATTACAAAGTAAGCCATAAATGTCCAATGATTGGTAACTCATTACTTTATTTTCCAAAATAGTGTCGAAGGTAAGGAGTTTACATTACAATGTAATGAATTATGTAACCAATCTTTGGTAACTCATTACTCTATGTATCGAAATAATTCTGAAGGTAAGGAGTACTCGTTACAAAGTAATGTATTAAGTAACCCAGTTTTCCTAGGAACTGCTGAATAGCAGATTTAAAATTAAGTGCTGCGAATAAAATATGCACCACAAATAAGAATGAAGGTTTTGTCATTACATTTCAAATGAAAGGAGTCAGCTTGAAAAAATACATACGTGTCTCTTTTATTTGCTCCTTTACAACATATCCAAAGTTCATTTAAATCTGCGAGTTTGGGTCGGAATAACACGCTTGTAAGCTTTACCTTGCTATTGTTTTTATTAAAGCAGAAATAAAGGGATACAGGACGAAAAGAAATCCCACAATTCCACACAAAAAATTTCAAAAATTGTATTTATTACATTTATTGTTGTCTTGTCCGCATTTAAAGCGATGTTAAAGAAAGAAAATGCTTGCATATTTGGACTAAATTGGAGGACCTGCAATCGTTTTTCATTTTTCAATTTCGGTGGTGCACTCAGAGAAAAATTTGGTTAAATTTGGTATTTGAGTAAAAAATTGTCGAATTCGGAGGCAGAATAATAAGCAATTGGACAATATAATTTTCATAAAACGCAACTATATGTAGTAGTCAAGTCTTTCAGAAATATATAAACATATGTGTACCTGAAAAAACTTTTACTCTTTAGACAAAAGAGTCTTGCTACATTTTTGACCAAAAAATTACTAATATCAATTTTTTTTATAATTTGCAAATTTAGGGAAATTTTGTTTTAAGAGTGAACAAAATATTGCGTTGGATTTTTTTTTTTTTTTGTTCAATAAAATAACTTGCTCTTAATATCACCAACGCTTTTTAAAGCAATCGGACTTGATTTGCCTTTCTTTTCCATTGCAAAAATTAAATATTTTCATCTTCAAATTCGGATAACTTTTGCACTTTAAGAGATAACCAATATTACTCATAGTTAGTTGGAATTTGTTTTTGTAAATTGCAAGCAGATTACAGAAATGTTTCACTTTTGAAAATCGGTTGATAAATATTAAATTGATTGATAAAAATCGGTTGATAAATATTAAGGTGGGCTCTAATTCATCTGCGCCTAATGGATGTGGGTCCTTCTTTAAAACTTAAGATTGAAATTATAATGATTATGGCTGTGTAAAGTTTCATTTCAATCGGATTAGCCATTTATAAATGGCTGAATTATTTCCAAAATTATAATAAAGAGCGCCATTGGATTCAGCGTGGCTGAGGTATATAAAATTTTTGGTCATAATCTTATAAATTAAAAAAAAAAAATAAAAATTCTTATTAAATTTCTTATTAAATATTTTATGAATTTTTTTTGACTCGATTCGTATATTTCTTGAAATGAACAAAATTATAGTTTTAGAGGCTCTTGAATGTTTATACATATTTTAAAACTTTGAATTACCCTATGGGGAATGAGGAGTCAATTGTAATAAAAGTGACTGGTTAAAGAAGACCTTATCACTGGACTGGTATAATTTAATACTGAAGTGGGTTAAGCAGTGTCAATTGTCCTCAAATTACCAATCCTGTGACTGGTAAAGGGAGGACATACCACTTAAGCAGACTGCATATCAACAAGAAAAAGCCAGTTGGCCAGAATTTTACCCATTGGAAGCCGTTTAGTTTTCGTTTATTTTACACGAAATGGCCCTTTTGCGACAGTCTTTGGTTAGTCCTGTGGTATGCCACTACGTGGTTTAAAGCAGAACAAATGACCCTCTCCTATGACAAGCCAATGTTAAAGTTGCCAGTTGTTTACATAGGGTAGGATTTAGCAGAGGACCGGTCTTAGGCACGAAAGGTCCGATCCTGTGGCACACGCAGAACCGGTCCCATACCCCATAGGGTATGTTCTCTTGTTAACGTCATCTTTTATATGGTCCGCTAATATTGGCTGATTTTCACATTTATATTAAATTCATTATTTATCATAGCATTACATTGTCTGTGCTTTCAAAACAAATTTAATTTTTTTTTTTTTACTTTCAGTTAACCTTGTTTAGGAAACCTTTATGTGCCCACCAATCCTTGAAAAACAAGTTAATTAAAACATTTCAAATTCCACGGAATAATAATGATATTTTTCCCCATGCAAAGTGATGATGTGAAATTTCAAGTTCAAATACAATTTGCGTTTTTAATTTTAATTAAAAGGTATTTGTACAATTTCACGAAAAAAGGTTTAAACTAACAGGAAACCAAAAAAAAAAGTGTTAAGGCAACACCATTAATACCAAAAGCAAAAAAAAAATAGTTAAATGAAGAAAAATTAAAATAAATATAACAGAACCTAATGGGTATATTTAAAAGTTTAAAACAAGAGAGAAGTTACAAAAAAAAAAAATTACAAAAAAGGATCATATCAAAAGTGAATGGAAATAATATACTAGAATTGTGCGGTAGTGGTAAATTTGTATGTACTATACTTAAGGAAAAAATAAAAAAAAAAAACCGATAAAATCTAATAAATATTTAAACAACATCTAAAGAGTAAAAAAAACCAAAGGATATAAAGTAAATAATAAAATAAATTAAATACAAAGAATTCGTTACACATCTCCTATTGCTGACTGCCAGTGAAAGTTAGTGTTGTGAAAAACATCTCAATCCAACTTTTTTCTTTTATAAATCTTAAAAAAAAAAAAAACTGAAAGAAAAAAATACAAAAAGAAAAACGAAAAACGAAATAAATAAAATCCTTTTATACTGTTTACAACGATACACAACGGAGTTTCTTCAGCCGTAAACATTTGTTCAAAATGGTATTTCGTCAACCTAAAAACTTGGGGCAATTTTCGATGGTATATGGCTGTTTGCTCGTTTTGATTTTCGCGCAATTCTGGGTCGATGTTTTGTGTGGCGAAAAATTGGGTAAGTTAGTAAACAAGTGAAGGCTTAAACCATATACTTACAGTTAAGAATACTATATACACAGAAAAAATTTTTGGTTATCTCAGTATTTAAGTAATGATTTTTTTTTAACAAACTAAATTTTTTTAATATTAATGATAGGCTTCATAATTTTTAATAATTGCACTATTTGACTAATATTAATTTTTGGAAGGACTTCTTGCAATATATGATTTTTGCATAATCTTGAAACGCAGATCAAAAATATGGCAAAAATCGTAACTTTAGTTTTGGAGATATTTCAACATTTTGATTTTCATAGAACACTAGGGTTCTCCAAAGTTGTATAAACAAAGTAATAAACAAAAACATAAAATAAAATAATGCTAGGCATATTAACGCCACCCAAAAATATTCGTTTTAGTATTAAAATACACTATGCATAAAATTATGGTCAATCGCCCTGAAAATAGTGAAATATGTCAAATTGAAAGTTTTTTTAATTTTCATGTTTCTTTTTTTAAATTTCGTAAAAAAACTTTTTATTAAGTTCGTTGACAACTCCTCAGGTACAAAATATTAGCTTTTCAAGATATTGTTAACACATTTTAACTTGCGATAATAGAATGTGCATTTATTTGTACCTAAAAATAACATTTTTACATTTTTGAAAATTTTATTAAAGAAAATTTTTAAAATCTAAAATCTGTTGTTTTTTGTGACCAATTTTATTTTGTTTATAATATGTTTGTAAGGTATTTCCTTTGGGCTAATTTAAAATATTACAGATATCCGTTCGTTCGTTTTTTAGAGCGATTTGAATTTATCGGATTTTAAAGGAAATTTAATGTTGGGCTGTATTTTCTTTAATTTTGAACTTATCACTACGTTTTAAACAAAATTGATTAAAAAGACATTTGTAAATTATTTAATTGGATCATAACGGCTTATATTTTTTTAAATATAATAAAATGAATCGATTAAAAAAATGAGTTGGTCCAAGTTTATTTAAATTTACATTTTTAAAATACATTATTTTAAAATTATGGCGCATTTTTTTCTATACATAACAATTTAACGTTTATGTAGATGAAAAAAATATATTTATTATTGGTAAAGTGTAGATACATACAACTAAATTTTAATGTGTTTGCGCTAAAGTAGATTTGGTTGCATCTTGGTATTGGTTACGATAATCTGCCACAACTTGCACTATTAGTTGCTTTTCCTACTCATTTCGTGATAAGACATTATTGTAGTCCTCCATGATCTTAACGGGCCTTTCTGCAGAGTCATTAACAACATGCTATGTGCGGACTATATTCAAACCAAGAATGTAGGATGGATGGCTCATGGTTCACTCTTCAGGATCCTTACATAAAAGAACCGTGGGAATAGAAAATCTGTTAAGAAATGTGTTTTTTATGTGTGTTATACAATCTAGAAATATTTCATCACATTAATGAAAAGTTTCATTTCAACGTATAAAAACTTCATAAAGAGTCTTCAATTATTTCAGTTCATACACGATGATTTGCTATAACTATTTCCATTTATTAATTTCATGATTTAAAAATAAAATAATATTCGCAATAAGGGAATATTTCCAAAGTGGGACATAATTAACCCAGGTTTACATGGGTTAAGGGTGTACTGTAAAAATGATTTACTAATTAAAATTTATGATCCAATTAATTAATTTGCAAATTCATTTCCGCCCAATTTTGTTTAAAACGTATTTATAAGTTCAAAATAAAGAAAACACAGCAAAAAATTAAATTTCCTTGAAATTCGCTAAATTCAAATCGCGCTACAAACGTATTTCTTTAATATTTTATTTTTTTTATAGTAGAGAGCGATTTTAGTTAAGTAGAGTGTGATTTTAGTTTTTAAAAATTTTCTTTAGTAATATTTTCAAATATGTCAAAATGTTATTTTTAGGTACCCCTACAATTAACTGCCCATTTTTTATGGCAAATTAAAATGGGATAACGATATCCTGGGAAGCTAATACTTTTTACCTGAGTAGTTGTCATCAAACTTAGTACAAAATATTATTTATTTTTACGAAATTTAAAAACAAAACACAAAATATTTTTTTTTTCATTTAATTGGGCTTACTTCACTATTTTCAGGGCGTTTGTGGAGTGCCTTCCCCTCATGCGATCACCATAATTTTCTACATAGTGTATTTTTTTATTAAAACAAATATTACTAGAGGGCGTTACGGTATAAAATTGAAAGTTGAGATTTTTGGCGGATACCATTGAACACCCTGTTTTTTTTAGAAGCTTTGTCTAAATCTAACTTAATTAATAAATTTTGAACCAAATATTAATTTTTTTCACTACTTTTGTTCAACTTAGTTTTATAAATAGAATGCTGAAATTTGACATTTCCAAAAATGTGTATATTTATTCCCTCACTGCATGGAGTTTTTGTTTGTTTTGTTCAGCAAAATTTCGATTAGTTTTGCAAATACTTCCAAAACATATTCACTGGGTTCCCAATTGTAATATAAAGTATTTTTAGTTGAAGTATTTAGGTTGCGTAAGGCAAAGGATTGCAGGTTGCACCCGTATTTCGGCATTCCAGCAGTGTAATGCCCCAAACTCCAACTGTAATCTACAGAACAAGAGTAGTTACCACTTTTAATCTTCTTCTGGAGCGTTTTATGTCCTCTCGTGAGAAACCTAATATTTTTAGCGAAAATTCATGGTGAATATTTTTGCTGTGTTTATTTTACATTAAATTTACATAATCCAAGCAGAAATACAAACATATCGTTGATTTACATTTTTTTTTTATTGATTCTAAAGTTCTATCAGAAGAATTGTTGGTTGCCACCACCATCTTTTTCGCTTGTTTATACTGATATCAACTAGTTTTCAACAAGCATTGCTAGATTAGATCCAAAAGCTACAGGAAAATGACTGCATTTATAAACAGTGGAAAACAGATTTTTTCTCAAGATTTACAAAAAATATTATTTTTTATATAAATAGAATATTTTTGGTCTTCAAATTTTAGTAACGTCATCATGCTTGTTAGGAAAAGACCTAACCACGTGCTTGATTACTAAGAAGACAAGAATGGAGCAAAATTGATGATTAATAGGTTTTTTGTTCAAGTTCTGCCTATTATGGAGGCTCTAGCTTTTCTAAAACTTCGGGTTCTGATGAGATCTTTAGCCAGATCGAAATACTAGTTTCAACCTAGCTAATATGTTGGATTTGCTTTATTTTTGTAAATATAAGGGATTGAAAGCTCGTTATAAATTGAAAATAACATAAAATTAATCTCGATGTATATAAAAACAAAAAACTAATATAACACGGTATTTTTCTCAAAAACATATTTAAGATGTTATAAACATAATTCTTAACCTTAATATAATAAAAAAAATTACGATTTACCTTTAGATTATTCTACTCGACAAGGATTTTACACAAACTTACAAAAAAAAATAGATTTTCATTGAATTAATTTCTGATTGTGTGATAGTTACTTCGTCATTTAATTGCATTTGAGTCAAAAAAAATATTTTTAGTCAGTTTTAGAATTTTCTATACATTTTTATCATAGCAGCGCACCTCAAGAACAACCGGCCGCGGTATTAAGGATTTTGATGCGTTGATCGACTCAGTTTAAAACAATCAATGTTCTACTTTTGATTCTTGCTCTTTCTGTAGGATTTTAATAAAGAACAAGACAAGAAGCTGGTCGAACACGTGGGTGGTATAGTGCGCCAAACACTATAATGGGTTGAGCATCACTGAACTACAATAACTGGCACATTAGTTTGTTCTTAAACTTGATGTCAAATATCCAAGAAGTCACGAATGGAAAACAGTAGTTCACGCGAAATGTGCCAATATACGCTGGAGTGTTTAATATGATAGAACTGTGATTCCGATGATGACTTGGAATGAATCCATGCCATTTTACAAATAAAAAATCTTATGTCATTGTACAAATAAAAAATGGTTATGTTGCAGCAAACAATATAAAATATTTTTTCTCAAATTTTCCAAATCAGGTGTTTTACTGGCATTTTTCTATATTGTCAACAATTTTTTAGGGTGTGGCAACCTGTAAGCTGTTTATATGTGGTCGATTTTAGGTACTTTTGAAAATTTGCATTAAAATTTAGCAAAAAATTTTGCAAATTCAAATTATTTCTAGCTAAGGATTGTGAATTGATATTTTTCTTGCCAATCTATTAATATGATAACAATACGTTGATATTATGATGAGCTTTGGGAAAAAAAGCTAAGGGATGGCAACCTGCAAACATTTCCCTGCTATTAAAAAAAAAAAAAAATTAGAGGGAATGAACTATAACATAAGAATTATTAAGTTCCTTACAGAATCCTTAAACATTAAACAATTTATTATACTAATATACTTCCGTATATTTCAAAACCATAAAAATTTTTAAAATTTTAACTTAAATTTAATTTCATTTATTAAGCCAATGGAACATACAAAGTTCCTTACAGACTATATTTAAAATAAATATATAAAATAATATAAAAATAAGTATCTAAAAATATTAACAATTTACAAATTCAAAAACCAACCATTTGAGGGTTTCTTTCGAAATGAAATGCAAAATTCAATCGCGGTAATAAAGCAAAAATGACAAAAAAAAAACAAGGTGTTCAGTAATAATCTAAAAGTGAAAATATCTCGAAAACTAACCGTAGGATTTTAAAAATATTTGTGATCAGCGTGCCAAGATTGGAAAAGGATGTATTGGAAAATGATGATTTATATTATTATTATACATTAATTTATAAGAATCAATTCATTAATACCATCGAGATAATATGTACACCGACATACTATATTTTTCTTGTTTGTTATTACTGTCTGACATATCATAAATATGTATGTATGTGTCAGCAAATAAATACACGCAAAAAGGCTTCCTGCTTATGGAGAAATGAAGTCATTTAAACGATATGTATGACACTATGCAAAATTAAATTAAACAAAATAATTTAAACTTTAATAATTCAAGAGATTTTTGACACACATACCGTAAAGATCAACTATGTTTACTAAATAATGCCATATATCACTGGTTTTCGAATTTGTTACAGTTTTTGTACACACTCTATGGATCATACGAATTGAATTACCCATTTATTATCTAAAATATCTATTCTAAAGACTAGAATATTACATAGGTAAAGACCACTGCAAATGTAGTTTAAACAAATGAAATTATACTTAAAAACAAAGTCATTAACATTTCGTTAAATTCAACTAACATTTCCATTTGTTTTTGACAGTTAATAAAATTAATCACAAATTAGTAAAAAAAATATATTTTTACCCATAAAATGTACTTCCTTACTTTTTTTGTTTAAACTGCCCTTAATGGGGCGTTCTACAAAAAAAGAAGTAGGCGGTCCCCTCTAGAATTAAAAAATATTTTTTTTATTTTCGCTTAATGGGGCCGGGGTTCATTGTCCCCCAGTTTCCAAAAACCGGTACGCGTAGTAAAATAAAAAAGTTATATTATTTTTAGGATCTATGATACTTAGCGCCCTCTTCACTCCTTTACAAATTTTGAATTCAGCGTTATTTTCGAAGACACCCATCGAAACTACAACACATCGAAATTACAACAAAATACATTTTTTTGATACAATCGCAAAAATGGAAAAGTTCAAACAAAAAAAAAAAAACAACAACTACATAAAGTAAATGCAAATTCATACAGGCAAGGAAAGATATAAAAAAAGCTGTGAAAAAATCTTATATCTTCATTAGGGTGTCCCTTAAAAATAGATTTGTTATTTCACCACCAGTTTTATTACAAATGGTTTCAACTGGAAGAAATTATTTTTTTTTCTATAAAACGTTAACTCGCGCCGCAAGTCGGCCGAAAATGGCCCATTTTGGGAAAAGAGGTTTATTAATCTTAAAAATTCCCAAATTCGGAATTTCGAAAAAATTTACTTCTTATTTCATTTATTTATTTATTATACTAAAATTATTCAGATATGGAATTCTGACTTCATAGAATATCATTGACCCACTTTAGCCAGGAATCTAAAATCAATTACGAGTTTAATAAAACTGCAAAACGCATTTTTTTTAGTTTTAAAGATTTTTTGAAATGCCTAACATGTTGATTTCGATTGCAATTTTTATAATATAATAGTTTTTATTAAAGCAAGAAAATAGATAGGAAAAATGATAATTCGAATTTGTATTTGGAGCGACTCTTTGCAGGACATTTTAAGAAAATAGCTTATTTGGTCAAAAATTTAGCAATCTCACACAATAAAATACCACTTAAATTTATTAATACTATAATTATCTTTACTTTTATTTAAAAACTCTTGAACTATTAGTTACCTGGTGACAAAAAAAAAACCAATGAAATTGATAAAAAAACAAGTGGAAGCATTAAAGTCCGATGTGCCGAATTTGGTATAAAAAAAGATTAAATTCGGCTGTGACGAATTTTTGGATACCCTCCATCTCGGTGTTTTCATAAACCAGGGAAAGTGCAAACAATATAATATCTATATTCTTTGTAAAAATAACAAAAATAATGTTGTTTTTATAAGTAAAACAAAATATGACTGATTAATGTATTTGGGATGTTACAAAAGAAAAAATGTTTAATTAAAGTTTACTAAAATGAATCTGAATTTCTGCATGCTTTAACAGTGGGTATTCTGATTACCTAAAGAAGAACGTGTCGTGAAAAATATATATATTTTTATAGTTCCTTATGATGTTAAAAAAACTGTTTTAAAATTCGCCTGTTGTTTGTCTCTTTGCCTATATAATAATGAAAGAAATAAGGGTTACTAAAATATATTTTTGGATCGTTAGAAGAGATGCAATGAATACAAACGCATAAAAACAGTTTCGAATAATCAGAATTTTAGATAAATTTAAGGGAACAAAAATACGCTTGCGGAGACATACATAATGAAATAATTATGAAATGCCAGTTTACATTACAACACATGTGTTTATACTATACATCACATAAGTAAAACGGAAAGTGTGATGAAACTAAGTTTGTCAAAAATTATAAAAGAAAATCTTTCGAGTGTTTAGGGTGTTTTCGAGACACAAAAAATTAAAGAAACTGGTATTTCAAATTATTGTTTTTCAGCTCAGTTGCTTCTGCAATTCTCGTTTACGACTCCTAGAATAAGAACCCTAAGAAATTTTCCCAAAATTCGATTGGTTTTTTACACATCAATACTTTAATTTAGATTATTTTTGTATGTATCAAATAAAAATTAGGGCTTTTAAGGAAAACAAATGCATATAATCAGAAGATTTTAAGATGAAGTATGCACCTTATATGTTTTAAATAAAAAAGTTCTGAAAGTGAATGTCCTTTAAATTTAATGGGGTTTTTAATAAATGTAATTAGAGTGTAAGAGTTTCCTTGCAAATTTATTAAAGGTTGAGAATGAGAATAAGTAAAAATAGTGTACGAAAAAAGTTATGAATTTACAATGTTGGATTTTTTTGATCTGATAACGATTAATGTGTCTGGCAACTCCGATTAATGCAGTCAAATAAATAAAGAATTTTAACTAAACTATTTTGTTCTACCTTTTTTCTAAGTGGTGATTTTTTGATTTGTTGGGGTTAACAAAAAAAGGTATATGGCAAGCCTGGAAAACAAAAGAATACTTTATAAATTAGCTTAACAATTTTTCGAGGGTTTCTCACATTTGCACTCATAACCAGTGTTGCCAGGTTTGCAGAGCATAAAAACGACAAATCGTCAAAATCGTCATCATATTTTGAAAAATCGTCAAAATAAAATATATTTGTTAGAAGAGGGATAAAGTTTTAATAAAAAATAAAATACAATAATGTTATTCACACTTCAAATGTTAACGTGTTATCGTTGTAATATAACACGATTTTTGACACTTCTCTTTGGTTTAAACTTCGAAAATCATTATATTTTACAACGATATTCATATTTATAAAATGTTGAAACAGTGTGCACTGATTTTTCGCTACAACGCGCCGAAGGCCATAGTAGCTAGTGCTCGGTTAGGGTAATAGTATATAACTTGTTATTATATGATTATTAATTAATAAAATAACAAAAATATAATGTTGAAAGATCAAATAAATACAACTTTAAATCAAACAAATTTTTTTGAACTGTTAATCACTTATATCTGCATAATTCTGTGAACAACATTTCAGTGGCACAACTTTTTAAATATTAAATTCTTTTACAAAATTTGGAAATTCTTTAACAATAAGTCTGTTCGATTACCTTTCCTGTAAAGTTCAGTAAAAACTACTCAGTAACAAAATTACAAATAGTAAGGCAAATTTACAAAAAAGTAAACGAACAGAAAATTTGTAGGAATTATTAAATTAGATAAAATAGCTTGTTTTAAATATTAAAAAAAAATCAACTGGTCATTATGGAAAAGGAAAAAGTTAATTGAAATTATCGACCAAAAATAATTTTAATGTTTTTTAACTTCTTCCATAGTTAGTTATTTAATAATTTTCACTTTCAATCCATAAACAATTAAAATTTAATTTAATTTTTGTTTTTGTTTACTAAAAATACAAGCATATTTTTTCAATCATATGTTTTTTTCTTCTCACAAATTTTTACTGGCAAAAATGTATCCAGTAAAAACTTGTAAGTTCTTTGGCATTAAACTGTCACTTTACTCTCTCTTTTTACCAGTTTTTACTGCGTATTTGTCTAAACGAACACCTTCCAGTAAAAACTTGTACACATTTTTGTGTTATCGAACAAACTTAATGTTATATTTTTTAATTATTAAATTTTGGCACTCTAT
Source organism: Delia radicum (assembly GCA_021234595.1). Classification (NCBI taxonomy): domain Eukaryota; kingdom Metazoa; phylum Arthropoda; class Insecta; order Diptera; family Anthomyiidae; genus Delia; species Delia radicum. The sequence continues at coordinate 105,292,125 of CM037851.1, read as the reverse complement.
TTATATTATTAGGCCTGTTTTTTAAGCACCGGATTTATTTTTGGATTTATTTTGTTCCATTTAAAGTTGTATATATATCATCTTTCAACATGAAATATATTCGGGCTAGACATCTGTTTGTTTCGCAAAAAAAGTCCATGCCTTGTGTTTTAACATGAAAATTTTTTTATTTTTATTTAAATCTAACTCCAATTAAATTTTATAAAAATTTAAAGAAATGTTCTAAACATATAAACACACAAACTAAATTAAGCTAAACCCGTAATGAATTTATAAAAAAATAAATGCGGTTTGGATTAAGTTTTATTCAATTCTAGGATTTGCATTTTTGCAAAATTGTATTTCACATCATATTAGCATATAAAAGCTAGCTATCGATCAAAAAACAATGTTTTTGCTTTCAATTTTTAACGAAATAATATAAATTTAATAATCGAGCCGGCGATTTTATGAGAATGATAAATAAGTAGATCTTGCTGACATATTAAATTATTGTCAAAAAATCGTCATTTTGGAAGCAAAAGTCGTCAAATAGTCATTTAGTTATTTTGGGTATTAAATATCATCAAAATGACGACAAATCGTCAAACCTGGCAACTCTGCATGCGATTGCTACTAATTCATACGTACATACATATATATATTCCCGTCGTTCCTATAAGGAGCATAGGGCCGTACATACATACTGTATACAAAACAAAACAAAAAACAACAACAATATTTTGTGAGTTTTTTTTTGTTTTTAAGTGTTGATCATGACCATGGATGGTAACCGATTCTATGTGGTTATTGGTCGCAGTAACGCTATTTTATTTCGGTAACGGTATTTTAGGGGAAACTATACTTCAGTTATTTCGGTAACGGGATTTTAGCGTTAACGGTATTTTAGCGTTAACGGTATTTTATTTATTTCGCTAACGGTATTTTAGCGGTAACGATATTTTAGATATTTCGGTAACTTTATTTTAGGGAAAAAGATTTTTCAATTATTTTGGTAACGGCATTTTAAGGATAACGTTATTTTAGTTATTCAGGTAATGTTAATGCACACCACAATTTTTAACCGCATTATGCCCGAGTTTAAATGACTGTCTAGTTTATGATCACTTTGGGAAAATATATCTATTTACAGAAGTTTTTTTGTTCAGATCTTGTTAGATTATTTCGGTAACGGTATTTTAAGGTAACGGTATTTTACGGATAACGGTATTTCAAGAATATCGGTAACGGTATTTAAGCGATAACGATAGTCAGTTGAAAGGTGTTAGAATCGTGGACGGTAATTCAGCGATATTGACAGCCATCCCTGCTTGCGTATATTCTTGTGTATAAGCATTGAATGTACGTATGGATGTATGTATGATGAAATAAAAAAAAAAAAATTTTAGAGGTCTTCCCACATTTTCACTCATAACTTTTGAACGCGTTAACCGATTTTGATCATTTTCACTAGAAAACTGCTCATGATATCAACAAACAATTTGACTGAAAATTAGCAGTACCTCTTCTGTATTGGAGGAGTATTTTGTGTTTCCACAGACAGACGGACGGACAGACGGACAGACGGACAGACGGACATGGCTATATCGACTTCTCTATCCATGCTGATCAAGAATATATATAGTTTATGGGGTCCCAGAATTTTTTTAAAAGAATTACAACATTTGACAAAGTGAATATACCCTCCTGCACTATGGGATGGAGGGTTTTAAAAAAATCTAAACTAGAACAAAATAATTATTTTATGTAATTTAATACCATATAGGGTTTATTTTTACACTTTTGGCCAAAACCGACATTCTAGGAAATTTACAGAATAACATCTTTTATATCACTTAAATTTGATAAGACTATAATTGTATTTACTTTTTTCAAGAAATCTTTAACCCTTAGTGACCAAAGTAGAAAAGAACGCATTAAACTTAATTTAAATTATTATTTTGTGTAACTTGTTCCTAGCGCCAGCGGCGTACCCAGGATTTTGTTTGGGGGGGGGGGCCCAATTTTTGTTTTTTAAATTTTTTTTTGTTTGAAAAGCATATAATTTTGGTTTAAATTTATTGATCTTAAAAAAACAATTTATATTTTTTTTATTAAAACAAAAAGTTCAGCTTCAGCTTCGGCCGAACATTGATATTATGGCCGAAGTTCGGCCATAATATTTTCTGATTTTTATTTTTTCGAGCAAAAATAAGTTATTTTTTGATTTTTATTTTTTTGAGCAAAAATAAAAGTTATTTTTTGGTTTTTATTTTTTCGAGCAAAAATAAAAGTTATTTTTTGATTTTTAGTTTTTCGAGCAAAAATAAAAGTTATTATAGCCTCCATCCCATAGTGCAGGAGGGTATATTCACTTTGTCAAATGTTTGTAATTCTTTTAAAAAAATTCTGGGACCCCATAAACTATATATATTCTTGATCAGCATGGATAGAGAAGTCGATATAGTCATGTCCGTCTGTCCGTCTGTCCGTCTGTCAGTGCATCAGTGTATCGAGAAAAGCAGGGACCGAAAATAACAGTTATTTCCAAATTTTTAAACAAAAGAAGCAATTAGAAGTAAATGTCGGAAAACTGTTTCAAGCATACCATTTTGATCCTTATGAACTAGTCTATAATAAAATGCATTGCTTTTTAAAATTTTGATTTTTATTTTTTTTTTTGCAAAAATAAAAGTTTTTTTTGATTTTTATTTTTTTGAGCAAAAATAAAAAATATTTTTTGATTTTTATTTTTTTCGAACAAAAATAAAAGTTATTTTTTGATTTTTATTTTTTCGAGCAAAAATAAAAGTAATTTTTTGATTTTTGATTTTTGTTTTTCGGGCAAAAATAAAAGTTATTTTTTGATTTTTATTTTTTCGAGCAAAAATAAAAGTTATTTTTTGGTTTTTATTTTTTAGGGCAAAATTAAAAGTTATTTTTTGATTTATATTTTTTCGGGCAAAAGTTATTATTTGATTTTTATGTTTTCGAGCAAAAATAAAAGTTATTTTTGATATTTATTTCAATTTCTTGAGTTGAAATTCCATGTTATAAATTTTTATTTTTATAACGAATAAATAACAAATAACGGAGTTATATTATATATATATAATATATACATATAATATTTGTAATATTATAGAGTTTTATAATCAGTAAAACTTATTTTTAATATGACGATTTTTTTGAAGAATTCTTGTTTTAAAAATGACGAATTTAATTTCCAAAAATTGGCGCACTGCTCGTACAAATAGAGATGTTTGTCGTATAGTTAGATACTTAAAAAATGTATAATAATGTATATTAATACAGTTATCACAAAAAATAACTTTGAAAATATTTGCTGTATATCTATCATCACTGAAAAATCATAATTACAAAGCTAATAACTTTTATTTTTGGTAAAGAAAAAAATTAAAACCAAAAAATGACTTTTATACTTGCTCGAAAAAATAAAAATCAAAAAAAACCTTTTATTTTTGCTCGAAAAATTAAAAATCAAAAAATAACTTTTATTTTTGCTCGAAAAAATAAAAAAATAAAAACCAAAAAACAAGTGGAAGCATTAAAGTCCGATGTGCCGAATTTGGTATAAAAAAGATTAAATTCGGCTGTGACGAATTTTTGGATACCCTCCATCTCGGTGTTTTCATAAACCAGGGAAAGTGCAAACAATATTAATATCTATATTCTTTGTAAAAATAACAAAAATAATGTTGTTTTTATAAGTAAAACAAAATATGACGGATTGATTAATGTATTTGGGATGTTACAAAAGAAAAAATGTTTAATTAAAGTTTACTAAAATGAATCTGAAATTCTGCATGCTTATAACAGTGGGTATTCAAAGGTTATTCTGATTACCTAAAGAAGAACGTGTAGTGAAAAATATATATATTTTTATATGTCAAAAACACCGAGTTTATAAAGTTTATTTCATTTATTCGGTTATTAAATAAAGGAAAACAAAGTTTATTGTAAATTAGAGAAATATAATAAAATAAGTTGTAATGTGTTATCGCCTCTGCTTTTCTATACGACCGCTCTTAACGCTCGCTCAACGATGACTGACTACGAAGTTGACAGCTCGGCCTCTCCTGACATGACGTCCACACTGGACGGACCTGACTCGGACCCATCATCTTCTAGTTCAATGTCTGGATTACCATGACACCACGGCTTCATATGATCGGTTGACATAACGTTACAATATTTTCTTTGGGTTATAGGCAAGTCGGGCAAATCTTCTATGATGTATCGGTCGTTACCCAGAACCTTTGTAATGATGTACGGACCCTTATACTTTGGATCCAATTTGTGAGATTCACCAGTTGCCTGTGAAACATAATCGACAACGACTAAATCTCCGACTTTGTAGACTGTAGGTTTTACATGACGTTCATCATATCGTTCCTTCCATTTCTTCCTCTGGACGTGTATGTTTTCAGCAGCCTGCTGACGCTTGTCGTTAATAGTGGAGAGTTCGTTGGCGTCATCATTCATAGCTTGGATAATTTTATTGGATGTGACATCTCGTGGATTGAAATTAAAGACCAACTCATTAGGGCTAAACTTTGTTGTAGAATTGATCTGAGAATTTATACCCCATTGGATGGTTGATATATTTTTGTCCCAGTCTTTAGGATTTTCTGTAGAACATCTTAGGGAATTTAAAAACGTTTGATTGGCTCTTTCAGCTTGGCCGTTCGCTCTTGGAGTACGCACCGCTGTTTGAATATGTTGGATACCATACTTTTCTACGAAACTTGCAAACTCTTTTGAGGTGAATGCAGTACCACGGTCGGAAATGATTCTTAACGGCTGACCAAAAATTGACATAACTTCTTCTAGAGCATTAACCGCTGGAGCTGTTTTTGTATTTCTTGTTGCTTTGATGATCGTATACTTACTAAACGAGCACACTATTACTAGTACGTACAAATTTCCTTTCTTGCTCTTTGGAAACGGACCCAAGTGGTCAATATGAATACTTCTAAACGGAATTGGCAAAACTTCATCTACATGTAACTGGCCTTCAGGTTTGCCACCCTTAACTTTGTTGTAGCAGCAATCAGGGCATGATATACGATCTTACATAGCATCTCATTCGTGGAAACCAAAAAACACGCTGGAGCCTTTCCAAGGTCTTTTCCAAACCAAAATGACCTAAGTCATCATGGCAAGCTTTCGTAATCCGCCAACGTACCTTCTGCGGAATCACCAGACACTTCTTTTGGTCCACCTTTCTATAAAGACGTCCCCGTTCGATCGCATAATCGGTTTTGATTTGAGATTCTTCGTTTGGACTCACCTTTGTTGACCCATTTAAAACATTTGAGATAGTTTTTAATTTTTCATCTGCCATCTGCAATTGATATACCCAGTCGTTTATATCCGGGGATATGACCATTACTTTTTCAGCTACTGTTAGCGTTTTATTTGGAGGTAAAGTTGGACTTCTACTCATTCCATCGACATGTGGCATTTTTGCACCAGAACGATGAACCATAATGTAGTCAAATTCTTGAAGTTTTAACCACCACCTTGCTATACGTGGGGGTAATGGCGAAGTTGCTTTTGTTGTAGCCACGGCATTGCAATCTGTGACAATACGAAAGTTTGTTCCCAGTAAATAGATTCGAAACCTATCGACGCTTTCCACTATAGCCAACACTTCTAGCTCGTGACTGGCATATCGGGTTTCAGCTTCAGTGCACTGACGACTATAATAAAATACTGGACGGAAACCTTCATCTTCAAGTTGTAGCAAAATTCCAGACAAACCAACGCTACTGGCATCTGTGTGTACTTCGTGCTTTTGTTGGCATCGAATAAAGCTAAAACCGGTTGTGACGTAATACTGTTTTTCAATTTTATAAACGCTTGTTCTTGTTCCTCTTTCCAGATGAATGCTACATCTTTCCTCAACAGTTTTGTTAATGGCATTGCTATTAGGCTGTATTGTTGAACAAATTTACGAAAGAAGCCTGTAACTCCTAGAAACTTGCGGACATCAGAAACATTTTCAGGAGTTGGGAAATCTTTGATGCATCTTGTTTTCTCTTCTCCCGGACGTATACCACCAGAACTTACAATATGTCCTAGGAAAACTACTGTTGTTTGCATAAACGAACATTTGGATGGTCTTAATGTTAAACCTTCTTCCCTTATAGCAGCCAAAAATTCATCGAGCACTTCCATGCCTTTATCAATCGTCTTACTCGGAATAATAACTTCGTCAACATAACTTATGATGCTATTTCGATGACTTAACTTTCTTATTATTTGAGTGATCATTTCTTGGAAGACCATAGGAGCATTGATGAGCCCAAAAGGCATCACATTATATTCATATAATCCTTCTGGTGTTATAAAAGACGTATACTTTTTACTGTCTTCTCTTAACGGGATTTGGTAATAACCAGACGTCATATCGAGTGTTGTAAAATACGTATTACCGGCTAATAATGCAAGTTGTTCTTCTACAACAGGCATAGAATATTGCTTCTTAACTGTTACTGAATTTAGTGCACGATAATCAGTACACATACGGCTTTCACCATTCGCCTTTTGCACCAACAGAACTGAAGCAGCATGTGGAGAACTACTTTGACGGATGATATTGTAATGCAGCAGATTATCAATGATACCTGATAACGTTTGTCGTTGACTAAACGGTACTTGATACCTTTTACCCACTACCGGCTGATCTGTCGAGACTCTTATGTCCATACAGGTATTCTTACAACGTCCCAAATTTTCTAAATTTTCGGCAAAACATTCATCATATGATTGTAATAGATTTTTAATAGAAAGACTTTGCTCCTGATTGATATCCTGGCCAATATTAAACGTTGTGTTTGATAATGACTCGATTTTCAATACACCAGACTCGATTATCAGACGATGATTTTCCTTACATAGGACATCTCTTCCCAAAAGCATATCATATGACATCAACTCGTCAGGGATGATATAAATAATTGTTGACGTAGAATTATCATCAATTTTCACTGTACTTTCAAACATTTCCTTAGCTTCTACAATTGATTCACCAAAACCATTCATTATTTTTGTTATTGGTTGTACGATAACATTTTCCGGGACACACGATTTACTTATGAGGGTAAATTTACTTCCAATATCTGCAAATGCTAAGAATTTTGTATCATTAACTTGTACCTGTTTTTAAAACTGGAGGGCAAACATTTTCGATCTTTTTATCTTTCACTATGGCTACAGTTGACTTGGTTTTACATTGATTAGCATCATGACCGACTTTAGAACAAATTGTACATTTTTGTTTTCGTTGAGGCTGAGGACACTTGACAGCAATATGACCCCAGTTGTTACAGTTGAAACACTTTGGACCTTTACGTTCATTAAGTTGTCCAATATTTGCAACTTTTTGTTCATCATCACTTTTGTTGTAAACTTTCTTTACCGGCATTAACGTAGAAATATTTTCAAAAGAGTTCAATAATTCATTACATGTCCGTAGATTCATAGCCAAAAGAGTTCGTGTCAAATTACCATCGTTCAGACCATTTATGATATACGACAAAATTGAAAAATCATCGATATCACCTTTACGACCAATTGCCAGCATTGAATAATAATATTCAACAAATGACTCGCTGTAATTTCTTCTACGTGCCATGAGTTCTCGGTGTGTATCAGCAATACTCACTTTACAGGGAAAATCTTTCAAAAATAACCTTTTAAATTCTTCCCATGTTTCGATTACTGGTAACGCATCTATCCAATTTTTAGCCAGACCCTTCATCTTATGATGTACAGCAAATAATACGGTTTCGTCAGACCACCCATGTAGCCGTTGCAGCCTTTCAATTTTATCTATAAATTGTGTTGATGTGATTGTCTTTTTGATAGGATCAAAATCTGGAATCACAACAATATAATCCTTTAGAGAACCTGAAATGCCTGATGAATGTGTTGTGGTGCGTGCTGTCGTTTGGCCACCAACCGCATCTTCATAACTACTGTCATTGTCATTATGCACCTGTGCATGTGTAACTTGTCCAATACGATTAGCATTTATCGTCAATTGATTTACACTTTGTGCCAAATTAAGCACCACACTCTTTAAATCATCAAGTTGTTGTCGCATTGATTCGACTGACTGATCACTAAAACCATGGAAATCATCTTCAAACGCTTCATCTTCGATTTCAACCTCTTCTTCGCCGCCATAGATTTCAACAAGCTTCGAAATCTTTTCGTTTTTATTTCCCGACACAGTCAGTTTCTTATATTTCAGCAGTTTATTTAACTGCTCCACTTTTAATGTCTTTAGATTTATCTTCATTTTATTTAATTGTCTGTATTAAAAAAAACTTTTATTTCATAAAAATTAATTTTTTTCTTTAGTCTAAAAGCATTTATTAGCACTTCAAATCTTTTCCTTTAATTTCACCACTTTTCTTCAAACAACGCCGATCTTCTTTTTTTTCTGCTAGAACTTTTTCTATCTTCTTTTCTCACTTCCTTTATCCGTGTGATCAACTTTTTCTTTGCTTTTTCGTTTGCCGTTGTCCTTTCTTAACGTCAACACTGTTGCCAATTTTTCTCAAGAAAAACAACTAAATTCGTCTCAAAAACCTCTAGAAATAGCTGGAAAACCTCTTAATTGGTAACACTGAATGTCAAACACATGCAAATCTCTTTAAGCTATTCCTTTTGTTTCTTCAAATTTTCTTTTCTTTCTCTATTTTTACTTCTTATTAGAAATTGAATTCACTTTTGTTCTTTAATATTTATTAAATTTGTAGGCATTTAGAACTTTATCCCACTTCTGATTTGTCAAAAACACCGAGTTTATAAAGTTTATTTCATTTATTCGGTTATTAAATAAAGGAAAACAAAGTTTATTGTAAATTAGAGAAATATAATAAAATAAGTTGTAATGTGTTATCGCCTCTGCTTTTCTATACGACCGCTCTTAACGCTCGCTCAACGATGACTGACTACGAAGTTGACATATAGTTCCTTATGATGTTAAAAAAACTGTTGTAAAATTCGCCTGTTGTTTGTCTCTCTGCCTATATAATAATGAAAGAAATAAGGGTTACTAAAATATATTTTTGGATCGTTAGAAGAGATGCAATGAATACAAACGCATAAAAACAGTTTCGAATAATCAGAATTTTAGATAAATTTAAGGGAACACAAATACGCTTGCGGAGACATACATAATGAAATAATTATGAAATGCCAGTTTACATTACAACACATGTGTTTATACTATACATCACATAAGTAAAACGGAAAGTGTGATGAAACTAAGTTTGTCAAAAATTATAAAAGAAAATCTTTCGAGTGTTTTCGAGATACAAAAAATTAAAGAAACTGGTATTTCAAATTATTGTTTTTCAGCTCAGTTGCTTGTGCAATTCTCGTTTACGACTCCTAGAATAAGAACCCTAAGAAATTTTCCCAAAATTCGATTTGTTTTTACACATCAATACTTAAATTTAGATTATTTTTGTATGTATCAAATAAAAATTAGGGCTTTTAAGGAAAACAATTGCATATAATCAAAAGATTTTAAGATGAAGTATGCACCTTTTATGTCTTAAATAAAAATGTTCTGAAAGTGAATGTCCTTTAAATTGAATGGGGTTTTTAATAAATGTAATTAGAATGTAAGAGTTTCCTTGCAAATTTATTAAAGGTTGAGAATGAAAATAAGTAAAAATAGTGTACGAAAAAAAGTTATGAATTTACATTGTTGGATTCGGGGATTTTGTTCCTGGATATTTTTTTGATCTGATAACGATTAATGTGTCTGGCAACTCCGGTTAATGCAGTCAAATAAATAAAGAATTTTAACTAAACTATTTTGTTCTACCTTTTTTCTAATTGGTGATTTTTTGATTTGTTGGGGTTAACATAAAAAGGTATATGGCAAGCCTGGTATATGGAAAACAAAACATACTTTATAAATTAGCTTAACAATTTTTCGAGGGCTTCTCGCATTTGCACTTATAACCAGTGTTGCCAGGTTTGCAAAGCATAAAAACGACAAACTTTCTAGAAAAAATCGTCAAAATCGTCATCATATTTTGAAAAATCGTCAAAATAAAATATATTTGTTAGAAGAGGGATAAAGTTTTAATAAAAATAAAATACAATAATGTTATTCACATTTCAAATGTTAACGTGTTATCGTTGTAATATAACATGATTTTTGACACTTCTCTTTGGTTTAAACTTCGAAAATAATTATATTTTACAACGATATTCATATTTATAAAATGTTGAAACAGTGTGCCCCAGTAGGCTAGTTGGTCAGTGCGGGGGTCGTGGGTTCGATTCCCACCAGATGCACTGATCTGTTTTCGCTACAACGCGCCGAAGGCCAAAGTAGCTAGTGTTCGGTTAGGGTAATAGTATATAACTTGTAATTATATGATTATTAATTAATAAAATAACAAAAACATAATGTTGAAAGTTCAAATAAATACAACTTTACATCAAACAAATTTTACCACTTGAACTGTTAATCACTTATATCTGCATAATTCTGTGAACAACATTTCAGTGGCACAACTTTTTAAATATTAAATTCTTTTACAAAATTTGGAAATTCTTTAACAATAAGTCTGTTCGATTACTTTTCCTGTAAAGTTCAGTAAAAACTACTCAGTAACAAAATTACAAATAGTAAGACAAATTTACAAAAAAGTAAACGAACAGAAAATTTGTAGGAATTATTAAATTAGATAAAATAGCTTGTTTTAAATATAAAAAAAAATCAACTGGTCATTATGGAAAAGGAAAAAGTTAATTGAAATTATCGACCAAAAATAATTTAAATGTTTTTTAACTTCTTCCATAGTTAATTATTTAATAATTTTCACTTTCAATCCATAAACAATTAAAATTTAATTTAATTTTTGTTTTTGTTTACTAAATAAACAAGCATATTTTTTTATTTTTTAGTCATATGTTTTTTTCATCTTTCAAATTCTTTCTGGCAAAAATGTATCCAGTAAAAACTTGTAAGTTCTTTGGCATCAAACTGTCACTTTACTCTCTCTTTTTACCAGTTTTTACTGCGTATTTGTATAAACGAACACCTTCCAGTAAAAACTTGTACAAATTTTTGTGTTATCGAACAAACTTAATGTTATATTTTTTAATTATTAAATTTTGGCACTTTATTTATATTATTAGGCCTGTTTTTTAAGCACCGGATTTATTTTTGGATGTATTTTGTTTCATTTAAAGTTGTATATATATCATCTTTCAACATGAAATATATTCGGGCTAGAGATCTGTTTGTTTCGCAAAAAAAGTCCATGCCTTGTGTTTTAACATGAAAATTGTTTTATTTTTATTTAAATCTAACTCCAATTAAATTTTATAAAAATTTAAAAAAATGTTCTAAACATATAAACACAGAAACTAAATTAAGCTAAACCCGTAATGAATTTATAAAAAAATAAATGCGGTTTGAATTAAGTTTTATTCAATTCTAGGATTTGCATTTTTGCAAAATTGTATTTCACATCAAATAAAGGATAGCTCTCAATAAAAAAAACAATGTTTTTTTTAATTTTTAACGAAATAATATAAATTTAATAATCTAGCCGGCGATTTTATGAGAATGATAAATAAGTAGATATTGCTGACATATTAAATTATTGTCAATAAATCGCCATTTTGGAACAAGGGTGCCCAAGCCCTGTGCGCTTCGTGCTCATTTGTTTTTGTAAAAACACTTAGCTATAGGCTGTGTGTTTTAATACACACATAGAGCACTCAGCACTAGCAATACGAAATACACAAACAACTTTGTCTTATTAGTTTTTTTGTCGTTCTTCACTGTATACACTAGGGTGGTCCTTATTTTTCAACTTGCGATTTTTGGGGCTGCCCCCCACTTAAAATATTTGTTTGGGTACAAAATTCACCATGCAAAAAATTAGAGTTCTAGCATAAAGGGAAGATGTCCCGCATCGCCCTTGAAAATCGGGCCCCTTGGAAAAATGGGCATAATTAAAAAAAAAATTACAAATTTTTTTTCTTCAAAATTTAAAAAATATAAAATAATTTTTGTGTTGGGCTTAATCATAACTACACAGGTAAAAAATATTACTTTCCCAGAAAATCGCTAACTTACCCTAACTTTGTGTCAAAAAAATTAATAAATGTTTTGGGGGTACCTCAAAGTGACTTTTTTGCATTTTTGAAAATTTTATTCAACAAAAATCAAAAACCTGATGTTTGCTGTCAAGTATTTTATTAAACACATCTCAACTATTAAATAAGCCAAGTATTACGGATATCCGTTGGCAAAAATTTTTGTTAGAGCATTTTGATTCTAGCGGATTTCAACGTTTTTTTAAATTTGTATAGACTTTTTTTTTAATAAGATTTTTGTAATATTTCATCAATGTTATTGTGTATGCTATTTTGTATAATTGTAATAACTTTATTATAAAGTATAATTTTTCGTGTTCATAGTTAACCTGTGTTTTCATGGGGTCAAAATTGACCCTCGTATTTTAAAGAGTCAAAAATCACAAAGATGACATAAAAATAATTTTTTTTTATGTTTCTAATTGTAATTTATTTACATTTTAAAATTAATTAAAATTAATTATTTAGTATAAATTCAGACATTTGTATTCATATTAAAATTGATTTTTGTATACATATTCAGGAGTATTTTGGAAAAACGTATTTTTAATTTAATAGTCTAAATTTTTTTTCCTCAAAATTATTATTATGGAAAAGTTTTAAGTTCTAATTTTTACTTAATTGACCTACTCGAAGACTAGAAACGGTTAACGAAATTTTTTTAAGAATAAATATAAATTGAATTATTCCTTTCTTTATTTTATTTATAAATTTTGCCACAAAGCTGCATTTTTCTAACGTGGGTCATATTTGACCCCAGGTTAACATGGGTTAACTATCAACAGAAAATATAGTATTTTAAAATAAGGTTATTACAATCATATAAAAAGGCATATACAAAAATATTGATGAAATATTATTAAAACCTTGTTTTAAAGTAAAAATGTATAAAAATAAAAAAAACCTTGAAATCCCCGAGAATCAAAATGCCCTAAAAAAAAAAATTTGCCAACGGATATGCGTAATACCTGGCTTATTTAATACTTGAAATGTGCTTAATGAAATACTTGACAGCAAACACTAGGTTTTTGATTTTTGTTGAATAAAATTTTCAAAAATTCAAAAAAGTCACTTTGAGGTACCCCCAAAATATTTATTAATTTTTTTGACACAAAGTTAGGGTAAGTTAGCGATTTTCTGGGAAAGTAATATTTTTTATCTGAGTAGTTATGATTAAACCCAACACAAAAATTATTTTATATTTTTTAAATTTTGAAGAAAAAAAAATTTGTAATTTTATTTTTAATTATGCCCATTTTTCCAAGGGGCCCGATTTTCAAGGGCGATGCGGGACATCTTCCCGTTATGCTAGAACTCTAATTTTTTGCATGGTGAATTTTTGTACCCAAACAAATATTTTAAGATTGGGTACAGTCAAAATCTCGTTTTTATTTTTCGCCCATACAACGAAAGACCACCCTAGTATACACGCAAGTGCAGAGCACAAACACTTTCGTATGCTTTGCTGGTAAACATTGAAATATTTTTTCTTTTTTCTTTGTATGTATTGGATTTTACAACAAAAAATATTGAATAAAAATTAGTTTTCCTTTAAATGTATTGGTGTTTGCTCTTCCATAAGGAACTCTTGGGCTCTCCTGTTTTGGAAGCAAAAGTCGTCAAATAGTCATTTAGTTATTTTGGGTATTAAATATCATCAAAATGACGACAAATCGTCAAACCTGGCAACTCTGCATGCGATTGCTACTAATTCATACGTACATACATACTGTATTACAAAACAAAACAAAAAAACAACAACAATATTTTGTGGGTTTTTTTTTTTGTTTTTAAGTGTTGATCATGACCATGGATGGTAACCGATTCTATGTGGTTATAGGTCGTAGTAACGCTATTTTCTTTTATTTCGGTAACGGTATTTCAGGGGAAACTATACTTCAGTTATTTCGGTAGCGGGCTTTTAGCGTTAACGGTATTTTAGCGTTAACGGTATTTTATTTATTTCGCTAACGGTATTTTAGCGGTAACGATATTTTAGATATTTCGGTAACTTTATTTTAGGGAAAAAGATTTTTCGATTATTTTGGTAACGGCATTTTAAGGATAACGTTATTTTAGTTATTCAGGTATTGTTAATGCACACCACAATTTTTAACCGCATTATGCCCGAGTTTAAATGACTGTCTAGTTTATGATCATACTTTGGGAAAATATATCTATTTACAGAAGTTTTTTTGTTCAGATCTTGTTAGATTATTTCGGTAACGGTATTTTAAGGTAACGGTACTTTACGGATAACGGTATTTCAAGAATATCGGTAACGGTATTTAAGCGATAACGATATTGAAAGGTGTTAGAATCGGGGACCGAATTTCAGCGATATTGACAGCCATTGTACGTATGTATGTATGTATGATGAAATAAATAGTATAATTTAAAATTTGCTTCAAAATTTTTAGAGGTCTTCCCAAATTTTCACTCATAACTTTTGAACGCGTTAACCGATTTTGATCATTTTCACTAGAAAACTGCTCATGATATCAACAAACAACTTGACTGAAAATTAGCAGTACCTCTTATGTATTGTCTGAATATTTTGTGTTTCCACAGACAGACGGACGGACAGACGGACAGACGGACATGGCTATATCGACTTCTCTATTCATGCTGATCAAGAATATATATAGTTTATGGGGTCCCCGAATTGTTTTAAAAGAATTACAAACATTTGACAAAGTGAATATACCCTCCTGCACTATGGGATGGAGGGTATAAAAAACAAGGTGTTCAGTAATAATCTAAAAGTGAAAATATCTCGAAAACTAACCGTAGGATTTTAAAAATATTTGTGATCAGCGTGCCAAGATTGGAAAAGGATGTATTGGAAAATGATGATTTATATTATTATTATACATTAATTTATAAGAAACAATTCATTAATACCATCGAGATAATATGTACACTGACATTAAAACTGCCCTTAATGGGGCGTTCTACAAAAAAAGAAGTAGGCGGTCCCCTCTAGAATTAAAAAATATTTTTTTTTATTTTCGGTTAATGGGGCCGGGGTTCATTGTCCCCCAGTTTCCAAAAACCGGTACGCGTAGTAAAATAAAAAAGTTATATTATTTTTAGGATCTATGATACTTAGCGCCCTCTTCACTCCTTTACAAATTTTGAATTCAGCGTTATTTTCGAAGACACCCATCGAAACTACAACACATCGAAATTACAACAAAATACATTTTTTTGATACAATCGCAAAAATGGAAAAGTTCAAACAAAAAAAAAAAAAAAAACAACAACTACATAAAGTTAATGCAAATTCATACAGGCAAGGAAAGATATAAAAAAAAAGCTGTGAAAAAATCTTATATCTTCATTAGGGTGTCCCTTAAAAATAGATTTGTTATTTCACCACCAGTTTTATTACAAATGGTTTCAACTGGAAGAAATTATTTTTTTTTCTATAAACCGTTAACTCGCGCCGCAAGTCGGCCGAAAATGGCCCATTTTGGGAAAAGAGGTTTATTAATCTTAAAAATTCCCAAAATTCGGAATTTCGAAAAAATTTACTTCTTATTTCATTTATTTATTTATTATACTAAAATTATTCAGATCTGGAATTCTGACTTCATAGAATATCATTGACCCACTTTAGCCAGGAATCTAAAATCAATTACGAGTTTAATAAAACTGCAAAACGCATTTTTTTAGTTTTAAAGATTTTTTGAAATGCCTAACATGCTGATTTCGATTGCAATTTTTATAATATAATAGTTTTTATTAAAGCAAGAAAATAGATAGGAAAAATGATAATTCGAATTTGTATTTGGAGCGACTCTTTGCAGGACATTTTAAGAAAATAGCTTATTTGGTCAAAAATTTAGCAATCTCACACAATAAAATACCACTTAAATTTATTAATACTATAATTATCTTTACTTTTATTTAAAAACTCTTGAACTATTAGTTACCTGGTGACAAAAAAAAAACCAATGAAATTGATAAAAAAAAATCTAAACTAGAACAAAATAATTATTTTATGTAATTTAATACCATATAGGGTTTATTTTTACACTTTTGGCCAAAAACGACATTCTAGGAAATTTACAGAATAATATCTTTAATATCACTTAAATTTGATAAGACTATAATTGTATATACTTTTTTCAAGAATCTTTAACCCTTAGTGACCAAAGTACAAAAAAACGCATTAAACTTAATTTAAATTATTATTTTGTGTAACTTGTTTCTAGGGCTAATGTTTTGTCTTTTCAATATAAAATACCCACCAGGAAATTTACCGAATAACACTTTTATAAGTGTTAAAGACTCAAAAATAAGATTGTAACTATAAGGAATTGCGCTTGTTAGTTGTGTACCATCCCTGCGGGAAACGAAGGGTCGATTGATCCAAAGTGACAAATCTGTGATATATGATTTGGGGGCACGTCACGAAACTGGCGAAACCAAAATTGTGGTGCACCAAAAAGTGTTAATTTTGGTGAAATGACCAATCACGTGACTATAGTTATGGTGACAAAACATTCACTGGTTGCTACCAGATATATCATGTAAGTAGAGAAAAAGTAACATAACATCAAAGTGTACTGAAGCAACTAGAGCCGTTGCAGTTCAAGGTATTACTGGTCATTGAAATGATTCAAAACCATTAGCAGTGGATGAAAACATGGCAATTAGTGCCAAAGAATTCAGTCACTTGACTGCTACATAGCAGACATAACACTGAATTTTATCTGTACCGACTATGTGACAGTAGAAATGAAGACGTAACACTCCACTGGTTTCAAAGAACTGTGGAATTTTTTTTATTCATTTAATGGCCTTATAATCATTAAGCTATACTTTAAATTAAGTTTCATGGGTCTTTTTTGTACTTCGGCCAATAAGAGTTAAAGATTTTTTGAATAAAAGTAAATATAATTATAGTTCTTTTTTTCGAAAAGGTTCTTTTTTTCCAAAAGGTTAAAAATTTACCATTTATGGATCAAGTTACATGAAATAATTATTTTTATCAAGTTGAGATTTTTTTGTATTAGTTTAAAAGTTTTACAATCTCGTAGTCATAATGAAAATTAAGTTTCATGGTTGTTTTTTTTCCGCAGACCACTTAAGGTTAAAGATTTTTTTAATAAAAGTAAAGATAATTATAATCTTAATAGAGTTAAGTGATTTTTTGCTAAAATTATGCAAAGCATAAAATTTTGTTAACATTTTAAAATAAGCTATTTTCATAAAATGTCCTGGAAAACAGCCCCTCATTCATTTCGTTAACAACAATTATTATTTTATAAAAATAGCAATCGACATCTGCAAATTAGGCAATTTAAAAAATCTTTGTTAATTAATTAAAAACGACGATTTTGAATTTTATTAAATTTGTTGGTCATTTTGGATTTATTGCTAAAGTGGGTTAATGATATTCGATGAAGTGAGAATTCCATATCTGAAAAACTTGAGTATACTCGTATTATATGATTTTTTTTTGATTTTGGGAATTTTTTATAATAATACACCTTTTTTTTAAATGGTCTATTTTCGGCCGTCTTGCGCCACAGGTAATTGTTTCCCAAAAAAAAAAATAGATTGCTTCCATTTGTAAAAACTTGCAATACAACTGGTGGGTGTAATGAACGAAAATCGACAAATCGTTATTTTAAAGGACATCCAAATCTTCATATGAAATAACTAAAATTTCACCCTCCATCCCATAATGCGGAGGTTATATTCACTTTGTCAAATGTTTGTAGTTCTTTCAAAAAAATTCTGCGACCCCATAAACTATATATATTCTTGATCAGCATGAATAGAGAAGTCGATATAGCCATGCCCGTCTGTCTGTTTAAATACAAAATACTCCGGCAATAGAGAAGAGGTGTTGCTAATTTTCAGTCAAATTGTTTGTTGATATCATCGGTTAACGCGTTCAAAAGTTATGAGTGAAAATGTGGGAAGCCCTCTAAAAATTTTGAAGCAAATTTTAAATTATTCTATTTATTCCATCTTACAAACGTACATTCAATGCTTATACACAAGAATATACGCAATCAGGGATTGCAGTCAATATCGCTAAAATACCGTCTGCGATTCAAACCCCTTTCAACTGACTATCGTTATCCCTAACATACCGTTACAGAAATAATTGAAATACCGTTATCCATAAAATACCGTTACCGATATAATCGAAATATCAATACCGTTACCGAAAAAAATCTAAAAAGATCTGAAAAAAAAACTTCTGTAAATAGATATATTTTCCCAAAGTCTAAAAGTATGATCATAGCCTAGCCAGTCATTAAAACTCGGGCATAATGGAGCTAAAAATTTCGGTGTGCATTAACATTACCTGAATAACTAAAATAACATTACCCTTAAAAAGCCGTTACCAAAATAACTGAAAAATCTTTTCCTTAAAATAACGTTACCGAAATAACTAAAATTACGTTACCACTAAAATACCGCTAAAAACCCGTTACCGAAATAACTGAAGTATCATTAACCTTAAAATACCGTTACCGAAATAAAAGAAAGTAGCGTTACCGTTGCCAATAACCACAACGTATCGGTTACCATCCTGGTCATAATCAACACGTACAAAAACACAAAATATTGTTGTTTTTATACCCTCCATCCCATAGTGCAGGAGGGTATATTCACTTTGTCAAATGTTTGTAATTCTTTTAAAAAAATTCTGGGACCCCATAAACTATATATATTCTTGATCAGCATGGATAGAGAAGTCGATATAGCCATGTCCGTCTGTCCGTCCGTCTGTCTGTGGAAACACAAAATACTCCTCCAATACAGAAGAGGTACTGCTAATTTTCAGTCAAATTGTTTGTTGATATCATGAGCAGTTTTCTAGTGAAAATGATCAAAATCGGTTAACGCGTTCAAAAGTTATGAGTGAAAATGTGGGAAGACCTCTAAATTTTTTTTTTTTTTCATCATACATACATACTTACATACGTACATTCAATGCTTATACACAAGAATATACGCAAGCAGGGATGGCTGTCAATATCGCTGAATTACCGTCCCCGATTCTAACACCTTTCAACTGACTATCGTTATCGCTTAAATACCGTTACCGATATTCTTGAAATACCGTTATCCGTAAAATACCGTTACCTTAAAATACCGTTACCGAAATAATCTAACAAGATCTGAACAAAAAAACTTCTGTAAATAGATTTATTTTCCCAAAGTATGATCATAAACTAGACAGTCATTTAAACTCGGGCATAATGCGGTTAAAAATTGTGGTGTGCATTAACATTACCTGTATAACTAAAATAACGTTATCCTTAAAATGCCGTTACCAAAATAATTGAAAAATCTTTTTCCCTAAAATAAAGTTACCGAAATATCTAAAATATCGTTACCGCTAAAATACCGTTAGCGAAATAAATAAAATACCGTTAACGCTAAAATACCGTTAACGCTAAAATCCCGTTACCGAAATAACTGAAGTATAGTTTCCCCTAAAATACCGTTACCGAAATGAAAGAAAATAGCGTTACTACGACCAATAACCACATAGAATCGGTTACCATCCATGGTCATGATCAACACTTAAAAACAAAAAAAAAACACAAATTATTGTTGTTTTTTTGTTTTGTTTTGTATACAGTATGTATGTACGTATGAATTAGTAGCAATCGCATGCAGAGTTGCCAGGTTTGACGATTTGTCGTCATTTTGATGATATTTAATACCCAAAATAACTAAATGACTATTTGACGACTTTTGCTTCCAAAATGACGATTTTTTGACAATAATTTAATATGTCAGCAAGATCTACTTATTTATCATTCTCATAAAATCGCCGGCTCGATCATTAAATTTATATTATTTCGTTAAAAATTGAAAGCAAAAACATTGTTTTTGATCGATAGCTAGCTTTTATATGCTAATATGATGTGAAATACAATTTTGCAAAAATGCAAATCCTAGAATTGAATAAAACTTAATCCAAACCGCATTTATTTTTTTATAAATTCATTACGGGTTTAGCTTAATTTAGTTTCTGTGTTTATATGTTTAGAACATTTCTTTAAATTTTTATAAAATTTAATTGGAGTTAGATTTAAATAAAAATAAAAAAATTTTCATGTTAAAACACAAGGCATGGACTTTTTTTGCGAAACAAACAGATCTCTAGCCCGAATATATTTCATGTTGAAAGATGATATATATACAACTTTAAATGAAACAAAATACATCCAAAAATAAATCCGGTGCTTAAAAAACAGGCCTAATAATATAAATAAAGTGCCAAAATTTAATAATTAAAAAATATAACATTAAGTTTGTTCGATAACACAAAAATTTGTACAAGTTTTTACTGGAAGGTGTTCGTTTAGACAAATACGCAGTAAAAACTGGTAAAAAGAGAGAGTAAAGTGACAGTTTGATGCCAAAGAACTTACAAGTTTTTACTGGATACATTTTTGCCAGAAAGAATTTGTAAGATGAAAAAAACATATGACTAAAAAAATATGCTTGTATTTTTAGTAAACAAAAACAAAAATTAAATTAAATTTTAATTGTTTATGGATTGAAAGTGAAAATGATTAAATAATTAACTATGGAAGAAGTTAAAAAACATTTAAATTATTTTTGGTCGATAATTTCAATTAACTTTTTCCTTTTTCATAATGACCAGTTGATTTTTTTTTATATTTAAAACAAGCTATTTTATCTAATTTAATAATTCCTACAAATTTTCTGTTCGTTTACTTTTTTGTAAATTTGTCTTACTATTTGTAATTTTGTTACTGAGTAGTTTTTACTGAACTTTACAGGAAAAGTAATCGAAATTTCCAAATTTTGTAAAAGAATTTAATATTTAAAAGTTGTGCCACTGAAATGTTGTTCACAGAATTATGCAGATATAAGTGATTAACAGTTCAAGTGGTAAAATTTGTTTGATTTAAAGTTGTATTTATTTGGTCTTTCAACATTATATTTTTGTTATTTTATTAATTAATAATCATATAATATATACTATTACCCTAACCGAGCACTAGCTACTATGGCCTTCGGCGCGTTGTAGCGAAAACAGATCAGTGCCTCTGGTGGGAATCGAACCCACGACCCCCGCACTGATAAGCCAGCACGCTACCAACTAGCCTACTGGGGCACACTGTTTCAACATTTTATAAATATGAATATCGTTGTAAAATATAATGATTTTCGAAGTTTAAACCAAAGAGAAGTGTTATATTACAACGATAATACGTTAACATTTGAAATGTGAATAACATTATTGTATTTTATTTTTTATTAAAACTTTATCCCTCTTCTAACAAATATATTTTATTTTGACGATTTTTCAAAATATGATGACGATTTTGACGATTTTTTCTAGAAAGTTTGTCGTTTTTATGCTTTGCAAACCTGGCAACACTGGTTATAAGTGCAAATGCGAGAAGCCCTCGAAAAATTGTTAAGCTAATTTATAAAGTATGTTTTGTTTTCCATATACCAGGCTTGCCATATACCTTTTTATGTTAACCCCAACAAATCAAAAAATCACCAATTAGAAAAAAGGTAGAACAAAATAGTTTAGTTAAAATTCTTTCTTTATTTGACTGCATTAACCGGAGTTGCCAGACACATTAATCGTTATCAGATCAAAAAAATATCCAGGAACAAAATCCCCGAATCCAACAATGTAAATTCATAACTTTTTTTCGTACACTATTTTTACTTATTTTCATTCTCAACCTTTAATAAATTTGCAAGGAAACTCTTACATTCTAATTACATTTATTAAAAACCCCATTCAATTTAAAGGACATTCACTTTCAGAACTTTTTTATTTAAGACATATAAGGTGCATACTTCATCTTAAAATCTTTTGATTGTATGCATTTGTTTTCCTTAAAAGCCCTAATTTTTATTTGATACATACAAAAATAATCTAAATTAAAGTATTGATGTGTAAAACCAATCGAATTTTGGGAAAATTTCTTAGGGTTCTTATTCTAGGAGTCGTAAACGAGAATTGCACAAGCACCTGAGCTGAAAAACAATAATTTGAAATACCAGTTTCTTTAATTTTTTGTGTCTCGAAAACACCCTAAACACTCGAAAGATTTTCTTTTATAATTTTTGACAAACTTAGTTTCATCACACTTTCCGTTTTACTTATGTGATGTATAGTATAAACACATGTGTTGTAATGTAAACTGGCATTTCATAATTATTTCATTATGTATGTCTCCGCAAGCGTATATTTGTTCCCTTAAATTTATCTAAAATTCTGATTATTCGAAACTGTTTTTATGCGTTTGTATTCATTGCATCTCTTCTAACGATCCAAAAATATATTTTAGTAACTTTCTTTCATTATTATATAGGCAAAGAGACAAACAACAGGCGAATTTTACAACAGTTTTTGTAACATCATAAGGAACTATAAAAATATATATATTTTTCACTACACGTTCTTCTTTAGGTAATCAGAATAACCTTTGAATACCCACTGTTATAAGCATGCAGAATTTCAGATTCATTTTAGTAAACTTTAATTAAACATTTTTTCTTTTGTAACATCCCAAATACATTAATCAATCAGTCATATTTTGTTTTACTTATAAAAACAACATTATTTTTGTTATTTTTACAAAGAATATAGATAGTAATAATGTTTGCACTTTCCCTGGTTTATGAAAACACCGAGATGGAGGGTATCCAAAAATTCGTCACAGCCGAATTTAATCTTTTTTAATACCAAATTCGGCACATCGGACTTTAATGCTTCCACTTGTTTTTTTTTTGTTTTGTTTTGTAATACAAAGTGGCCGATGAATGCCACTAGAATAAAAAACGTAATAACTTTTTTCTGAGTTATTAATCGGTTCAATTTTTTTTTTGGTTTCATTGATTCGTCCTTCAGTTTAAGGAAAATGAACGAATGGGGTAATGAAACTAACATTTTGATTGTGTGCCACTACAATGCTTTGGAGGCTGGCGTTTCCGCCTAAACAAACTTAACGGGCAAATTAGGTGGCACTCCTCCGAGCAGATTTGGCTCGTAAATTATTTTGTCAATCGTGGGACAATCATTAGGACGCCTTTTCATCGAAATTCCTCAGTTCGGTTGCAAGAAACAATTTTTGCTATAGTTGCTGAAATACAAGTCAATTCTAGAGTTTCGACAAGGAAAAGTTTTGCTCAAATATGTATCACCAGACAGTCAATACGGACAGTTCTGCTTAAGGATTTTCATTTCTTTCCTTTAAAAAATCAAAAAACAACCAAATGGAACGCAGTAGACTTGCCCCTTAGCTTCTGATGTTCTCTTTAATTTGCACGATTTTCGCTTGCATTTGACGTCATCGGGCGTGGAAGTCATTTTAATTAAATTATTTTTTAAAAGCCATTAAAAATACTTAATAAAAATGTATTGCTTTTCAAATGAAAAAATAAGAGTTATTTGATTTTGTTAATGTAGCAATATTTTTTGACAATAGTTTAATATGTCAGCAAGACCTATTTATTTATCATTCTCATAAAATTGCCGGATATATTATTAAATTTATATTAATACGTTAAAAATTAAAAAAAAAAAACATTGTTTTTTTGACGAAAGCTAACCTTTATTTGCTAATATGATGTGAAATACAATTTTGCAAAAATTTTTTATAAAATTTAATTGTTGTTAGATTTAAATAAAAATACAAAAATTTTTACATTAAAAAACAAGTCATGTACTTTTTTACGAAACAAACAGATCTCTAGCCCGAATATTCATATTTATAAAATGTTGAAAGATGAAATATATAAAACTTTAAATGAAACAAAATTAGTCCAAAAATAAATCCGGTGCTTAAAAACAGTCCTTATAACATAAATAAAGTGCCAAAATTTAATAATTAAAAAATATAACAATAAGTTTGTTCGATAACACAAACATTTGTACAAGTGTTTACTGGAAGGTGTTCGTTTAGACAAATACGCAGTAAAAACTGGTAAAAAGAGAGAGTAAAGTGACAGTTTGATGCCAAAGAACTGGATTAATTTTTGGCAGTAAAAATTTGTAAGAAAAAACATATGATTGAAAAACATATGCTTGTATTTTTAGTAAACAAAAACAAATATTAAATTAAATTATAATTGTTTATGGATTTGAAGTGAAAAATATTAAAGAATTAACTATGGAAGATGTAAAAAAAAACATTATAAATTCTATTTGGTCGACAATTTCAAGTATGTTTTATCTTTTCCATAATGACCAATTGATTTTTTTAAACATTTAAAACCAGCTGTTTTATCTATTTTACTAATTCTTACAAATTTTCCGTTCGTTTACTTTTTTGTAAATTTGTCCGATTTATATAATTTGAAAAAATACCAGTTTCTTTAATTTTTGTGTCTCGAAACCCCTCTTAACCCACAAAATATTTCCTTTTTTATTTTTTTGACAAACTTAATTTTATCACACTTTTCGTTTGACTTATGTGATGTATAGTATATTCACATGTGTTGTAATAATTATTTTTTTATTATTTTTTTAATAATTCATTATGTGTGTCTTAGCAAGCGCATTTTTTTCATTTAAATGAATCTAAAATTCTGATAAGAATATTCGTTAATTTTTCTCTCAAATACCGTTAGACCTTACCGAAAATAACCGTTTTCTTATAAAACATCGTTCAACAAAAAGGATAATACACATTTTTTTAATTCGCGTATGCTTTTCATTTCGACAAAAAACACTTATTTCTCTCTACAATTCAATAACAATAAAGATTGCAAAATGGACCTTTGTTATAAAGAATTAATTTAATTTTTTTTTTTGTTTCGACAACAAGCTTCCATACAAATGATGTCTGAAATAACGAACTTCTTATATTCAGTTTGCATTACCCTTTAATTTTGTCCAATTCGACTGAATATATGTAACTGAAACGATTGCCACTTAAACTATGTTAATGTATTATTTACAAAACAGTTCAAAAGTTTCTACGTAATCACCTTCTTGGACATTTAAATGTTTTTTTTAGAATTCCATGTAAGAGAAAGCAGAACTTTGTTTAAAATGTATTATCTGTCAACACAGTCAAAAATGATAAAATCTGCAATATCGCTTAGTAGTTCCAAATACAAAAAACATTTTTTTTTCATATATTTATTTGCAATCTATTTTACAATAATAAGCAAATTACATAACAATATAAAGTGATATAAGTCTTAATCTCCAGTGAGATTAAAACATCTAAACACATGTATACTTGCTAAATAAGTGTATACTATTTATAACCTACATATGTGTAAATACTAATACTAATAAATGTACATATTTACAAACTTAAAATATATTTTATTCTCTGAAAGGTAGGTCCAAAATATGATACCTTTTCAGTCTATTAATTTCTTCACTATCATCTAGTAAACTAATGGCAAGTGGGTTAGAGTGATTGCTAAGTCTTTGAACATATTTTGAGCTAAATCTACTAATTTCCTGTTTCACTTTTGGTATCCTAAGTCTTTGTGTATATTTTCATTTGTTACAAACCATGGAGCGTCTAAAATCATTCGAAGGGGTTTTTCCTGATAACGTTGGAGAATTTCAATATTGGAATTACTTGCGGTACCCCAAAGCTGTATGCCATAGGTCCAAACGGGTTTCAATATAGTTTTGTAAAGTAGAACTTTATTTTCTAGGCTAAGCTCTGATTTTTTACCTAATAACCAATACATTTTCTGAGTTTTTATTTTTAAGTGATCCCTTTTAGCCACAATATGATTTTTCCATGTTAATCTTCGATCTAAGTGCATACCAAGGTATTTAACACAATCAGATTTTGGAATTACAGCACCATTCAAGAAAACCGAAGGACGATCTCCTTTTCTTAATGCAAATGTAATATGCGATGATTTTTCAGGATGCACACAAATGTTCCATCATTTAAGCCAGGTAGCAATATGATTAAGATTATTTTGCACCAGATCTGAAGCTTCATTTTGGCAAGCATTACTTGCAATTAAAGCTGTGTCATCAGCATAAGTAGCAAAAAACATGGTAATACGAATGTATCTTCTAAAAGACTGGTGCAATTGGAAAAAAGTGTTCATGAAAAGGAAAAGCTGGAGCTAGTCTTTAAGAAAAATCTTTCTTCAGTCACCCTATTTTAACACTGGGTGTTATACAAGGTGTCAAATTTGATCATCTCGGGTATGTACAAGTTTTAAGGGGTATAATGTTTAGAAATGTTTACCGATTTCAATGACTTTAGACTTCTTGTAATCTAGGTTACGAGACTAAGCAAAAATAGTCTATAGTCTAAAAAATAGCTCTTATAGTCTAAAAAATGTTTGACTTTGAATTTCAAAATCTTCATTTTTCTCCTATTTTATTTCTGCCAATAAGTTATTCATTATTACTAGAAAAAGCCTAAAGTTTTTTTGTGTTATTTTCATGACTTTTCTTAAACTTCTTCTGAATTTTAATTACCTCAAGCCCTTTCGTAGTGATAATTTTTTTAATCTCTTAAACTAAATTTAAAATGTGTCCTGAAAATGTAATTTTTATTCACATATTTTTAGAATATTTTTAACATATTTTGAAAAACTAGACTTCAAAAATGCCTAACAGTGCAATTTAAAACATTTTCGGATGTTCAGACTATGCCCGAGCAAATTTTGCGGAAATGGTCCTTTTTTATTTTTTATCAAAAGTAAATATTTGTCCTACGTTCCAAAAATCGTTTCGATATTGTTTATAATTATTTTTGCCTAAAACCTCAAAGTTCAATGTAAGTTTCTAACTAAAATGAATTGTATATTTTTTGGGTTGTCTTTAAGGTAATGTTAAAAATTTTAGACAAACTCCAATATTTTTTTACATAATGTTATACAAGACTTATTTATTAATTCATCGATGCCTAAAACTTTTATATATTAAACCAGACATCTCAGGTCAAATTGTTGTATTTAAGAAATTTTTATGTTCAGGTATACGGAGCGTATACTTTATTGCATTTATTTCTCTGAAATGGTTGCGGTTACAAAGTATTCGTAAGGTATATGAAGTAACATTTGCATAATTGTTTGTTCTAATTTTCCATTTGAAAACAGGTAAATAATTATATTCATTAATTTGTGAGTTAATATAATGCGGTTTTATTATTTTACCTATTGACCATTATAATAATAAAAAACTTATTGGCGAAAATAAAAAAGAAGTCAAGGGGAAAATTAAGATTTTGAAAAGTTAAATATTTTTTAAACTGTAAGAGCTACTATCGCACATAAAGCCCGTTTTTGCTTTGTCTCGTAACCTAGATTGCAAAAAGTCTGAAATTAGTGAAATCGGTGCACATTTGTATATGCCCGATATGGTTAACTTTGATACCCTGTAGCGTACCTTGTGTTAAAACAGGGTGACTGCAGAAACATTTTTCTTAAAGGCTAGATCCCGCTTTTCAATTTTTTGAACCCTTTTTCTCGAGTGGGCCAGTAGCTTAAAAGATGCATACTTATTACGATGTTTTTGTGGAACCACTGTGTATAGTAAGCAAAAAATATGCTAAAAATCTGGTTAATTAAAAAATGCAAAAGTGTTGTAATATTTATTAGAATTAACTTTTTGCAGTTTTTAACTTGTAAACATTTAATGGCACCAAAAAATTTTAAAAATATTTTTTTTTATATTCTATAAAAACACAATTTTGATTGGAAAAAATATACGGAAAACATTTTTTCACAAACCCAACATACTAAAATGCATTTGGCATATTTATTTAATTGTAATTTGAATTGTTATTGGATAAAACATGTCATAATTTTTACCAAAACTGGCAAGCGCAACTTGTTTATTTTTCAAATATATGGCAACCTCCCAAGAAAAATCTTTCAACAAAATGATGCAATGCAACTCGACTCATTTTAGAGACAAAATATTGGTTATTGATTTGGGAAGATCTCGCCTTTGTTCGAGAGTCATGTGAGAGTTATTTCATCTCTGGTAATATTAACTCTACCCAGCAAAAAATAGTACTTCAAAGAAATGTTTCCGGAAGACTATATTCAATTACGAAGCGCTTCCGGAAGGCATGATTTTTGTTCGCGATGTCCCACTTGGTATGTCTCTTTTAAGCAGGTGAAAAGCGCTTCTTTCACTTGCTCTTAGAAGCAATAATTCATGACTTCTTAGGCAAAAAGAAGCGCTTTTTCTTGTGCTTCCAGAAGCGCTAAAATAATGTGTAATTAATAAAAATTAAAGCGCTTATTCACTCCTTCAAAGAAGCAGTAAAATATATGCTTCAATAAAGCGCTATTAAAAGGCATTCTTTTCATTGACTTCCAGAAGATGTTCTGGAAGAGCTTCTGAAAGAGCTTCTGGAAGAGCTTCTGAAAGAGCTTGTGGAAAAGCTTCTGAAAGAGCTTCGGGAAGAGCTTCTGAAAGAGCTTCGGGAAGAGCTTCTGAAAGAGCTTCTGGAAGATCTTCTGAAGAAGCTTCTGGAAGAGCTTCTTTTAAGCGCTTTAACAATTACTTCTTTTAAGGCAATATAGAACGCATTGAAAAGTGTTAAGAAATTTTGTTTTTTACCGTAAAGCGCTTTTTTGTAAAGCACATTTTAAAAGGTATTTCAAGGCAAACAAAAAAACATATCGTAGTAATGCATTGCATTCTGCCAAATTTGATTAAAAAATGTTTAGCGTGTCTATGGCGAGCCTTTAATGAGTTCAACGAATTTTCTTTGCATATTAGAACTTTGAATGTTCTTTGAAAGCAATAAATAATCATTAATTTTTATGAAAAAAATTTACAAAAAATTTAATTTTCATACAGTCAATGACGTTTTTACTAAATAAATTAAATTGAATGATACTTTATTGCTTTATTGTATGCATTCTTCATTGCTTCATTGTATGCATTCTCTATTGCTTCATTGTATGCATACTTTATTGCTTCAAAGAAGGAATTTTGGGAAGCACTACAGAATGCCTTAAATAATTGCTTTATAGTATGCATGGCGGTGAAGCGCTATTTTAGAAGCATATAAGGCAGCAACTGCTTATAAAATCGAGTTTTATTTTTTGTTTGCTGGGTATGGTATTACTTCTCAAACAACTACAAATATTTGCAGCAGAAGTTCCCTAAGTGGTAAAATAGCACTACATTGCTTTATCGTTAATGGATTATATATACCCTCCGTCACGCATTACCTATTACGACATTGCGTGCTTCACACAAAGTAAAATGCACTCAGTAAAAAATACAAACAACACCATTTACTGTCTAGATTCTATACAAACGGTTCTTTTCGTATATTTTTCATTCAAACAAGAACATGTTGCTTTAGGACAAAAACATTAACAAGTTTTAGTTTAACTTTTCACAAACAGACTTACGATAAATTTTAAAATTTCAATCGCGATTTAATCATAAATGGTAGGTAATATAAATTTATTTTTTTGGAAACAGGACAAAAATCATTAGATTCCTGCTAGTTTTTTCCGGAAGAATTTTTACTTGCACTAATGTAATTCAAATACAGTTTTACAGAATTTTAATTTTCTGTTAACTTTATTCTGAAATTTTGCTTGCCCGGTGTAATACATTTAGATTTCTTATAAATTTTTATTAAACTTCTCGAGCCAGGCTTGTCATTAGCAATAATGGTAATGACATCGACATATTCAATTTTTGATATTCTTAACATAATAGCAAGTTTTGCTGGGTAAATCGACGTTATTTAGGTGATTCTAGAAAGTGTGCGGAAGTTAACCACCACGTACTGCATTACATAACACACGGAACGTTAAGAATTTTAATTATAGTTAATTTAGTAGCATTTAAAGAAAATTTGTATTTAATCATGTATGCGGAAAATTTATTAAGATTAAATGTTTAGTTACCCAGTCGGAAAAATGCAATCGGCAAAAGCAAGGCAAAGCGTTGTAGATCATAGTACAAAAGTCGTGCAGTAATCTTCTACGACGAAATAATAACACTACAAAAAGGGTAATACATCTTTATTTTCTGTCAAAAATTCGGTATTCTCGCAGACAGTGAATACGAAAAATTAAAAATTGTACCCAATTAATAGGGAAACAAAGTACAAGTAATCATATAAATTATAACTTTACTTGAAAATATTGATAAAAAAGTGTTTGACCGTATCATTTATATATCAGATACTTCAAAGATTTTTCGACACCCGTTGAAATCGACTGATGACTCTTATTGCGAAGATTTTACGATGTACAGGGTTAGATTAGCGTCTTCATCAAAATAAGTACACTAGAGCCCCGACTTGCGTCGTTAATGGGGACCGGAGAAACGCGACGCAAATCGAAACGACGCAAATCGAATCACCTTTTTCTATATAAATGCACAGAAATCTAATTTATTGGGGAAAATATTTAAAACAAAGCAAAAAATTTTGTATTTTTGATAAAAAACATTTTTATTTATTTCATTTACAGCAACAAATGCTTATAATTATTATAAAGAAATAACAAAACAATAAATTAAGAAAAAAGACCTGTTTCGTCCGCATTCAAATCTACTTAGCTTAAGCTTTCAGCTTAAGCTTAAACTTTTCTGAAGCTACTGAATCTTCACTAGCTGACTCTCCTTTTAATGCCACATTATGTAAATTTGCCGGTGTTTTAAAGCGGTTAAACCAACCGATGCTGGCTTCGAAATCATCAGAATTTCCGTTACTACTAGATGCAGTATTTTTCTTAAGGTCGGAGTATATAGAAAGAGCTTTATTTTTTATTACGTCCTTGCTCAGTGGCATTCTTCGCTTATTTTGATCATGTATCCAAATTGGAAGAAGGGACTCCATCTTAACCAATAAGGGATTTCTTGCTATAGTGTCTTGTTTAGATTGGAGTGTTGTGACAATTTCAGCTAATTGATTTATTTTATCACTGTCTCTGTTGCAAATTGTTCTTACTGTTGTAGGTGCTATTCCAAGAGCTCTTCCTATATTAACAGCCTATTCTCCCGACTTAAAAGTTTTATTACGTCCAATTTTAATTCCAAACTTATTACTTTTCTTTTACTTTGACTCATTTTTTACGTCCTTAAGGTATTTTGGCGAATCACACACTAAATTCTTAACATAACCAGACAGTTGTTCTTAGCACCACTTATATAACAAAGAAAAGGGAATTCCCCTTATTTCACGCAATTTGTAAACTTCTTAACGTACAGGTGACGATCAATTGCTAAAAATGGTCATCCACAATGCTGCAGTAAAAAATGTAACCGTTTTTAGCGACGCAAATCGAAATCAAAACGACGCAAATCGGAAACAAAACGACTCAAATCGGAAACAAAACGACGCAAATCGAAATCAAAGCGATGCAAATCGAACCGACGCAAATCGGGGTCAAAACGACGCAACTCGGTCCGACGCAACTTGAAATTGCAACGACGCAAATCGAATTTATCCAGTTTTTAAAAAGCGACGCAAATCGAAACGACGCAAATCGGGACGACGCAAGTCGGGGCTCTAGTGTAATGTATTTGTATTTATTAAATTTGGTTTTCTAATACAACAAGACGCAGTATCTTATAAATTACAGTATTAGAATTGGACTAGTTATACAATAATAATATGTCTAATATTGAATAAAAATATAAATATAAAAATAATATGATTATTAAAGAAAACATTATTAAAAAAAAAAAACAAAATTAGTTATATATAAATATAGATGTATAATTTATGGAAAATATTCAACAAGTAATTTCCGAAATCTTATTGCGTTGATAGTTGTCTGCAAATTATTCGGAAGATGGTTCCAGAGATGTATTGCAAATATGAAAAATCGAAATTAAGTCAGACCTTTGCCTCTTGGAGATGTTGAAAACTGTAAACGATCAAAAAGATATTTTGGCTCCTTTGTCATAATAATTTTGTGAATTAAAAAAACGTTTTTCAACTTTAGGTAGTTGAGAAATGACATATTGAATAAACGACAAGAATACTGGGTTATATAATCAAATTTTTCAAATTAAAAATGTAACGTATGATGTTGTTGTAGGTTGTAGTAAGTTTTCTCATATCCTTAGAGTTACAAGCTGTAAAAATTTCCGAAGAATATATGAGTATTGGTATTAGATAGGTTTTTACTGTGTTGTGTGGCCCACAGATTTCGCTACATACTATATGTCCTACCACTAGCCTTGTTAATATGATCTGACCATGTTAACGTATTGTTGAATGTAACACCCAAGTTTTTAGCAGTGTCTACAATTTTAATTCTTGAAGCGCCAATAAAATATTTATTTGATCACAAACTTTTACATGTTTTTTTTTTTATTATTTGATTTGTTGGGATTAAGTCGTAAACCAGTCACCGAAGCACATGTGTAAATTTTATCGAGATCATAATTTAATTCCTGAGTTTTTGTAGTGATTGACTCCTTGGGGCAACTGAGATACAGCTGAACGTCATCAGCATACATTTGAATATTAGAGTAGCGAAGTTGTTGTGGAAGATCATTGGCATATAGCGAGTATAGCAGCGGTCCGAGAATAGAAACCTGTGGAACACCTCTTGCAACTTCTAACGGAAGTGAAACAAATCCACCACTGGCAACAGATTGATATCTATTTTAAAGATACGAAAACATCAATCTGACAGCTAATGAAGAAAAATTAAATAATTTTGACAGTTTATGGCATAAAGTTGAATGATGTACTATATCGAAAGCCTTGGAGTGGTCTAACAATACCTTGGAGTGGTCATCCAAGCTACTGCTAATGTTCTCTAACACATCGGTTAGTGATGTAATACAACTACGTTGCGGTCTGAATCCTGACTGACGATCAGTTAACTGGTTGTTGTCATTAACATAATTATATATTTGCTTATGTAACAAATGTTCAAAAACTTTGGAAAAATATATGAGAATTGCTATTGGTCGATATTCATTATTACGTTTCGGTACTGGAACAATTTTGGCATATTTCCATTCCATAGGAAAAACGTTGGTGGTAATTATCGAGTTATAAAGATATGTAATATACCGAATTATCCATGGCAAGATTACTTTAATTAGACTTCACTGCTTTGAAATTTGAATTAGACTTCACTGCTTTAAAACCTTTAGCAACATCGACTACATTAAGGCATTGAAAATTAAATTCCATAGTGTCACAAGGTGAGAGATATGGTCGTAAAAATCAGGCTGAACAGTTGGCATGGGAATATTAATAACATTTTCATTAACCAAATCGACATCAGCAACTCTCGTATGATCAGCTATCTTACCGACACTAATATTGCGTATTTGCTTCCAAGTTTTTTACTATCAACTGCTGCATTAAATTTGTCCAAATAATAAGTTGATTTATCGTATTTTATCTTTGAAACAACAGCTTTTTTAGCCAATTGGTATTCATTTGGAATTCGGGAGTCCTATAACGTCTCCAAATATATGGTTTCATTCGTAAACCATGGCTTTGCCCTCTCTCTCTCTCTAATTGTTTTAATTTTAATTGGTACATGATTGTTATAAGCTTTCGATATTGAAGCATTCAAAAAATTGAGCTGTTCATCAACAGTTGGTAAGTATAAGATTTGATTTCACATAATGTTATCAAGATCTCGTTCCACGTCCACACTATTAATATTGTTGAAGTCTCGAAAACTGTATGTTTTAACATGATTTTCAATTGTAAAATTATAAGAAATAAAAATTAAATCATGTTTCGAGAATGAGGGAACAGCTAACTGTTCATAATGTAATACTTTTTGCACATTGCTTACAAAATACAGATCAAGTAATGTACTATTTGTGGATGAGAAATGTGTAGGACTTGAAGTATTGACAGCAGATAAATTGAAGGAAGACAATTAAAATCACCGGTAATAACTACACTCAGGGAACTTCTGCTTTAAAAATGTGTAGTTGTTTGGGTTGTAACACAGTTTCATTATTTTTAATGTAAATGTAAGTCATTTGTAGAACAAATAAAATTTTTAACTAACCTTGTAGTTCATTTAAAAAAACAACTCACATCAAATGACTGTTTCATGATTTTACATTCATTTTTTACAGTTGTTTTTTGTTATTTAAAAAAATAAAAATAAATAAATGTTTGTTTAATTTTTACTACCATGTCGTTCATTTTTACTACAATTGTTAGTCATTTTTTGAACATTAAAACACAAATGACAATGTTAGTTGAATTTAATGAAATGTAAGTCGTCCTTTTTTTAAATGAAATATCATTTGTTTTTGACTACAATTGCTGTCGTCTTTACCAACATAATTTCCTAAGTGTACTTCTGAGTACGTTACTGAAAAAAGTTCCAATTTTTCAATGAGAGTGTCATACTTTATATATCTATTTGGCCTATAAACACATCCAAGCAGCATTTTATCACCGCAATAATTTTCATTAATAAATACGGACTCTATAGCATCTGGTTTGTTATATGAACAAACAAGTTTATAATATAAATTGCAACACCTCCAGCATTACCAACTCTATGAGATCGAAAGATACAATACCCATCCAGCTTGTAGATGTTGTCATTTACTTCCGGTATAAAGCATGTCTCAGAAACGCATATCGTATCAATGCCAGAACATTCTAACAGAAAACGAAATTCATCAATTTTTGGCAATAGGCTTTGTGCATTTATATCACAAACATTAAAATCTTGTTGTTTAGACAAGACA
Organism: Delia radicum; assembly: GCA_021234595.1. Classification (NCBI taxonomy): domain Eukaryota; kingdom Metazoa; phylum Arthropoda; class Insecta; order Diptera; family Anthomyiidae; genus Delia; species Delia radicum. Next base: position 105,257,318 of record CM037851.1, on the reverse strand, counting down.
CGAATCACGTTAAACTTGTCATCTTTACTACATAACGCAACGCAATAAGATTTACAGGTACATAAAAAATTTATAAATCTGACATTTAAAAGGCACAATAAACAATTTATGTATATGATATGTTATGTCAAATTGACAATATAAAAATAAAAAATAATTGATGTTAGAAAAATATAATAAAAAAAAACAAGTGGAAGCATTAAAGTCCGATGTGCCGAATTTGGTATAAAAAAGACTAAATTCGGCTGTGCCGAATTTTTGGATACCCTCCATCTCGGTGTTTTCATTAACCAGGGAAAGTTCAAACAATATAAAATATATATATATATATATATATATATATTCTTTGTAAAAATAACAATAGGTATGTTGTTTTTATAAGTAAAATAAAATATGACAAATTAATGTATTTGGGGTGAGGAAAAAAATGTTGTATCAATTAAAGTTTCGTTCATTAAAAGCGTACTGCACTGTATATAAATACAGATAAAGATTTACACAATTCACCAAACATGGTTTGTGTCTTTGCTTTACAAAAATTGTCGACATTCATGGCGCTAAAATCGCTATGTTTAATTTCTGCGATATTAAATATATATTTGTATTGGGAGTTAAAATCCAATTGATATTGCTGGAAGAATCCAATTGCAGTTGTTAGAAGAGTCCAATTGGGAAAATTGGCAATAGCGCCATCTATTAAGTTATGAAGGGATAGGTTTAAAGGGACAGTAATAAAAACAATTGTTTTAAAAATAATAAATATATTGTGAATTAATAATTTAATTTAAAGGATTTAAATATAAGAATAACTGGAGCCACCTATTAAATTGTGAAGGGAATTTTAAATAAAACAGGTGTTTAAATCGGGTTATAGGGGTTTTCGTAGATCTTCACTTTAAAAATAAAAACACAAACTTTTTAACTCAAACGTTATAAAATACAATTTTATTCATGAGCCAATAAGGGTTCAGCGTTTTTTATTAACAATAAATTTTTATACTATTAATAAATTTTGGGGTTTAAGATTTATTATTCACCACTATTTTATTTAAGTTTGTTTGTGTTAGCTTTTATTCAAATTAGTGTTTTAAATTCTGTCTAGATCTTTTCTTCTTGTTTATTGATATTGTTGTGTACTTGTTAGTTGAACAGTTAGAGTTTGCGCAAAAAATCTAGCATCTGCCTGAAGTTGGCTGCAGTTATACGGGCCAACAGCTGATGCTACTGACAACTAGGGGGCGTTGGTGAAAACGGTGTTGCCATCACAAATTGTTCACTGGCGTGAACATCCTCCCGGGCCAGGCAGACCTGTGAACAAAAGGACAATTATTTTTATGTGTCGAAATATGAAAAAGGGTAGAGTAGGGTGATGAGACTGTATTTTAAATACTTTTCCCAATGGGGTATTTTGGGTTGAAATTGATTCCGTTAAAAGCCAGCTCAGAATAGAGTATAAGGCTGCCAGTGATCCTCTGTCAGCATTAATTTTATGGAATTGAAGATTGGTGGCATAGAGAACACAAGCGAGTTCTGTTGCTCCGGGTAAATTTGAGTATAGTTTGAAATCGGGTGTAGAAATCTGGGAAAACTTTCCGCTAATGAACTTGTCTATAAAGCACGGATATTGATTTCTGGGTATGTGCACATAGGGTAATGCGCAAGTGGAGAGTCTCAGTTTTTTTTCAATAAATTCGCCAACTCTACATCAGGTGGCGAGCAACAACTGTTCTAAGACTTATCTACTCGCGCAATTACAGTGTTGGCATGTTTGAAGCCCTTCATCTTTCACCACCTTTCATCTCTCCATTATCCCCTTTCCAAAAGAAAGCAACACATTAATTAATAGGAAGAATTTCCTGAGTGTTGCTTCTCTTTATAAAAAAAAAAAAAAAAAAAAAAAAAAATCCAACGCCATTTTTTCCTCCATTTAAACATATGAATTTTATACTTCCACTTACGTCTTGGGTATGAGAATGTACCAAAACCAAATTGACCGTGGGTAAAAGTATTTAGTTTAGAGGGTCTAGTTGCACAAATGATATTCTGAGATTCGTCGCAATTTACATGAGTCTTAGGGTTGCCAAATCTTCTTATAAAGGTTTTGTGGCGTTTCAACCTTCTTCTAAATGGGTTTCTCAAATTCAATTTAAGATGCTTAATAAATTTCAGCCTTCCTCTGTGTAAATTACGTGTAGATGCAACTAAACCTCTATGATATCTAAGTATTTTCTGTCGCAGTTTTTCTCATTGCTTTAGAAAACCTAGCGGCAGGACATCCCCGCCCCGAAAAAATTCGAGGAACTACAAAAAGGGTATGCTGGTCTAATTTGGGTGTTCCAGAAATAGTATAATCTTCCGGAAGTGTGATTTGACCATTAATAAATATGAGATCATCGGGTGAGTTGGTACATTTAGCATCGCTATGGGTGGGCGAGCTAGCCGAAATATCCTCATCGTACTTAAAACTTTTCAAAGTTTGGGTAGTGATCGGGTTTGTGATCTGTACGGAGGTTGGGTTAGGGTTTTCACTAGGTCCAGTCAAGATCCTACTAAACTGGGTATCTTGACTTAAAATATTGTTCAAATTTTTACTTTGAACTTCAGATTTTAAAATCTGATTATTGTCCAAATCTTGGCAAAACGTTTACATGAGCAGCTTGTTGAAAGGCAAGCTGTTGTTAAGGTCCAACCGATAGATGTTGAATATCAAAAGTTACTCAAAAGTTTAAGACAGAGATTGTTGTTTCTACAAAAAGTTGTTTCACCTCAAAAAGACACAAGTCAAAAGATGAAGAGCCAAAGATCGAACTTAAAAATGAATATTTTGCGCTAGACTTATCTTCTGATTCCAGTGACGATGAAATGCTGGCAAATATCATAAAAACGAAATCAGTTAAAGCATCTAAAGAAGCAGAAGAAGAAGAGTTTGAATATGTTACAACAGAGAATAAAGTTTATTCAAAAATAAATGAGAACTTGAAAGACAATCAGATGAAAAATGAAATAAAAGAGAACTTGAATCAAAAAAGGAACGTACCGTAGAGTATGATGTACCCCGGGTTTTGCGTAAAGCACCCAGAGAACGTAAAGTAAGTTATAAAAGTTATGCGAGCTCATCATCATCCTTGAAAAATGTTAGCACAAATTCTCATACAATCTCAAAGAAGCAGAAACATATCAAATCAGGCCATAATAGGCGGGATTCTAAATGTACCAACTTACCCAATGAACTCGTATTAATTACGGATCATATTACCCATCCAAAAGATATTTCTGGAATTCGTCAAATGGCGATGAAAACTATTTTATGATGAAAAATACCAAATTGTACCAATACACTTCATTTATGGTGCCTCAATTTTTTTTCGGGGCGGGGATGCCCTGCCTCTAAATTTTCTGAAAGAGTTAGAAAACCGTGGCAGAAACCCCCAAGATGTCGTAAAGGTGTAGTTGTTAAGAGAAGAATATTCGGAGGAAGAATGAGAAGACAGAAAACTTTTAGAAGAATATTTTTTAACACTCAAGCAGAATCTGTCGGATCAAGGACTATCATTTGTACAACTAAACCCTCTAAGTTAAACATTTTTACCCATGGTCAATTTGGTTTTGGTACATGTTCATACTCACGACGCAAGCGAAAATACAAAGTTAATTCGCTCATATGGATGTCCGATTGTCGTTGCATTTTTCCTATCGACAAGAACTTTTATTTGACTTACAACGAACGGTTGTGGTCTCACCCATTACCCTATTTATACTCAACTGTAAACATTGCTCTGATCTTCTTTAAAAGATGTCATCCATTCAAATTCAAACATCAACATGTTTGTTTAACCCTACCCCACCCTTTTTACCCTACACCCAAACACATTAAAATAACTTTCCTTTTAATTCACAGGTCTGCCTGGCCCGGGAGGATGTTCACGCCAGTGAACAATTTGTGATGGCAACACGGTATTCACCAACGCCCCCTAGTTGCCAGTAGCACCAGCTGTTGGCCCAAGCAACTGCAGCCAACTTTAGGCACACGCTAGTTGACAGATCATCATAGATGCCCAATGTAGTAGTATTGGTGAGAGTGACGAAATAACACTGAAAGAAAACAATGTGTGGCGGGTGTGATATATTTCGAAATAAAAAGATTCTTCAAAGTGTTTATAAATTTTCCCTCAATTAATCATTGTTCAATTTGCAATTAAAAAGTAATGAAATCTTCTATGTTGATACTCTTATTGCAGTTACGCAATAAAAGTATATTTCTCAAACTAGAAGAATTCAGCTTATTGCGTTTTTTTGAGCAAATATAATTCAAATCTGAAAATATTTGTTCGCAAACATACGTTGAGGGAAATAAAGATAAGCACTTCAATGAAATCTTCATTATTTCAGGATATATTGTATTGTCTTATTATAAAACACAGAAGTTCTGCAAGTGTAGTTTGTCTCTCCCACTCAGCATGCTGATTTCCTATTGGTTGATTGATGATCAAGCAAAAGAGCGTAAGTATACGTGTGAGTTTAATTTGCTGATATCAGCTACTACTGGGCATCTATGCAGATCATGGCGCAAACTCCAACTGTTCTTTCATACTCTCAACCACCAAGTTGTAAAAAGCAAGAATAATTTATTTTTATATTTAAACACACAAACTAAACTACTTTGTGAAATATAAAACCTTCTTAAATCTTAAAACTTAAAAGTTGTTGTGATCATATAAATCTTAATCTTTAATTTAAAATAAATATTTTTTATTATAACGTTTTAAGAAAAGTATTGTGTTTTATTTATTAACCATAAATAGAAGGTTGAATTATTCTAACCCCAAACCCGAATAAACAATAGGGAAGTTTAAAAAATATTCTTAGGAAAAAAAACTTTGGTTTTGTAAATGAAACGAATTTAGTAGAAAAAAACCCTAACACTCGATTAACAAGGGTTATGTGGACAAAAATAAACTCAGCTTAATTTAAATTCAATGTATTTTAAGTATTTTTGACAAGCAAAAAAAAAATTAACTTAAAATCGATGTAATTCTCGGTTAATAAAATTAGGCAATAATATCAAACTGCGTATCATCAGATTCGAGAATAAAGGCCTAGTTGTATTGCAATAATTGAATGCAGTTTGCTTATAACACTTAAAATATGGGAAAAGCACAAATCGATGTCTCAAAGTAACCAATATTTGTAGTAAATAATATTATCCGTACATGAAATATTTACATATAATGTAGCACTGAAATAATTATTTTTCTATAAAACAAATCCCCGGGATTTTAGTAGAAACAAGTGGAAGCATTAAAGTCCGGTGTGCCGAATTTGGTATTAAAAAAGATTAAATTCGGCTGTGACGAATTTTTGGATACCCTCCATCTCGGTGTTTTCATAAACCAGGGAAAGTGCAAACAATATTAATATCTATATTCTTTGTAAAAATAACAAAAATAATGTTGTTTTTATAAGTAAAACAAATATGACGGATTGATTAATGTATTTGGGATGTTACAAAAGAAAAAATGTTTAATTAAAGTTTACTAAAATGAATCTGAAATTTTGCAGTGGGTATTCAAAGGTTATTCTGATTACCTAAAGAAGAACGTGTAGTGAAATATATATATATATTTGTATAGTTCCTTATGATGTTAAAAAAACTGTTGTATTGTTTTTCAGCTCAGTTGCTTGTGCAATTCTCGTTTACGACTCCTAGAATAAGAACCCTAAGAAATTTTCCCAAAATTCGATTGGTTTTTACACATCAATACTTTAATTTAGATTATTTTTGTATGTATCAAATAAAAATTATGGCTTTTAAGGAAAACAAATGCATATAATCAAAAGATTTTAAGATGAAGTATGCACCTTATATGTCTTAAATAAAAAGTTCTGAAAGTGAATGTCCTTTAAATTGAATGGGGTTTTTAATAAATGTAATTAGAATGTAAGAGTTTCCTTGCAAATTTATTAAAGGTTGAGAATGAAAATAAGTAAAAATAGTGTACGAAAAAAAGTTATGAATTTACATTGTTGGATTCGGGGATTTTGTTCCTGGATATTTTTTTGATCTGATAACGATTAATGTGTCTGGCAACTCCGGTTAATGCAGTCAAATAAATAAAGAATTTTAACTAAACTATTTTGTTCTACCTTTTTTCTAATTGGTGATTTTTTGATTTGTTGGGGTTAACAAAAAAAGGTATATGGCAAGCCTGGTATATGGAAAACAAAAGCATACTTTATAAATTAGCTTAACAATTTTTCGAGGGCTTCTCGCATTTGCACTTATAACCAGTGTTGCCAGGTTTTCAAAGCATAAAAAACGACAAACTTTCTAGAAAAAATCGTCAAAATCGTCATCATATTTTGAAAAATCGTCAAAATAAAATATATTTGTTAGAAGAGGGATAAAGTTTTAATAAAAAATAAAATACAATAATGTTATTCACATTTCAAATGTTAACGTGTTATCGTTGTAATATAACACGATTTTTGACACTTCTCTTTGGTTTAAACTTCGAAAATCATTATATTTTACAACGATATTCATATTTATAAAATGTTGAAACAGTGTGCCCCAGTAGGCTAGTTGGTAGCGTGCTGGCTTATCAGTGCGGGGGTCGTGGGTTCGATTCCCACCAGAGGCACTGATCTGTTTTCGCTACAACGCGCCGAAGGCCATAGTAGCTACCCAGCAAAAAATTTCCAAAAAGGTAAGCGGGTTTGTAATCAAGCATTTTGGGCAGAACGCATTCCTTACTAGATTACCTACTCGATTCTTTTAACAGGGCGTGAGACTAAAATAATTGATTCTTTAGAATTGATTATTTTTTTTACCGAAGAACCATTTACTTTATATTTTTAAGAACTGCATACATTTTTTAATAAAGAAATAGTTCCATTGTAAAACTACGAAGTACTTACACAAAAAAAAAAATAAATAGTTCCCTAGAAAAAATGAGAAGTATTTACATTTAAAAAAAGAAGTAGTTCCATAAGTAAATTCAACTTTTACTCACATGTGATTCTCCTAAATCACTCAAATATAACGATCAAAACTCATACGGAAATAAAATTCTAAAAAGTGAAACATCGAAGTATTATGATAACATGTGTTTGTCATAATTTTGGAGCTATAAACCACGAAAATATAAATTTTTCAAAAAAAAAGAACGATTCAAAATTGAAAAACAAAAATATGACTCACGCACAATCACCCTCGAAAATTTTTTTTACACTCACTCACGATAACGTCAGTAATTTCAACTTCCACTCACAATTTTCTGCTCACGTGCGCGTGTTTGAAAAAATATATAAGATAAATTCTTTAAAATTGTATAACTTCTTTTTTCAAAATGAGGAACTACTTCCAATGACGTCCTTTTATTCAGAAAAAGTATATGATTACTCTTGATTACAAAAAGTTAAACATATAAGTTAATAACATTGTTATTTTCTTTTAAGTAAATAATTACTTTGTTATTAAGTTCATGCTTTCTGGTTTAAATTTAAAGAACTGATTACAATACTACTTGCTTTTTTGACTCTATCGTTGGAATGAGTTTGGTATTGCAGTTACTAAATTTGGCAATGAGATGTGTAAGCAAGTGTGGGCATCACCTTCTTTTTGGAATGTGTAATTTTTTCCTGGGTAGTGCTCGGTTAGGGTAATAGTATATAACTTGTAATTATATGATTATTAATTAATAAAATAACAAAAATATAATGTTGAAAGATCAAATAAATACAACTTTAAATCAAACTAATTTTACCACTTGAACTGTTAAACACTTATATCTGCATAATTCTGTGAACAACATTTCAGTGGCACAACTTTTTAAATATTAAATTCTTTTACAAAATTTGGAAATTCTTTAACAATAAGTCTGTTCGATTACTTTTCCTGTAAAGTTCAGTAAAAACTACTCAGTAACAAAATTACAAATAGTAAGACAAATTTACAAAAAAGTAACCGAACAGAAAATTTGTAGGAATTATTAAATTAGATAAAATAGCTTGTTTTAAATATTAAAAAAAAAATCAACTGGTCATTATGGAAAAGGAAAAAGTTAATTAAAATTATCGACCAAAAATAATTTAAATGTTTTTTAACTTCTTCCATAGTTAATTATTTAATAATTTTCACTTTCAATCCATAAACAATTAAAATTTAATTTAATTTTTGTTTTTGTTTACTAAAAATACAAGCATATTTTTTTAGTCATATGTTTTTTTCATCTTACAAATTCTTTCTGGCAAAAATGTATCCAGTAAAAACTTGTAAGTTCTTTGGCATCAAACTGTCACTTTACTCTCTCTTTTTACCAGTTTTTACTGCGTATTTGTCTAAACGAACACCTTCCAGTAAAAACTTGTACAAATTTTTGTGTTATCGAACAAACTTAATGTTATATTTTTAATTATTAAATTTTGGCACTTTATTTATATTATTAGGCCTGTTTTTTAAGCACCGGATTTATTTTTGGATGTATTTTGTTTCATTTAAAGTTGTATATATATCATCTTTCAACATGAAATATATTCGGGCTAGAGATCTGTTTGTTTCGCAAAAAAGTCCATGCCTTGTGCTTTAACATGAAAATTGTTTTATTTTTATTTAAATCTAACTCCAATTAAATTTTATAAAAATTTAAAGAAATGTTCTAAACATATAAACACAGAAACTAAATTAAGCTAAACCCGTAATGAATTTATAAAAAAATAAATGCGGTTTGGATTAAGTTTTATTCAATTCTAGGATTTGCATTTTTGCAAAATTGTATTTCACATCATATTAGCATATAAAAGCTAGCTATCGATCAAAAAACAATGTTTTTGCTTTCAATTTTTAACGAAATAATATAAATTTAATAATCGAGCCGGCGATTTTATGAGAATGATAAATAAGTAGATCTTGCTGACATATTAAATTATTGTCAAAAAATCGTCATTTTGGAAGCAAAAGTCGTCAAATAGTCATTTAGTTATTTTGGGTATTAAATATCATCAAAATGACGACAAATCGTCAAACCTGGCAACTCTGCATGCGATTGCTACTAATTCATACGTACATACATATATATCAGTGATGTTCTTTACGCACACTATTGCATTTATACTTGTGTGTGTAGCAGCGAAAAAACGAAGTTTATTCTACGGTACACTGATAATAAATTTCAATTGCAGAAAAAAGATTTTTTTTGAAAAAAGTGAATTTCATAAAAATATATTTTTTAATATATGAACCCCTTTGAAACTAAAAAATATATATTTTTTTCTATTTCGGCTTAAGCGGACAAGGGCTCCTGGGAACCACCATGGCTCAGAAACAGTTTAGCGTTGTATCATATTAGTGTGTGTACTCAAGTGAAAAAAATTTTGTTACAATTTAAAAAAATAGATTTTTTGCATAGAAAGAAAGCTACACTCATAGAAATAAAGCTGTACAAATGCGCTCATAGAAATTTTACATAATTCGGGCTAAATTTAGAAGGGAATTTTTAACTAATTTTTAGTAACTTTTTTTTGCTATTTCTACAGACTTATTTCTATGAGTATAGCTTTCATTTCTATGACTGTACAAGAATTAATTTCAAATATAATTTTGGTACACTCCTAGAAATAAGTCTGTAGAAATAGCAAAAAAAAGGTACTAAAAATTAGATAAAAGTGACTCTGCAGAAAAAACCAGTTGAATTAAGAGATTTTTTAACTAAATATTTGCAGACTTAAAATATCAAACAAAAACTGTTGTGTTAACATTTTTTTTTTGCTAAATTTAGCCCGAATTTTGTAAAATGCAAATAACAGGTTAAATTGTTAAACCAACTGAAATTTTTGCTAAATAATTGTAAATTTCTGATTTAATAACGGAAAATTTTTAATTGCATTAAAAAAAACTTAAAATTTTCAAAATGTTTATGATTTTATTTGGGTACAGATATTTAGTAATTAGTTTTGCTAATGTTAGCAGGTGTTTTTGTTACTTTGTTACTATTCATCAGGTTTATTTTTGCTATTTTAAGTCTACAAATATTTAGTTTAAAAATCTGTTAATTCAACTGGTTTTTTTCTGCGGGGTCATTTTAACTAGTTTTTAGTTACTTTTTATGCTTTTTCTACAGACTTATTTCTATAAGTAAAGATATTGCTGGGTCAATTAATATTTTTATTTAAAATACGAATATTTCACTGGTGTTTGTTTAGGGTTTTTAAATAAAAAAATAAATAAATAAAAATTTTTCACTTATAATTTTATTACAAATTAAGCATTGTGCATCGTCATCCATATTCTCTATAAAAAAAAAAAGTATTTTCCCATTCATCATCAAACATATTTCTACGTGTATTTTTATTTGTGTTCCGCAGCGTGGTGTTGCTTCAACAATGGTTCAACTACAATTGATTTGTTTTCTTTTAACTCAGTGAGAACAAAGCAAAAGCCGAATATGCACATCGAAAGCCATACGAAGATGTTTATAGTGTACGTGTGTTGACGCAGCGTAAGCAGCATTTTCTTCTGTAACCCCGTGTGGTTGGAAATTGAGAGGAAGCACATCACTGATATATATATATATTCCCGTCGTTCGTATAAGGAGCATAGGGCCGTACATACATACTGTATACAAAACAAAACAAAAAACAACAACAATATTTTGTGAGTTTTTTTTTTGTTTTTAAGTGTTGATCATGACCATGGATGGTAACCGATTCTATGTGGTTATTGGTCGTAGTAACGCTATTTTCTTTATTTCGGTAACGGTATTTTAGGGGAAAACTATACTTCAGTTATTTCGGTAACGGGATTTTAGCGTTAACGGGATTTTAGCGTTAACGGTATTTTAGCGTTACCGGTATTTTATTTATTTCGCTAACGGTATTTTAGCGGTAACGATATTTTAGATATTTCGGTAACTTTATTTTAGGGAAAAAGATTTTTCAATTATTTTGGTAACGGCATTTTAAGGATAACGTTATTTTAGTTATACAGGTAATGTTAATGCACACCACAATTTTTAACCGCATTATGCCCGAGTTTAAATGACTGTCTAGTTTATGATCACACTTTGGGAAAATATATCTATTTACAGAAGTTTTTTTGTTCAGATCTTGTTAGATTATTTCGGTAACGGTATTTTAAGGTAACGGTATTTTACGGATAACGGTATTTCAAGAATATCGGTAACGGTATTTAAGCGATAACGATAGTCAGTTGAAAGGTGTTAGAATCGGGGACGGTATTTCAGCGATATTGACAGCCATCCCTGCTTGCGTATATTCTTGTGTATAAGCATTGAATGTACGTATGTATGTATGTATGATGAAATAAAAAAAAAAATTTTAGAGGTCTTCCCACATTTTCACTCATAACTTTTGAACGCGTTAACCGATTTTGATCATTTTCACTAGAAAACTGCTCATGATATCAACAAACAATTTGACTGAAAATTAGCAGTACCTCTTCTGTATTGGAGGAGTATTTTGTGTTTCCACAGACAGACGGACGGACAGACGGACAGACGGACATGGCTATATCGACTTCTCTATTCATGCTGATCAAGAATATATATAGTTTATGGGGGTCCCAGAATTTTTTTAAAAGAATTACAAACATTTGACAAAGTGAATATACCCTCCTGCACTATGGGATGGAGGGTTTAAAAAGCCACAAAATAGGCTCTTAGCAATGTAACGAAAATGAATTGTATAAAATACAAAAACACTTTAATTTTAGCGGAAAAACATATTAGGAATATTATATTTTAATAATATTAATAAAAACTTTAAATGTTTATTTTTCACTGAAACACAAATTAATGTTCAAAGTTATTCTGCAGGTTTGTTCTCAATGAAGGAAGTTTTTTTTTTTTTTTTTGGATAATAGTTGGTTTTAAAATCAGTAGTGACAATTTACAGAATTGATAAAAACGTTGGAAAGGGTTGAGAAATCGTTTGCATGCACTGACAGGAATTTAATATTACATTTTAAACAAAGTTATGCTTTTTTCACATGTACTTTTAAAAAAACATTTAGGGGTCCAAGAAGGTGATTACGTAGAAACTTGTTTGTACTGTTTTGTAAATAATACATTAACAAAGTTTAAGTGGCAATCGTTTCAGTTACATAAAGGGAAATGCAAATTGAAGTATTTGTGGAATCTGTGAATATAAGAAGTTCGTTATGTCGGCCAGCATTTGTATGGAGGCTTGTTGACGAGACAAAATATTTAAATAAAATTAATTCTTTATAACAAAGATAAATTTTGCAATTTTTATTGTTATTGAATTGTATAGAGAAATTAGTGTTTTTTGTCGAAATGAAAAGCATACGCGAATTAAAAATGGTGTATTATCATTAAATTTAAACGAAAAAAAAATGCTACATAATGAAATAATTATTAAATACCCGTTTACAATACAACACATATGTTTATACTATACATCACATAAGTCAAACGGAAAGTGTGATAAAATTAAGTTTGTCAAAAAATTAAAAAAAAAATATTTTGTGTGCTTAGAGTGTTTTCGAGACACAAAAAATTAAAGAAACTGGTATTTTTTCAAATTATATAAATCGGACAAATTTACAAAAAAAAGAAAACGAACGGAAAATTTTATAAGAATTCGTAAAATAGATAAAACAGCTGGGTTTAAATATTAAAAATAAAATCAACTGGTCATTATGGAAGAGATAAAAATTAATTAAAATTGTCGACCAAAAATAATTTTAAAAGTTTTTTAATTTCTTCCATAGTTAATTCTTTAAAAATTTTCACTTTAAATCCATAAACAATTAAAATTTAATTTAATTTAATATTTGTTTTTGTTTACTAAAAACACAAGCATATTTTTTCAATCATATTTTTTTTTTCTTACAAATTTTTACTGGCAAAAATGAATCCAGTAAAAACTTGTAAGTTCTTTGGCATCAAACTGTCACTTTACTCTCTCTTTTTTTACCAGTTTTAACTGAGTATTTGTGTAAACGAACCAGTGTTGCCAGGTATGTTGAGCATTAAATCGTCAAATTTTCCAATAAAAATCGTCAAAATCGTCTTTTTATTTACAAAAATCGTCAAAAAATCGTCAAAACAAAATATATTTGTTATAAGTGGGATAAAGTTTCAAAAAAAAAAAAGAATAATAATGTAATTCACATTTCAAATGCTCATGTACTATCGGTGTAATATAATACGATTTTTACACTTTTCTGTAATTTAAACTTCGAAAATCATGAAATTTTATAACGATATCACTTTACCACTTTAACTGTTAATTCCTTCTACATAATTCTGTAAACACCACTTCAGTAGTACAATTTTTAAATCTTAAATTCTTTTACATAGTTTAGAAATTCTTTAACAAAGTTATTTTCTTTAATTATTAAATTTGGACTTCCATTAACGAATTAATGTTTCAAATTGCATTACATGTGATGCCATAGTTTAATACAATAAATTTTGAAATTTTTGATTATTTCATATTTTTCATTTTGGGTTGGTTTTTAATATTGCTAAAAATTATTTATTATTTTATTTATTATTTATATTATTATTTATTTTTATTTAAACATTGTTTATTACTGCATGATTTTCCATTTTCAAATATAAATTTTGAATATCTGAAGTTTCACTTTGGAACACTTTATTTATATTATTATTAGGCCTGTTTTTTAAGCACCGGATTTATTTTTGGATTTATAAATGAGAATATTCGAACTCGATGTTTGTTTCGCAAAAACTTGGATGTTTTTTTTTTTTAATTTAATAAATATTTTATTTTTATCTCAATCTTACACTAATTGAACTTTGTGAAAATATAAATATTAAAAAAAGCAGGGTTGGCATTCAATAATTTTTCATAATAACGATTGGCTATCACAGTAACACTAATAGTGGAATGGAAATTTAAAAAAAAGCGATTCCATTAAAGACATGTTTCTTCTTATGTAAACGGTTTTAGTTTTCTATTTAACCTGTTTGATTTTGAAATATCTTGATCTAGTTAAAGTCAAAATAACGCTAAAATACCGAAACGACGATTTATAGCGTTATTTTGTTGATGTAACAAAATTTAATGGGTAGAATTTTGAAATAAACCTGTAAAGATACATGCCACTATTGGAATCGCAGCTTTAAAACGTTCATAATGGCATTGGTGTGGCCGTAGCAGGCAACTGCCATTGTAATGAAAATGTAGTGTTTGCCAACCACGAAAAAATTAAGCACATACTCAGGGAACTTCTGCTGTAAATATTTGTAGTTGTTTCAGTTGTAATACAGTATCTTTATTTTTAAGTGAAAAAAACAGTTATTTGTAGAAGAAATTTCATTTTTGACTACAATTGTAGTTCATTTAGGAAACAAACCACATTAAATTACAGTATTATGATTTTACATTCATTTTGTACAGTATTTTTTTTTTTATTTAAAAAAATAAAACAAGTTAATGTTTGTTTATATTTTACTGCACTGACTGAACCACTCATTACCCTGCCGCAGATCGAACTAGTACCTAACTAGTACTGAACTAGTACAAAAATCACCAGTACTAGTTCCCGACTGTAAACTTTTCTATACCATCTTAATGCTCAAATTAACATTTGAGTGTGTTTGGAAAATCACTAGTACCATTGGTTCTAGACGTGTACTAGAACATTTAGACCCAATTGGGTGCTTTTGAACCAGATTGTTACTAGTTCTTTTGTATAGAAAAATTTCCCATAATAGGTTGATTTACTCCCTTGTTTTACGCACTGAAAAGTACTATTAAATGAATTTAGTTTTTTGAATGGGTTTATTTATTAAAATACTTATAAACAAAAAAGAAATAACTTAAAAACTTTATATTTTGTACCAATTTTTTCAGGTTATTCAGTTTACATAAAAATATCAGTTTTATAAACGTAAAAAAAATTACATATGCAGTTATATTAAAATAAAATATTAAGGGCCTATTTCTTCAAGGCTGGCTAGACCTTATAATAAAAAAGATAACTATAAATAATACCACTAAAATCTTTGTTAAGTCGATTTTTCACTGTCAGCAGCTACATTGTGTTCCTTCTTAAGTCTTTCCAAACGATTTGATTTAAATAATCTTTTTTTTTTGCAGTTGAAATGCCTTTCTTAGCGCGGTGTCAGGCTCTTCGGAAAATACAGCAATAGCATCTAAATAATGAAATATTTAATTTACTTAAAGAATTAAACGATTAAGAAATTTCTTAATTCTTAATTAATTTACCTATCAAGGCAGAATAAAAGTTTTCAAATTTTTTAAGACTCTGTTTACCATGGGTACCATCAACGTTAAAATCTTGAATTATGTTGTGTCCCAAAATTTCATTAAGGTATCGCCCAATATTTCCTTTTAACAATGATTTTATTCTGCGTAACTGTAAAAAAGCAAACTTTAATAATATATATTTTTTTAATTTAACAGATGTACTTACATAGGCATCTGCCTGTGACTGCATCAAAACATTTAGATCACCTAATTTATCTTCTGATTTGATGGGAAAGATTTGCATCATGTCATCTAGAACGTTATTTTGGGAAACTATTTTTGAAAGAAGCACTTTATGTTCCACTAAAATTTCAATAATGATGTTGTTTTGCCGGTCAATGGTATCTAAAAAAAAGACGTATATTTATTAAACTATTACATAAAACTTATATTAATAATATAACCTTGTAGACTTTGAACTTTTACTGACAGCTCTTCACAATGAATGCACTTTTTGTCAACTAAAAGCAAAAATTTAGAGCATAGGAACGATTAGTATAAAATTAGAATTATTTTAAGGCAATTTTGGATAATATTTCAATTTTGCCTTTGAAGGCTGTGCGTCGAGGTTGTTTGGCATGTCGTGGTAAGCAACTGTGCAAAAGAGGAAGAAGTATAAAATTATTTACAAATGGCAGACAAATAAACTTATATTGAATATCTTTAAGTGAAAATCTTTCGACTCCACCTAATTGTAAATCTGTCTGATATATCCCAAGCTGAACAGAGTCTATGGGCTCTTCAAAAAAACTTTTAGTATTTCAAATACGTCTTCCTTCAATCAAATGTTTACATTTTAAAAAGTTCTCAATTTTTATTGGGATATGTGCGCGTACTGAACAAAAATTATTAGGGCTCTTTGTTGAAAAATAGCAGTCATTAATATAAACTCCAACTATTTCATTTCCAATATAAGCAAAGTCACTTTTTTCGGTTTTTGTGAGTATTTCATGTTTTTCCTTATTTACAATTTGTTGAAGAATTCCGGTTGGGTTTCGTACGTGTTTCTTCAACATCTGTAATTTATTTTCAAATTCGTACGCGGAGAAAGAATAAAGGGTTCCATACTTTTCTGCGCAAGGTGTTATATGTAGAAGATTATGCACATTGAATGAAACGCTATTTTCACCAAAAACAATTGGAACATTTTCCACGAATAACTCTAGAAGTTCGTTTGCTTGACTTATTTTGGAAACTATCTGGGAAGGATTACAAAGTAATCTGTAAGCACAATGGAGAGTCACAAAAGTATAATAAATGTCTTCGTGTACATTTTCATATAGTGCAATTATGCCTGTGTAAGCTAAAAATTGATGGAACTCTGTTGCCTTCCAGTTGTGTATGTCATCCAAAGTTCTTGGTTTTCGTGGAAATTCTTTTGGAATCCATTTTCGCATTTCAACTAACACTGAGGAAATATGAGTTATATTTGCTTTTGGAGTTTTGTTTAACGGTTTCTTATTAATTATCCGAAGAAGAATTTTTTTTGTCACACCTAAATCAATTAGGTGCATGCTGTCCAGAGGTGTTTGTGTAATCATTTTGAAGCCAATTTTTTCAAGTGAAGTTTGTTTTCGCAAAAATAATTGGTTGTGGTGCTCGGGATATTTCCTTGCTGCAAAATCTTCATCCGAAATTAGAACTGTGCTGTATGTTAGTACGTTATTATTTTTTTGGCTACCTGAGTGCATTTTGTGCACCCGTGTGAGGAGGTACGTCCAGGAACACAGCAAACAAAAGATTTTGCTGGTGTATCACAGCACAAGTTTCGAAATTCAAGTTCAATAGTTTTATCTAAAATATGCAGTTTACCATTTAAAGAGTTTACTTCCAAAATAAATTCTTTGAAATAGTCCTCAACGCAAAGTGGTTTACCAGGCCCCACATAAATACCTACTGGCATAGGCAATATTTTTTCTTTATCATTTACCACTTTAATCAAAATAGGCCAGAGCTGCATTCTAGAACTCTTGAATAGTGGAATGCCATCAACATTTATTTCTAGTTAGACTTTTGAATAGTTTTGTAAGGTATTTTCCACTCTTTTAAGTTGATTTTCGATGCCGAAATAGTGGAAACTGCCGGCGCTACGAAATAACCCCCAATGAAATAACACCCAAACGACAAACTGAAATAACCCCCAATGACATAAATCCCAAAAAAAAATGAAATAATACCCAAAAGAAATGAAATATTCCCCAAAGGTGAAAATGAAATAACACCCAAAATTTGGGGGTTGTTTCGTAATGAAATAACTCCCTAAGGAAGAAATGAAATAACCCCCAATGAAATAAGCTCCAAAGAAATGAAATATGTCCCAAATTTTTTTTATTTTTTGTTTTCATATTTTTGATTCTTTTGTTACACTGTTCAGTTTTTCTGCGTGGCGGCCTGCGGCCGATCTTAGGGGTTTTCTCCTCCATAGGACGCGGCAGGTGGCTTCGCTGAATACAGTTTCCTGCGCGCGTCTCATTATCTTCCCTAGTGTGATTCGCGCAGGGAAACTTTATTCAGCGAAGCCACCTGCCGCGTCCTATGGAGGAGAAAACCCCTAAGAGCGGCCGCAGGCCGCCACGCAGAAAAAACTAACAAATATTAAAAAAATTTCACTTTTAGCAAAATGAAATATCCCCCAAAAAATATGAAATAACCCCCAAAATAATTGCATATGAAATAATCTCCAAAGAATTTAAATTTTGGGCTTTATTTCATTGGGGGTTGCTTCATAATGAAATAATCTCCAAACCATAAGATGAAATAATCCCAAAAAAAAAAAAAATGAAAAAACCCCCAAACAATTTTACACAATTTTTTTGGGGGTTATTTCATTTTTGGCCGTTGGGGGTTATTTCATTGGGGGTTATTTCGTAGCGCCGAAACTGCCTGGTGGAACACTTCTAACTTCAATTTTTTTTTCCTCCCTAAAAGACCTTCTACTGACAGCGGACCATCCATGCCTTCCTCTGACAAAATTGCAAACAATTCTTCAGCGCAGCTTCTTGTAGGCTTAGTTTTTATGAACCACTTTTTTAATTTTTGCTTTAAGGTAAGCTTTGGTAGTTCTGGAATTTTTCGCAACTTGTCTTCTTGTTTGGTGTCTTCTTCTAAGCATGGTGGAGAGCAAATTTTATTCCCAAACTCAAATTCTTCACACTCTTTTCATTTGTTTTCCCAATTTTGACGGTTCAATACTCTACGTTTATATTCACTTATTTGTTTTTTTAATTTTCTTTTAAAATATCTTTTACAATTACTCATTTAAAAATGTTTTAAAAATATCTTTTTAATAAATTTTGTAAAAAAAACTTTTTTTACGCACGAGCGACGTTAATAACTAATCACACTTTAATGAAGGGGAAAAAACAAAATTAAAATGGTTTTTTGTTATGCATGCTTGCCACACATTTTTTATTAAATCAGTGCCGGCTACCGTTGTTTTAACTGTACGGCAACACTTAAAAAAAAAAAAACAAAGAAATGCAAATGAAAATTAGCATTTTGCATATAATCATCTTTTTATAATAAAGATGGCATAAATCAAATATTTTAAATCATATTTAAGAAGCAGTATCTTTATAAAAATATGTGAATTTTTGTTTAAAACGAAAATTCTATCAATCTACAAGTGGTGCACATATACTACATCAAGTACTAGTACTAGCACTAGTATTTTTATATAAAAACACTAACCCCGTTTGCACTAGTACTTTTTGTTATAGTATTTGCACTAGTAGCTTTTAGACAATTAACGCATTATCTCCTGAAGGGTAATAATAGAATTGTAGTTAATTTTTTGAACAGTAAAAAACAAATGACTATGTTAGTAGAATTTACTAAAATGTAAGTCGTTCTTTTTTCAGGTGAAATCTCATTTGTTTTTAGCTGCATTTGCAGTGGTCTTTACCGTTATTAAGTGCAGAAAATAAATTAAAATAAACCTAACATGAATCCACAAAATAACTTTTTTGCTAAACTTCCAATAAAAAATAGTTTTTAATTTTAGCGAAATAATAAAAATCCAAAAATAGATCCGGTGATTTTTAATAATAGCAAATAAACATGTTTTGCTGACATTAAACGTTTGTCAAAAAATCGTCATTTTGGAAGCAAAAATCGTCAAATTGTCATTTAGTAATTTAGGTACTAAAAATCGTCAAAATGACGATAAATCGTCAAACCTAGCAACAGTGAAACGAACACCTTCCAGAAAAAACTTGTACACATTTTTGTGTTATCGCACAAACTTAATGTTATATTTTTTAATTTAAATTTTGGCACTTTATTTATATTATTAGGCCTGTTTTTTAAGCACCTGATTTATTTTTGGATTTATTTTGTTTCATTTAAAGTTGTATTTATTTCATCTTTCAACATTTTATAAATATGAATATTCGGGCTAGAGATCTGTTTGTTTCGCAACATGCCTTGTTTTAAAATATAATTTTTTTTATTTTTATTTAAATCTAACACGAATTAAATTTAAAAAAAAAGTAAAGAAAAATGTTCTAAAAATTAAAACACAGAAACTTAATTAAGCTAAACCCATAATGAATTTATAAAAAAATAAATCCATTTTGGATTAAGTTTTATTTAATTCTAGTATTTGCATTTTTGCAAAACTGTATTTCACATCATATTAGCAAATAAAGGTTAGCTTTCGATAAAAAAAAACAATGTTTTTTTTAAATTTTTAACGAAACAATATAAATTTAATAATAGATCGGGCGATTTTATGAGAATGATAAATAAATAGGTCTTGCTGACATATTAAACTATTGTCAAAAAAATCATCATTTTGGAAGCAAAAGTCGTCCAATAGACATTTAGTTATTTTGGGTATTAAATATTGTCGAAATGACGATAAATCGTCAAACCTGGCATACATACCATTTACAAAAACCTACATACAGGGTGGCTGATGAATATTAAGCTACATTAAGAAAATCAAATAACTTTTGTTTTCAATACATATAAATATTTTTTTATTCTTTCATTTGAAAAGCAATAAATTTATATTAAGTATTTTTAATGGCTTTTAAAAAAATAATTTAATTAAAATGACTTCAACGCCCAATGACGTCCAATACAAGCGAAACTTCGTGAAAATTACATAGACAATTTCGAGCAAAGGGGCAAGTCTACTGTGTTCCTTTTGCTTGTTATTTGATTTTTTAAAGGAAAGAAATGAAAATCCTCAAGCAGAACTGTCCGTATTGACTGTCTGGTGATACATATTTGAGCAAAACTTTTCCTTGTCGAAACTCTACAATTGACTTGTATTTCAGCAAATATAGCAAAAATTGTTTCTTGCATTCGATCTGAGGAATTT
This sequence comes from Delia radicum, assembly GCA_021234595.1. Taxonomy (NCBI): domain Eukaryota; kingdom Metazoa; phylum Arthropoda; class Insecta; order Diptera; family Anthomyiidae; genus Delia; species Delia radicum. The sequence goes on along the minus strand of CM037851.1, from coordinate 105,236,710 downwards.
CGATGAAAAGACGTCCTAATGATTGTCCCACGATTGAAAAATAATTAACGAGCTCAATCTGCTCGGAGGAGTGCCGCCTAATGTTCCCCTTAAGTTTGTTTAGGCGGAAACGCCAGCATCCAAGGCATTGTAGTGGCGCATAATCAAAATAATAGTGTCATTACCCCAATCGTTCATGTTCCTTAAATTGAAAGACGAATCAAAGAAACAAAAAAAAATGGAACCGATTAATAACTCAGAAAAAAAGTTATTCATTTCTTTTGTAGCGACTTTCATTAGCCACCCAGTAATAGAACACAAAACTATAAAACAACAACATTTTGTGTTTTTTTTTGTTTTTGTACATATTGATTATGACCATTGATGGTTACCGATTCGATGTGGTTATGGGTCAGCGTAACGCTATTTTCTTTTATTTCGGTAACGGCATTTTAAGGTTAACGATATTTTAGTTGTTTCGCTAAAGGGTTTTAGCGTTAACGGTATTATATATAATTCGCTAACGGTATTTTAACAGTAACGTTATTTTAGATATTTCGGTAACGTTATTTTAGGTAAAAAGATTTTTCAGTTATTTTGGTAACGGCATTTTAAGGGTAACGTTAGTTATTCAGGTAATGTTAATGCACACCGATATTTGTAGCCCCATTATGCCCGAGTTTTAATGACTGGATAATTTTTGATCTTACTTTGGGAAAATATATTTATTTACAGAAGTTTTTTTTTCAGATCTTGTTAGACTATTTCGGTAACAGTATTTTAAGATATTGAAATTTTAATTATATCCGTAACAGTATTTTATGGATAACGGTATTTTAATTATTTCGGTAACGGTATTTTAGGGATAACGATAGTCAGTTGGAAGGGGTTTGAACGAGAATGTATTTGAGCGATATTGACTGCCATCCCTGATTGTGTATATTCTTGTATAAAAGCATTGAATGTATGTATGTATGATGAAATAAATAGAATATTTTAAAATCTGATTCAAAATTTAAAGAGGTAGTCCCACATTGATCATTTTCACTAGGAAACTGCTCATGATATCAGCAAACAATTTGACTGAAAATTAGCAACACCTCTTCTGTATTGGCGGAGTATTTTGTATTAACACAGACAGACGGACATTTCTATATCGACTTCTCTCTTCATGCTGATCAAGAATATACATATATAGTTTATGGTGTCCCAGAATTTTTTTAAAAGAATTTCAAACATTTGACAAAGTGATATATACCCTCCTGCACTATGGGATGGAGGGTGTAATAAGGTACTGTTTGATTGATAAAATATAAAAAATGTGACATTGTTATCAGGATTTTCGGCAGATTTCCATATATCATTCACGAAATTCAATCAATACTGGGTCATCGGATTCAAACTTTCTTACATAAAAAAGTCCACGCAAGGTTAATGTTGATTTTATTTTTTTGTTTAAGTGATTGTTTAAAAATTTGATGATTGTGAGGCGTTAAATTTTCAAAGCCAGTTTGACGTAGACATAATGTAGCTTGATTATCACGACGATACTTAACAAATGATTTCAGAAGAAAATTCTTTTCAAACGGAGAATGGAACTTTGCAACTATTACTTCAGCGGTAGGGTTGTATGGCTTATTGGTTTTTTATAATTTTTTTTAAGTCTGAATACATTTCAGTTTGTACATTATTTATTTTTTCCTCAATAACAGGGAGTATTCCTTCCTCTCTTTCTTTTAATAAGTTCTGTATAAATTCAGTGTTTTTCTTCGCTTTCTTTAATAATTAAAGTTTAATTGCACTTTTTATAACTTCACAAGTGATGTTTCACTCTCTCTCTTATTAGTCCTCTGAATAAAACTTTATCATGACTTGATAGGCGCGGAACTTTTGGGTTATTTTCGACCGAAGAGTCTTGTGATGAGTGGTGCTGTTCTCTAGATCTCTTTGCTGACGATTTACTTCTTGTTTCCATTTTTGGTTTATTTACGTATTGTTTTCTTTTTGTATTGTATTAAATTGTCTTTTTTAATTCTGACGGTTTTTAAGAAAGTACGTGATTTTATAACCGACTGCGTTGTGAACACTGTTCAAATGTGTAAATTATGTTGTTGTTGGTTTTGTTTATTTTGTTTTGTTTAAGAACAGTAAAAGAGTTACAATCGTTTGTTGGGGCTATTAAAAGTCGCAAAATTTTTAAAAAATACTTGGAACTTACAGGAGTTTTTTCATTATTTTTTTTTTTCAGATTCAAACCAATACAAAATGGTGTCACTGATGGTTTTCCAGTAGAACCAAAATTTTCCGATTTTTAAACTTTCGCAGTTTTTTCCATAGTGTTTTTACGCGGTTAAATGCAATTGCGTTTTGAGAACGGCATTTAAAAAATGGTGTCATTTAATACAGTTTGAAATATACCGAGTTAATGTCAGCTCACTAATAACGGGATACGAACATAACAAACTTATAAGGAATTGGCGTGTATAGTATTCACGTATTGCGTGAATTGAGTTTCTTTATAAAAAGCACCTTCGAGTCAGAAGGTATTTTAGTAAAAATTAGTAAAATCAGCAAAAGTTTTGCTAACATTTAGTTGATTAAAATTAAAAAAAATCCTTGCTAAAAATTATTAAAATATTTGCTTAATATTAGTAAGCTGAAAAAACACAAAAAATTGTAGAACAATTATAGTTTAATTAATTTATTTGCTCAGAATCCTAAAAAAGTTTGTGATTCTTTAAAAAAATTACAATACATAAAATGACAATACATAAAACATAAACATAAAAATGTCTATACATTGACGAAATGAATTTATTTAATATCTGCAAATATATAGAAATAATTATATATAACATAAACAAAAATATGTTTCAACTACTGCTCTAAATGATGACAATTTTGAATGAAGCCAAATGACGGAGTTAATTATAGAAACAAAACAAGCAAATAACAAAATATGACATACACATAAACAATACTTTTTCTGCACATACATAAAAGAAACACAAAAAAGTGCCTATGGTGTGTGTCCTTGTCTTTCGCTTTAGTCTGTCTACCTGAAGGAATATTTGTTTGCAATTTAACCGCATTCCATAAATTTGTTTACAAATATATGTTTTATTTTAATTAAATTTAAATACAATGAAAATGAGAATTATTCAAGTTCGAGGCCATACTCTATATTCCTTTATTAGGATATTGTCCTAACAAATAATCTATAGAGTTTTTGTTTTCAAATTTATTATTTGACCCTTTCAGGAATGTGTTGATAGATCTATTTCGGGAATTTTCTAGGTTCCCATCATCAGAACACGTTTTAAAAGATGTAACAATCCCTTGCCAAACATCAAACATTCATATGAACTAGTTTACTCACTACATGAAAACTAATATATTTATGAGCTCGAAGTTCAACATTATCACCATTGATGAAAAAATAAATTGAAAACTTGTTTTTTGTGTGTATGGTCTAACTTTGGTTAATATTTAGTACATTTATTTTTAAAAACAAAAGTGTGCAAATTTTTAAAAAAATAAGATAATGCAATAAAACTTTATATTTTTGTTTAAATATGTTCATTAGGATATTGGTCATTGAAAAAAATCATGACTTGCATAACAGTACAATACAGTCGACTCATTTGTTAACAAAGTATGTTTTTGTGAAAGGCGTGGTAGAGAAGAATGAGTGTATTTCCTAAAAATCATAACTACATTGCAAATTTTCAATTTTTTCTGAATCAGACTGCGCAGTTTCTGGTATTGAACCTTCGTCAGTGACCCTGTTTTTTGAATTTTTTGATTAATGTAATATTTGTTATGTTTTTATTTGTTCGATTGCGTCTATATGAAATTTTCTATGCAATCACTGACCACAAAAGTTAACATTTTGCTGTCTAATTTAGGAAGAATCTGAAGTCAAGATAGAAATATTTTCACAAACAAAAAGTCGGTAATGAAAGGGTTAAACAAAATTGACTAGAATTCAATATGTTTGTGTTTTAAAATATATGGCCACCATATTCGTTCCGAATTCTTAAATTCTGATTCCATATTCAGGAAATTAAGAAGTTAGAAATGACTAAAAATGTAGTCAAAAAGATGATGAATGTATTTGTTTAAAAAATTTTAACAATTTTTAACTATGGACAAAAGAACTACAATGGTAGTAAAAACAACTTTCGAAGCGGTCAAAATCAACTAATCTAAAATAAGTGCATTATCCATTAAAACGACCAACAACACAGAAAAAACTAAAAACGGGTTTCAATTAAAAAATTTATTGAATCAATTTTATTGAAAATGAAAAAAAGGTATAAATAATTATCTACAAAAAAATTATGATACTCAAAAAATGAAATGTGTGAACGACACGTTGGTATGCATGTGTTTTTGGTAATGCTGTGTCTGTTTTTGTGTGTGTGCTTGTTTGTTTGCAAACTACAAATGCATTTGGTATTTTATATCGAACATTTTCTATTTCACATACAGTAAGTATATGAATAAATAATTTGAAAATTATGTCTAAAATAAAATATGTATTTATATATTTAAAAAGTCAATTAAAATATTTATTAATTCAATTAAATATGTGTTTAGAAACAAATTTAATTCAAATCAAATATTTGATATAGATATTTTAAGTTGCTTAATTTTTCTGTCAAAACGATAAAAACAATCAACATAAAACGACTACTATTTTTAACAGTTATTTTTTCGTTATTTTAAAAATATTTTTTGATAAACAAAATGTTTTTTTAAAGTTTTCTTATTGTTTTTTTTTTTATCTACATAAAGATACAAATATGTTACTTTCAATTTATACAAATATGTTACTTTCAATTTATAACGAGCTTTCAACCTCCGTATATTTACAAAAATAAAGCAACGCAAACATATTAGCTAGGTTGATACTAGATCTCATCAGAACCCGAAGTTTTCGAAAAGTTAGAGCCTCCATAAAAGGCAGAGCTTTCACAAAAAAACCTATTAATCATCACTATTGCTTCATTCTTAGCAATCAAATTTTTTTCTTTTAATTACAATAAAAATTTGTATTTCCAACACACCATTTAAAATTCAAAGTAAAAATTCCAAACGGTATTCCAGTTATGACGTTTTTATGCTTCGAAGATACAATCAAATTTTCTAATTATTATTTGCAAACTGTTTACATATCAATAATAACAAATATATACTAAACGTGAATTTTTAAAAACTCGGCATGATCTTTGACTTTTAAATAACGAACAAAAATTAACAGTTTACTGCAAAATTACTGTTTTGGTAGTTGTTTATTAAATTACTAAACTAACTACTCAAAACAAGTGTTACTGAAGTAAAGTATTTTTAGTTAGTTATTTTGTAAAATGACTGTCTAAATTGGTCGTTTTTCATTTTCTCATAGAAAAATTACTACATGTGAAAAATTACTACAACTACCCAGGAAAAAATTACACATTACAAAAAGAAGGTGATGCCCACACTTGCTTACATATCTCATTGCCAAATTTAGTAACTGCAATACCAAACTCATTCCAACGATAGAGTCAAAAAAGCAAGTAGTATTGTAATCAATTCTTTAAATTTAAACCAGAAAGCATGAACTCAATAACAAAGTAATTATTTACTTAAAAGAAAATAACAATGTTATTAACTTATATGTATAACTTTTTGTACTCAAGAATTAATCAAATACTTTTTTTAATAAAAGGACGTTATTGGAAGTAGTTCCTAATTTTGAAAAAAGAAGTTATGCAATTTTAAAGAATTTATCTCATATATTTTTTCAAACAAATTTTTACTTGCAGGAAAATAATACTAAAAACAGATTTTTCATGTTGCCTAAATTTTGTTAAACTGTGGATAGGTATAAATTAGGGAAGCGCACGGGAGCAGAAAATTGTGAGTGGAAGTTGAAATTACTGACGTTATCGTGAGTGAGTGTAAAAAAAAAATGTTCGAGGGTGATTGTGCGTGAGTCATATTTTTGTTTTTCAATTTTGAATTGTTCTTTTTTTTTGAAAAATTTATATGTTATCATAACAATTCGATGTTTCACTTTTTAGGATTTTATTTCCGTATGAGTTTTGATCGTTATATTTGAGTGACCTAGGAGAATCACGTGTGAGTAAAAGTTGAATTTACTTATGGAACTACTTCTTTTTTTTAAATGTAAGTACTTCTTATTTTTTCTAGGGAACTATTTACTTATTTTTTTTTTGTGTAAGTACTTTGTAGTTTTACAATGGAACTATTTCTTTATTAAAAAATGTAAGTATGTAGTTCTTAAAAATATAAAGTAAATGGTTCTTCGGTAAAAAAAATAATCAATTCTAAAGAATCAATTATTTTAGTCTCACGCCTTGTTAAAAGAATCGAGTAGGTAATCTAGTACGGAATGCGTTCTGCCCAAAATGCTTGATTACAAACCCGCTTACCTTTTTGGAAATTTTTTGCTGGGTATTTACTACCCGAATGGCCTACATGTAGGTGATACTGTAAGAATAATTTTAGTAAACTCAATTTGGCATCATTTTATACCCTTAACCTCACTCTTCTAGTTTTAGCCAAAAACTGCGTAGTCACATGTTTATTTTACAAGTGGTTACGTTAAAAACAAATGTAATATATTTAATAATTTTTTTATGTTTAAGCACTTATCAAATTCCACAAATCAATTGATGAGACTTATTGAGTAAAAAAAGAACACATAAAAAATGAAAACATCTTAAACAGCATGTATGGCAAAGCTAAAAACATATAAATGGGTGATTATGGCACCAGGGATGGTGTGTAGCCAGATGTCGGCTGTAGTCGTGTTTAATGTGATTGATGCTGTCAGCAATGTTTTATGACATATACACGTCGAACGTGTTTTTATTATAAAATACTTGTTTCCCAAATATAGATAGCAACTACAACAGCAGAGGCAAAAGCCCGGCAATAATTCATACATAATAGGGTATATTGATAAAAAAAAAAAAATTCTAGTAACAGCACTCAAACAAAGGGCTGCAATACGATTTTTATGAAAAATAGGCATTCTTTCAAAAAAAAAAAATTACAAACACTCAGAAAATTTTTACGGTAACTACATGTAGGTTATTCGGGTAATAAGAAGTAGTAATTGTTTCATTGTCTATGAGCAAATTGAAAACGATTATTTTAGACAGTCATTTCAAAAACTAACTAACCAAAAGTACTGTACTCCTGAAACAGTTGTTTTGAGTAGTTATTTAAGTATTTTAATAAACAACTACCAAAACAGTAATTATTCAGAAATACAGTAAATTTTTGTTAGTTATTTAAAAATATAACATTATGTCGAGTTCCTAAAAATTCTCATTTAGTTTATATTTGTTATACTGATATGTTCATAGTTTGCTAATAATATTTAAAAAAATGTATTGTATCTCCAATGCATAAAAACATTATAACTGGAATATCGTTTCGTAATTCGACTTTGCATTTTAAATGGGATGTAGGAAATACAAATTGTTATTGACATTAAAAAAAAATATTTTTTTTACTAAAAAAATTGTTTAAATACCGAAAAAATAACTGTTAAAATAGTAGTTTTTACAATTTATGTTGACATTTTATGTTTATTGTTTTGTATCTCGTTTTTATGGTTTATGTATTTATTTAAGGTTAGTTGTTTTTGACCGCTTCGTTAGTGGCTTTTTCTACTATTGTAGTTGTTTTATCAATAGTTAAAAATTACTGCATTGTTAGTCATTTTTATGACAAATACAGGCATTGCCTTTTTGACTACATTTGCAATCATTTCATTTCAGTCATTTTAGTCATTTCGACATTCTTAATTAAATGAGTGAAGTATTTTTCGGTTATAATCACATCGTTTTTGTAACAATATAACTAGTTCACATTTTACACTTAACTCTTATCAAAATTTAAATTTTATACAAAATATATACAATATAGTCCATTAACCATCACGTTTGATATATATATCGATATTACAAAAAAAACTCGAACATGAACCAAAGCCGCGGTTTTTAGAATTCCGAAAAACCAAATTTTCAAATATGTCAGGTTTTAAAAATTTCTAATAACTACCTTAAACAATTTTGTTTTTATTTTTTCATAGTCAGCCTCTCAATATGTGTCGTTTGAGTGCTTGAAAATAGTCAGGAGACAGATTCTCTAAAAAAAAAAAAACGATATAGTTTTGAACAAAACGATACCTAAATTACTTTCGTTTTGACAATGTTACTTAGGAAAACGTTAAACTAAACGGTGGAAGATTGTAGTTTTTCACAATTGTTAACATTCTTAAAAAATTGTATGTAATATGGTCGCAATATAACTTCAAAAAGTGGGTGATAATCGTCAATCGTACTACAGAATGCCTATCCAATATACCCTATTAATCATCATTAATCATAATCTTATTACTGAGCAAAATTCAATATCTTAATAAAAAAAATTTATATTTTGGAAGCAAATAGAAATTAAGTATACATATTTTTCGACGTTTTTCGATATTTTCCCTATTCATAGATTTTTTAAGCGAAATTGTATATTTTCTTAATACTAAATTAATTTATTTTAAGTTATTATAGTCTATTTATTTTAAATATCCGGTTATAAATCTACATATACGCATCCATTTATGAATATGTATGAACTCTTTCATGCTCATATATGAAGTAATTCAAGGTTATACATGTCCATGATAATTTTTTTGATAATTTTTGATAATTTTTTCTGTGTATGAGGCAACATTCATTTTTATTTTTCAGTTAAACAATTTCAAATATTTCTTATTTGAATTCCTATGTACTTTTTACATGTACGTTTTCTAAGCATAGAGACGTAGATAGTTAGATTGCACAGAGCAACAAAATCAAACTTTTTTTCTGTTGCATGAAATATTTTATCGGTTGTTTACTAATTCGAGGTGGTTGATTTCAAATATACCCTTCGTTTTTTTCTAGCAACTCTAGTTTTTGAGATACAGCTACTACGTTCATATTGCTGTCGCGTTTTTGATAAATTTTTGTAATTTCTATCATGTCCTCAACAAGAAAGATCTACATTAACGCTCCAAATAGTTTTGTAATATCTGTGGTAAATATATTAAAAAAAATGTTTTTGAAGTGTCTCAGCTTTTAAAGTGTTTAAAGTGTTTTGGGTTTCTATTGAAGACAAAAAGCAAGTACTCTGTACCTAATATTATATGCAAAATCTGTGTTGAGGAATAACGTATAAGAAGAGAACCGGTTTTAAGTTCCTGTCTCCAATGACAGAGATTCCGGCCCAACTAAAGTTTTTAGGAAAATTTTATCGGTTTTCTACATTTTATAGAACATACCCAGTCAGAAAAAGACAAACGGATCACTGCTGGCAAGGCACTTTGACAAGCGCCAAAATGATATCATTAGACAAAGCTCCGTCTGCTCAAAAAGTGTCGGACAAGCGCTGGGGAAATAAAATTGATATTAAAAACATGTCTAAAAACAGTTTTTTCTAAATAAATTTTTAATAGATCATTTATAATTTTTTTTTTGGTCTCGCCGGGATTCGAACCCTGGCCAACATATTGGCAGCAGACAGCTCTAACCACTGAGCTAAAGAGACATACTACTTGATGGTAGAGCGGCGCATTTATGTTTTGCAAAATGTGTGCTGTGATGCCAGTTTTGACGATTTTTATATTTAAAATAGCGAAAAACCGACTAAAATTTCTTCTTACAATACTTTAGTGTTTTCCATGTTTTTATAATTTCCAATATTTATTATTAATAGAGGGAAACAAATTGACTTGCAAGACAGTCATGATACCCTTAACATGATAGCTTAAAACGTAAGTAATTGATAACTGCTGGCTAACAGTTGGCTGTTTCAATATGTCAGTACTTGAATAAGGTTCGGGAAAACAAAAAAAAAGTTGGTCTTAAAAGAGCTTCTTCAGAAACAAGATAATATAGTTTATATAACAAAAATATCAAAAAATCACAATAAAAAATTATGGCTGAAACCGGGATCGAACTCGGACCCTCCGACTACAAACTGTTGTACATAAAGCATCATAATTCTTATAAAATAAATGTTTTACCAGTGCACAGTGTTAGATTTTATTAAATTACGATGTCAAAACCTCAAACCTGTTTGCAAAAATGCAAACAGTACGAAAATAACGGCACTTTAAATGTCGTACTAATGCTGCCCATAATAAAATTGCCTAATGTTGTTTGACAGTATTTGACAGTTTTTGATCATAAAGGGTCCGCCATCTAACGTTTTTTTTTTCAACTAGTGCTTATTTCGTGAATGGTGACACTTAGCTCATGTCAGATTTGACAGATAATTAGTTTTATCCTTCCGCTGAACGAATATGGCTGTGTAAATGCTTGAACAACGCTGGGAAATATTGCGACATTACTTTGAAAATCATGGTAATGTTTCAGAATGTGTGCGAAAATTGCGTACGGATTTTGGAAGAAGAGAAGCACCGTCAGCTCCGTATGTTCGTGAGACGAATTTTGTATAAAGACCTTGGTATGACGCCATACAAAGTCCAATTGATTCAAGAGTTGAAGCCAACTGATCATCCAATGCGTTTTCGCTTCGCTAAGTGGGCCTGGTGAAATACAGCTGCACACAATCGATAATCTGCTTAAAAATTGGACCGATCGTGTAGGCTACTGCATGGCCAGCCTAGGCAGCCATTTGAATGAAATTATTTTCCATTATTAACCGGAAGGATTGTAAAGGGTGGTTAAATTTCAAGGGCCGATGTTGATTTTGAATAAAACACAAACTATTTAGGAAATTATTGTAATTTTATTTTATTATGATATATTGGTATTACTCAATTATGTATGGAACAAAATATCGGCCAAATGGGCGCCGCGACCACGGCGGCACACCTCCATCCGATGGTCCAAATTTTCGATGACGCTGAGGCATAATGGAGGTTCTATGCCGTTAATGTACCGAATTATCTCATCCTTTAGCTCTTGAATTGTTGCTGGCTTATCGACGTACACCTTTTCTTTCAAATAACCCCAAAGAAAAAAGTCCAGCGGTGTCAAATCACATGATCTTGGCGGCCAATTGACATCGCCATTACGTGAGATAACACGGCCATTGAATTTGTTGCGCAAAAGAGCCATTGTTTCGTTAGCTGTGTGGCAAGTGGCACCGTCCTGCTGAAACCACATATCGTCCACATCCATATCTTCCAATTCGGGCCATAAAAAGTTCATTATCACCTCACGATAGCGAACACCATTCACAGTAACTGCCTGACCGGCCTCATTTTGGAAAAAATACGGCCCGATGATGCCGCCAGCCCATAAACCGCACCAAACAGTCACTCTTTGTGGGTGCATTGGTTTTCCGACAATCACTCTTGGATTCTCATTCGCCCAAATGCGGCAATTCTGTTTATTGACGAATCCACTGAGGTGAAAATGTGCCTCATCACTGAAGATGATTTTCTTCGAAAATTGATCATCCACTGTTGCCATTTCTTGCCACCATTCTGCCCATTCACGACGTTTGGAATGGTCAAGAGGCTTTAGTTCTTGAGCCAATTGCACCTTGTAAGCGTGTAAATGCAAGTCTTTATGCATAATGTTCATCAACGACGAGCGTGAGAGGTGCAATTGTTGGGCACGACGACGAGTTGAGGTGGACGGCTCTTCAGCCACACTATCGCGAACAGCAGCAATATTTTCTGCAGTACGAGCTGTACGAGCATGCACTGGTGTTCTCACATCTTCTACAGACCCGGTTTGCTCGAATTTTTCCACGAGTTTTGCGATTGTACGCACATTTGGACGATCAAATTGACCAAAAAAATCACGAAGTGCACGATATGCATTTTGATTTGAACGCCCATTTTCATAATAAGTCTGGATAACTTTAACACGTTGTTGGATTGTGTATCTCTCCATGGTTCAAATTGAGTAAGTCTGAAATAGAGAAATGTCAAATAAAATTCGGAAAAAAACTTGGCGTTTAGGTGTGGTTCACATTCAACATCGGCCCTTACAATTTAACCACCCTTTACTTTCAAATAAAAAAAAAAATTTGAGAAAATATTCAGTAGTTTTTTTATAGCATTTTCAAAAAAAAAAAGTTATTTGACGGACCCTTTATTATGTCAAATCTTTTTTTGTTTAATAATATTAATTATATGTTAACTAAATATTTGATTAAGTAAGGCAAACACACTTTAACGCAATATTTAAAGCTGATTTCAAAAGTTCATCTTTAAAAAAAATTTATTTTCTTTAGACAAAAAAGTGCTAACGCCGATAAACGCCCGGGGTTTAACCATGCATTTTGCAATTAGCAATCTATATTTTTAAAGAATCTATAATACAATTCTGCTACAACTTGTGTGAGGTATTTAATATTTCACGTTTTCATTTTGAGTATCCTAACAGAAAACAACAAAAAATTTAAGAAGGTTTTAAGTATTATTTTAGGATATATCAGTACTAGATTGATCAAATCTATTAATTTACCTGCAATTGAACTGAATTGCCAACGCATAACCGACCGTCTCCCACGCTTTGGCAACACTGTGCCGATTGTATTTATCTGTCTGGGATACTAGTTTAAACAAATATACAATATTATTTTAAATGTTAAAGTTTATCAGCATTATAAAGTACTAGCTGACCTGACAAATTTTATTTGTCTTCAAATTTTATTTGTATTAATTAGCTGACCCGGCAGATGTTGTTGAAAGTAAATAAATGCAAGGCATGCAAGCACAGCTCCCGCTTGCTGAAATAGAATCGTTATTGTAATTAGTCTAATAGACGCGATCAAAGTTAAAACTTTAATGGCTGCAAACATAGCCCCTGTTTGGTGAATAGTATTGTCATATCCGTTATTTGAAAAAAAAACCGTTGAAAGGAATAAATTTGAACAGAGGAAAAAAAGATTAAAACTTTTAAACGAAATGGGGCGTGAAAGGGGACGTGGCGTATGAAACGTTTATATCTACCTTGGCCGGAGTATATAATGTGTATACAATTTGAAGTAAATGCGTCAAAAACAATATGAAAGAAATTACATAATTAAAAAAAAAGTGGGCGTGATAGAAAAAAATTAGCCAAACACGCATTCCATTTTATATATGTATATAGATTAGATTTTGTGCCAGATATATGTATAATCTAGGGAAAGTTACAAAGCCATAAAATTTATAAAAACTATTTATTTGGCATAGATCTATGTTTTCACAAAGTTTGGTGGGAAAATTCGAAGCCATTAAAATACCAGAGTCAAAGTGGTAAATATTTCAGCATTTCTGGGTTTAAGTGTCATGCCTTCATTTTAAAACTGGTATTTTTAATTTAAGAACAGTTATTATGCCATTCTTCTAGATTTTACGATACAAATGTAATTATTATCGTGGCAGTTGCACGATTTTGCCCATTTTTTTCAGAAAAAGTGCGTCATATCATAAAAGCATTGTGTACCGAAATTTAGATCTCTACCTCTCTGCCGGTCTTTCAACGCCCTAAAATGGAAAATCTAATACTGTGCAGTGGTTAAAAAAACTTGTCCCAACGTTGGCACAGTGGTCTCAGCCAATTCTTCGCCAATGTTTTTTCTTTTTTGTAGACCACTAAAATTATTGTAAAACATATACTGGCAAAGCGCTTTTCAAAAACTCTGGTTAGCCGTCTTAAACAAGTGTTATGCCAGTAATTAAATTACAATTCCTCTGTTACCCAGTGGTATGCCAGCGCTTGATTTTTTGTACCACTGGAAGTTTCTGACTGATACTTTAAAAAAATGTTAATGACCTTCAAATTGTCCGTTTTGCAAAAAATTAAAAAATTTTCAATTTTTGAATGCTATAACTCAAAAACTATTTGAAATGTGAACTAAATAATTGTGAATAAATTAAATACAGCCAGCTCTTAGTGGATTATAATTACAACTGTTCTGATAACTACCTTAAAAACCAGAATTTTAGTTTTTGGTTATATCTCATAAACTCGAGCTGATCTCGAATAATCATTGTCATATTCGAAATCAGCAACCTCGAATTATATAATATGAGTTACAATATTGTCTGCAACAAATTGGCTGTTGTCCTGTGTTATTTAATCTACAGTTTTTGAAGGATTCTTTCATGGAATGTGTTTATATCATGTTGTGTGTATTATTATACATTTACAAGAAGCCGCCTCATGCCAAACACACCATATGAATTTTATGAAGATGCCTGTTCGATAAAATTCATTGAATTTAATAAAATATATATTTCGAAAAAGGGATAAAAAAATATGGTTTGTCAAAAATAATATAAAAACCCTTTAACGACCAACAGATAATACCGGTCGACACACTTTTTGGGTCTGACTTCTAAAAAATGTTGGTTTCTTTTATATTTATGGAAAAATATTTGTTTTCATAAAAGTTTGCTTTTGATCTAAGTGCTTTCTACAGCTGATCGTAAAAATAAAACAGAAACCGAAGAAAAATTTTTTTTTTGTTGACCTGTGTAATATATATCCGATGTAACTTTCAGTTGATACCAAACAATTTAATGAAAAAAATAAAGTTTTTTCTTTATTTTTTTACATATATTCTAGAACACTTTTTGCAGAGGGGGGATCAAACATTTCACAGAAAAAAATGTCCCTACTTTTTTCAATTAAATCGGTTTGTTGTAAATTTTAAAAGCTGTCAATTAACAATTAATTAAACCAATTAAATATTTGCTCAAATTCTAAACTTCCTTGACATATTTTTACATTATCGCTCAAAAGGAAACATCAACACATTGCTGTTGTTGTTTGTAATACTTATGTAGTTTGTTTTTTTATAAATGTTTATGTTTAGTGGTATTGGTAATAAATATTTTACTCATTTCAATTAGATTAGTTATGAATTCTTATTAGGTTTATTGCTTTCGAAGTTAAATCATTTAGTTTCAGTTGTTTCAGTGGTTTATCATAAAATTGATGATGTAAATAATGTAATTTTTAAAGTTTAATTTTGTTTAATAAAATTTTTTTAAATAGAAAGAAAAGGCAAAAATTAAAAATTATTTCAAATAACAAAAAAAAAAATACTTTAATTTCAACAAAAAGGCTGATTTCTGCAAAGAAAAAACCAAAATTTTTTTTTGCCATAGTTTATACGCTTAAATAGAAACTAAAAAATAACGCTGGTTTTGTGTAATCGATTTTCGCTTATTTTCCATAGAAATTCCACTCAAATTTAGGGTTTTTGATTTTATTAAGACATTTGCCGTATGGCGTTCTGTTTAAAAATGAATAAGGAAGTAAATTTGGCAAAATAAGCTTTAGATCTGTTTTCGAAACATCAGTCTGATACAACCCGAAGTGTGGGTATAGTTATGAAACACTAATAAATGCATTTATAGTGTGTCGTCAATTTTAAAAAGACGCTCGATTTTCGCTTATTTTCAACTCAAATTTCGGTTTTTTTTGTTTTCATTAAGACATTTGCCGAATGGCGTTCTATTAAAAAATGAATAAGGAAGTAAAGTTGGAAAAATAAGCTTTAGATCTGTTTTCGAAACTTCGGTTTGATGCAACCCGAAGTGTGGTTATAGTTATGAAACACTAATAAATACATTTATAGGCAGTATGTCGTCAATTTTAAAAAGATGGCTCAAATGTGCATAAACTAAAGTACCTTTATATGACTTTAAGAAACCGCAATAAATTTCATTAAATTATTTCTTAAACTTTAAATATGACAAAACTATAGAGCGGTTATAGTTATGACACGCATATTTTTGAACACACTTTTATTTAGAAATGCTCGTTAGATAAACACGTGCCTGAAACAAATTACAATTTTTCGAACAGTTTAAGTTCGGTCCTCAAAGGGATAAATAATATGTACTTCAGATTTTCCATTAGGCTCCTTAATGTACGTACTCGAACACACAAATGTGTGGTATTGATTTTTTTATTTTTCAAAGCGTTTTGCACGGTGCGTCTGAGACAATTTAGATAAAATTGGTGCTTTACTGCAATCTAAAAAGGGATTTTGTTTCTAGATGGTCTGCAAACAATTTTCCAACAAAAACGGAAAAAATACAGGTGGCGCTTTTTTTATCGCGGCCAATCAATATTTTTAAAATTTGGCCTTTCCTTAGTTTAGGCGCACCTTACCGATTTTGATAAAACGATTTAGGAACGATTCAAATACGATAGCTAAAAGGGCTTAACAGTTATTTTTTAAATTTATTTTTTTAAGTTTACATTTTCTCAAGAATTACTTAGCTGTGTCATTACTTATGTGTCATTAGAAAGCTTTCAAAATATCCTTTCCTATGAAATATATATTTCTATTTTCCAGCGATGGGAGCGTAAAAACTTTGTATTTTGTCAATTTGATCATTTAAATTCACTTTTTATTTAACGTATAATTTATTTTTATTTGACATAATAAATTTTACTTCTGTTTAAAACAAGAAAATCTTGTTTTCAAGGCTTAAAAGTTAAATTGTTTTTAGTTCAAATTTAATCAAAAATTACTTTTCAGGTCGGGACAAATTATATGTCAGCTAATGAAATCTTATTTTTATTGTTCAGGGATGGGAGAGTGTTATTTCACTTTAAATTTAAAAATTAACGAAAATCAAAAAAAATTTGGAACAATTACTTTCACTTTTTATTTTGCATTAGAAATAAAAACTATGATTCCGGAACTTAAAGTTAAAATATTTCGGTAATTTTTACTTTTAAAGTGAAATAACTCTCTCCCATCCCTAGAAAATAAATATGTAATTATATCACACGAAAGAAGGCTGTATAAGCTTTCCAATGACATACAATTTGTTACGAAAAGATTAGTAATTTTTGAGAAAACTTAAATTACAAATTAAAGTTTTAACCCTTGCCGCCTCCAAAGGGGGCGTGTCTGACAAAAAATAAAATTCTCGACTCAGCTCACCTATCTGAATCGTTCCTAATTTTTTTATTATAATCGGTGATGTCCCTAAAATAAAGACAGGTCAAATTTCGAAAATTTTGATCGTCAGCGAAAAAATCGTCTCCCCGATATTTTTCGTTTTCATTGAAAAATGGTTTTTTGCCTATCTAGAACCAGAATCCACTTTCAGATTGGGATAACATGCATTTAAATCGACTCAGGTGCACTGTGTTTGATATGAATTGAAAAATTCATGTTGAATTTCACAAGAATATCTTATTCGTACCTTATTACGAACACACACATTTTTTATGATATTTATATTAATGGGATTATGTACTTTAGGGTGGCACAAAAAAAAGACTGTTAAGAGCTCCACAAGGAAGCCAATAGTGCTCAGTCCAAATTTCAGCTAAATCGATTAATAGTTAGAGGTCTTAACCAATTTTTAGTGTTAGGTCGAAATTCAACAGAAATTAAAATTTTATGTAAATATAGAAAGGTTTTTTTTCAGACTTATCAACTTTTTTTAGTATTTATTTATAAACATGAATCTGCAGTTAAAACACCTAAATTAAACAAGCTTCCCGAAATACAGGCCTAGGGTACTTCTAACAAATTTTGTCAAAGTGTATATAAACATGCTTTTAATATGTCAAAATAATTTTGTCAACGAAAAAGCCAATTTTGGAGACCCCTCTGGTGTTCCAAAATACCCTTGTGCCTTCCCGAGATATTTTTACTCAAATCATTGGGATATTCCCCTTGTTAGTCGACATGGAAATATACTTCGATATTTATTTGGAAATTTTATAAGGGATAATAAGAATCTCTCTATTATCGTAATGGCCTAAACATTCGGATAGATATCAGGCATAAAATATATATTTCATGTTGTATGAGAAAAAACCACTGGAGCTAGGAACAGGACAATTGTCAATTGGCAACTTAAAAACTCACTAACAAGAGAGATATCTCGACCCGGATCGGCAGATCTTAATGACCTTCGGATATGTTATAGAGAAAAAAATTTAACGGTCCCGTGTTTTTTTTTAGCTGCTCTATCTTATGTTAAGGCTTTACTAAGTGAGGTCAAAAATTACCCCGCTTAACGTTTTTTTCGGTTTATTCCGTTCAATTTAAATAAATAATAGACAAATTTGGTTACAAATGAAAGATTTTTTGAAGACCCATTCACTGGTGTACAAATTATGTCTAAAGACTTTCAAGTATTTTTAGAAGTATAAAAAATGTGTTTTGAGCAACATTAAGTCTGGCGATTTGTTTAAAAATTGTGGTTGTATTAAGCTAAAAATAATGCACAGAAATACCATTTTAATTTAATACGACTTTTCCCGAAGAGCCTTATTCACATATTTGTCAAAAAAATCATTAATGTGGTAACTCCAGGTCCACTAAATAGACAATTTGGGTATCAAAATTTTGTTTTCTTGAGTAGTTTTATTCTGTGTACAAATAAAACTGTATTTCGAAAATTAAAGACAAGTTTTCATTCAAAACAAATTAATTTTTAACCCTTAAACGTGAGATTTGGCAGCTAAAAAAAAGAACTATCTCATTTTTTGCTCTTTTAAAACAAACATTCATTAAATTCTGCGAGTTCCTTTAGGGATACCTCCCTGGTAAGACTGGATTTTTTAAAATGTTTACTGGGAGCGAAAACAGTGACAAAACTCCTCCTTAACGTCCAGTCAAGGACCTTTGGACTAAAAATCTGGAATTTAAAATGTGTTCCATAAAATATGGACTGATTCAGGTAAAACTTAATAACTGGAGTAAAGTCTGGAATTTTTGGTATCAATTTTATGTAGGATGCAGCAAATACTAATTTTAATTGCAATTAAGAGAAAAATTGTTTATTTTTATTAAAATATGTTTTTCAAATACCGAAAAATAACTATTAAAGAAACAGTAATAAAAAAAAACAGGAAATACTAAAATATGTACAGATATTTTGACGAAAATTTTTATTTTCCAATCGGAGATTCCCCTTGTTAGTTTTGTTATATAGCCCAAATACCAGGTATATGGCCACATTAGGGTACATTCCCTTATACAAGAAAAAAAATTTGCTTGGGCTTGTTGTCAAATTTGTTAATTTTAAAATAAATACTTAAGAATTTTCATAACTAAACATAACTAGACAAATTCCTTAAGGTAATCTAATGATATTTCACGAGATGAAATGGATAGAATTTCCTAATGTCTATTACTATGTACTGGGTACATAGCAAATATATGTTGACAAAGTGTGCATAAATATGTTTGCTGGTATGATTACAATGTTGATAATAATTTTACGTACAAAATATGTTCTTGCTGTATGCCCGTGAGGAAAGGTGTTAAAAGTCATTAAGGTAATATTACGCAAAACATGCCTAGGCTTTTTAAGATTTCAATTCTGTGACGGAAATGATAAGAATAGACTATACTAGTGGGATAAAAAAATTACAAAAAAAAAGTATTATTGTTCATTTCTGTTAAAAATATAAGGTATGAAAGAGGGTTGCTTTGGGAATAGACAAATTCTATAAAATTATTAACTATGAAATATTTTCTCGTTTGCGAGGAAATATTATCATTTAGTATGACATTGTGAATGTTAGAAATGTTATTTCACAATATTATTACGTTAAAAACTACATAAAATACCTATTAAATAAATAGAAAACACAATTAGAAGTTTGATTCACACGATATCCATCCATCTCCACCCACCCATATTTCAATAGAGAATTTACAATAATAGTATCACCAATAATGGGAAATAGTAGATGTAAATGGATTGCCCCTTATACAAATTCAAACCATTTTGATATTTATTTTTAAACATTGCACTTTGGGGCTGACCGCTTGTTTAGCTTGCATAAATTCCAATTGAACTTTGAAAAACAAATGTATTTGCTTTTAGTTGTCAATACTATGCTGAACTTAACCCCGATTTTATTATTTTATTATTTTATTATTGTTTTTTTTTTTTAATTTTTAGTTACTGGCTAGTTGTCAAAGTTCAAATTAAGTTTCAAAAAATAAAATTAAATCGAAAGTAGTCTCTTTAATGTGTAAACACAGAGACAAATTCAGCTATTCGCCAACTGAAGTTCTGTTATTACGATTTTCAGTCTGTTGGTAAAACTGAACATTAGTTTTCACAACAAAGTTCGGTTTATTCAACCAAACTATTCAGTAGTCTAATGTTAATATCGTTGTACTAACTGAATTTATAAGTTGTTACCATTAAAATACACTTTTCCATTCGGTTGTCACTTCATTTCTCTGTGTGAAATTGAACGCATACATGGTTTCTTGTTAAGAATTTTATTTTATTTTATTGCTATACCGTCTTTTTAGAATAGTCTAAAATATATATGAAAGTCACACAAGCGCATTATAAAGGGTGTTTTTTATAGAGGTATAGAAGTATGAAATGGAATCAAGCAAAGATGAATTTTTTAAATTGACATGAAATTTACTTTATTCGAAAAATAATATTCTGGAATTATAATTTAAATATGACTTCTGGCATATGACCGCCACTGCTGGTTCGGACGTAGTCTAATCTGCAGGTCCAATTTCGATGACTTGTCCAACATTTGTGGCCGTATATTGGCAATAACGCCGCGAATGTTGTCCACCAAGTGGTCAATCGTTTCGAACTTATCGGCGTAGGACAATCACGGGTCCGAAACGAGGAACTATGTTGTTACCAAACGTTTCTTTCATTAAATCAATTGTGGCACGAGCTGTGTGACATGTTGCGCCGTTTTGTTTAAACCACAACTCCTGAACGATAAAGTCAGTAATCATTGCTCTATAGCGGTCACTATTGACTGTAACATTCTGATTAGACTGATTGGGGTCTTCCTTTACGCTACGCCCTACAGCAGCAATGACTTCTTCTGTACGCACTATACGACGCACAGTGGTCAATTTCGCGAGATAGCGGTCAAAACTCTATAACTTTTGACCGGATTGGTATATTTTTACACAATTTGTTTTGTTCAATAGGAGGGACTTTAAGCTTCAATTTGCGTGTTCAAACGTAAAAATCGACTGATAGAAACGTAAGTAATGTGGAGTTAAAAATGCATTTTAATTTTTTGTTGAGTTTCCATGTAAAAGTTGAATATTTTGACATTTTAAATAGGTATTTTTTTTATAATTTCTTATTTTCTTCAATCGTATTTTACAACCAATACTTATTTATTATTCCTAAACTTAATTTTGGTCAGAAAATGCCAACACTTGACCCCTGACATTTATTTAGTCTCAATATTCACAATGGCCAAAGATTGGTTTTTTTGGAAGAAAGATAATTCTTGTGAGGATTAAACTGAAAAATAAGACTGAAATTCCCAACAATATCAATACCATTTGGATATATTATATACAGAACACAACATCGATAAAATTTTAAGTAAACTTTTACTATTGATTTAAAGTGCACATATATTTTATTTAAATGTATTAATAAAAATTTATACTAAAATTAGAAACAAATTATAATCTTTAAACTAGTATTAATTAAACAATATTAGTAAAAATTTCTTCCAAATAGCTTTGATTTTCATTTTACAGTGGTTGTTTAGCTTCTTCATCTAACTCTAATGAGGTTGATTTCCATTTTTGTCGAATACTGGACATATATGTGTCTGATGTGCACAACAAAATATTAATAAGATCTTCATTAGTACAATATCTGGAAATTTTTCTTGTATTGTGCTCGCGAAAGAATCTGTAGTCTTTGTTCCTTTTTTCTTGCGCTTCTTCTGAGAGATCTCCAATTGGAAGCATATTGTGCTGAATTATTTGTTCCCCATGGAACAAAATTTTGTGAACTGTGGTTGGCATATGTATCCAAGAATATTTTGGTTATAAAGGGTTGCTGTCTCATTAGCATACTGACCAAATTTTTTTGCATCTATCTTTTTGCTACATGCTATAACTTCTAATATGATTTGGAATCGTCGTATTAAATCATAATCTACTCCAGTTATAGAAGCTGCAGTTTCTGGATCGGAAAAAAAATCTCCTTGATGTTTCCATCATTAGAATTTCCTTCTCCTTGCTTTGGCTGGTCAATTATAAGGCCTATCTCACGGTATTTTTCTTGAATATCTTCTTTTTTTGCTTTCTTTTTCAAAATTTTCTTTGTTGTTTCTCACTGTTTCGCCTAACGGGCCAAATTCCAAATCGTATCCCAATTTAAGAATATGCTCCATAAAACGAATTCTAGCATGAAGAGGTGACATTCCAAATTCATATGCTTCATTAAAACTATCGTCTTGTGTTGGTGGTTGGCTCAATTGACTTGATGTTTTTTGGCATATGGTGCAGCTTGACGAAGACTTTGTTTCGGTTAAAGCTTGTGCAACTTTTCCATCGATCATTGTAAGTGACATTTTAAAGTTAACTTCGATGCATTGGTCATTAAATTCAAATATCACTGGTTGAAGTTCTTTAATTTCATCTCTTATTTTGCCAACTTCTTCAGTTATGACATCTTTAGTTTCTTTTTTGTAAGCAAACTTTATTGGTCTTCAAAATTTTGTTGACGAGGGAATTTCATTCTTCCATACATCTATCTCTGCAGCTCTACTAGTTGACGGCTCTGAACCAATATAAGTTTTTGTTAAACGTAATGGAACGAAAGAAATCATGAATAAATTGGCATCTGATGAATTTTCCGCATTACATTGTTTGTATTGTTTCTGGCCAGAGGACCCATCACATCCCCATTTAGAAATTAAAGTCATGCTGCAATTTTTAAACTTCTTTAAATAGTCAGCATCAAATGTCTTTAATAATCGTTCTGCAGTGTGTTCAAGAAGATCATGCAATTTTATTTCTGCTGAACTTGAAATTACACTAATAGCAGTTGGTGAAGGTAAGCAATCTTTTTTGGCAGAAACTATATCTCGATATGATGGAAAAATTCCACAATTTTTTTCATTGGTTCGCTTCCGCAATTCTGTATATTGGTTTTTAGTCATTTCAAATCGAAAAATAGTGCAAATGCTTCTTCTGAAGTAAATTTTTTTTCTTCAGTTGGTGTCGGCATACTTTCTAAAATCCTTTTTGTGCGTCTGGGGCTTGCTTCCACTATTTTTTCAATGATAGCAATTTTACTCTTTTTAGTTTTCGATGGTTGAATTTGATGCAGAAATGAATCCTTTATGATGCTACAAGAAACTTCTTCAATTGGCTTTGCTGGTCGACCACCTTTTCCAGTTTCCGTGGTAGTTACTGATGGCTTTTTAAAAATAAGTTTATTTCTTAGCCATTCTTGGTTGCGTGAGTAAAACAATTTCTTGTTTCTGGAACATTGATTGTACCGTTTTCTTAAAGTATTTAAAAAGTTTTTTATTTTTAAGTTATGAATTTTAATTTCTTGTTTGTCGCATATTTTGAAGAATGGATTATTCATTATATGTAAAATAATGTCGTTTTCATCTTTCCATTCAAAATATATATCAGATAGAACACTATAACTGAATTTAGCCATTGATTAAACAATAATGAAGAAAAAAATGAATGCATGGATTAATATACTACTGCTCGAAGTTTCAACATGATCTTTTTAACCTCTTTGAAACATAATATAACAGGTACTTGGTTTTACCAGTTATTTCCATTGGTTTTAAATTTATTTGCAATTTTCAGGTATTTAAGTTGTGTAATATTAGATGGCAATAAAATCATTTTTTACCTTTTCCAAATAAATTGCTAGATACCACATAATTTGAGAGTTAACAGGTACTGGCAATAATATAACAGGTACTTGGTTTTACCAGTAATTTCCATTGGTTTTAAATTTATTTTCAATTTTCAGGTATTTAAGTTGTGTAATATTAGATAGCAATAAAATCTTTTTTACCTTTTCCAAATGAATTGCTAGATACCACATAATTTGAGAGTTAACAGGTACTGGTAATAATATAACAGGTACTTGGTTTTAACAGTTATTTCCATTGGTTTTAAATTTATTTGCAATTTTCAGGTATTTAAGTTATGTAATATTAGATGGCAATAAAATCATTTTTTACCTTTTCCAAATGAATTGCCAGATACCACATAATTTGAGAGTTCTATTGTCATTTTTGTCAAAATTTTGATACACCCTTCTATGTGGACTAGGTCCAAATATGGGCCAACTTCTCCTAATTTCAACAGAATTATTTTTTGGGTCAATAAGAACTCTTGTACACAATTTCATCAAAATATATGCATAATAGCCACTTTCACATACAAATAACTTCTCAAAAAATATGACGTGCATTTGTACCGAATATCTTACCTTGGGTCAGAAAAATTGCTGTAGCTCAAAAAGTGCAGTCCCGATGCATAGACATGTATATATAGGAATGTAGGGAAGAGTTAGGACTACAAAATAGTAGATTTGTGTTTTGACTCAGCTTGACTCACAGGAGTTGTGCTCTATGAAGTAGGAAATTTCCGAGAAATTTGACCTTTTAAAAAAAAAAACATTTAAATTGTTCTGAAAACAGTAGAGCTTTAATTTTTTTTACCAGTAATAGGAAATAAGTTAAGTTACAACTCAAAATTTATTTTGTCCACAAATCTTGGAAAACCAAAAAGTTATGATCATTTAAACTTTAAAAATTAACTAAAAATATCATAAATTTACTAAATTCTGAAAAAGCCCATTTTGGACAACCCTGTTCTCAGTGAAATATTTGAAATAGAGTTCTAATTTTTTGGCTCCTGAGGTTTACTACTGTCTACTTTCATATGAGTCTAATAACTTTAAAATCGGAGAACAAAAAACAAAAGGAGTTTTGGCCGCTATCTCAAAATATCCCAGGTAGAAAAATACAATCTTTAAAACGTTTTAAAAGCATTTTTCATGATGGTACAAGCGTTTTCAGAACATACCAAATTACAAATTTAAAGCGTTTTGAGAATGTGCAAAATGATAAC
Source organism: Delia radicum (assembly GCA_021234595.1). Classification (NCBI taxonomy): domain Eukaryota; kingdom Metazoa; phylum Arthropoda; class Insecta; order Diptera; family Anthomyiidae; genus Delia; species Delia radicum. The sequence goes on along the minus strand of CM037851.1, from coordinate 105,211,849 downwards.
CCAAATTTACGGTCTGAGGATGGTATTTTATAACGTTCTCAAAACATTGCAAAACAAAATTTTTGAAATGCTTTTTCAATCGTTAAATAAGTATTTGCAGAACATTTTGGCTTACAGTTATTAAGCGTTATGAAAACGACCCAAATGATAACCGCTTTGAGGGTTGTAATTTTGAACATTGTCAAAACGCTCGAAAGACAAATTTTAAAGATCTTTATGAATTGTTCATAAATACCAATTTACAGTTTTAACGTTCTCTAAGCGTTAAAAAAGCTACAATTAAAGTACTTTGTCATTGTTTTCAACACAAATATCAGAATAACAATTTTAAACAATTTTATATATTTACATTTTGAAAAATAATATTTTTATTGAATTTAATTAAAATATATTTTAAAGTAACAAAATATAAATTAATAAGCTTGAAACATAAAAGTATTACTTCAGGGTTTTAAATTAAGGGAAATGTGATTTAGTATAAAAAATATAAACATAAAACATAATTTTGACGAAACGATATTGTGACAACCACAAAAGAAAAAATAGATTTAAATTTGATATATAAAAACATATCAATAAAATCAATGAAATTAAAAATCGAATATTCAAATATGAAAATAAAAAGCCCTCTATTGGAAAATAGATATATTTCATTATATAAAAAAATTGCATAAGAAACCGAGTTCGCATATAGATAGACCCCCTTATGACAGTGTTGTTTTTTAATCAGTAAAATATTTTGTAGAAAAAAAAGTATTTCTAAAGTACTATTGGCAAATGTTAGAAAAACGCTTTAACGCAATGGTTTTACATTGGTTTCATTTTATAAACCGTTGTAAATTTTGTACGATAAGAACTTCTAAAGTACTTTTTACAAACGTTGGAAAAACGCTTTGAACCAATGTTTTTACAGTGTTTTTATTTCACAAATATTTGTAAGTTTTGTATAAAAGTATTCCTAAAATACTTTGTCCGAACGTTCGAATAGCAATCCAAAATAATGTTTTTTAAATGCTTTTTTTCGTATTATTTGCAATTATCGCTTTGGAAACGCTTTTATTTTATTACCATCAAAAACAAACGTTTTGAAAACTCTTCGTTTTTTGTACCATCCCAAATTTCTACCTGGGATTGACCACAGTGCGACGTCTCTGTGGATGCATATTGTCGTTTAGAGTAAACGTGGTGCGAAAACGCTCCATAGTTAATCGAATTAACTGCTCTGCTGGACGATTATGTTGACCGTAAAATGAACGTAGTGCGCGATACGTATTTCGAATAGAACCATGATTTTCAAAATAAATTTGCAGAATTTGTAAGCGTCAGGCTTCATGTTGAAATGCCAAACCAAACTAAACATAAATCACTTGACATCTGACAAAATGGCTGCCAGTTAAAAAAGTGTTGCCAACTTAAAGTTATATACCTGTATAAAAAACACCCTTTATAACATAACTTCTTTCGTAGTAAAAAAAAATAAAAAAATTGTATTTTATAATCTGCTATTAACGTAAGCAAGTGTCGGCAAGTGAAAATGCATATGCAATTAGAACTGATATTTAAAAATCCCTGGACTCTGGATTTTGCATATCCCGAAATCCCAGAATTTTTCGGGATTTCGGGACTGTTCTCAATCACGGATTTTTGGGAATTATTTATTTACTTATTTATTTATGTTAACAATACAAATCGCTAAACGCAACAAAAGCATTTAATTGGCAAGAAATTAGATTTTCAAAACGAATATGTTTTCATTGTGCACATTGTCACATTTTTGCACTTGTTTTTGTGCACATTTTTGAACTTCTGATAACATTTTCCCTAGTCACCTTATTTATTTAAGAAGAGATATAGTGGGGTTTGTGTATATATACGATTTTTGGCAATGACGGAGAGTTGAACATACACATATCGAATAATATTGTCGAAAATAACATTGAGGTTTCTTTTGCTGATAGAATCTCAGCTTGCAGAAAGCTCACATCCATAAATTAGACCAAGGATTATATATGTCTTAGCGAGGAGCATTCTTATTCTGCAAGGGTTGACTTATTGTGGTGACCAAATGGACCTTAACTTGTTGTAAGTTAGACCGACGAGAAGGTTTACATGATGTGTCCATGTTAAATTGCTGTTCAAAATCAACCCAAGGCTTTTTTCAGAATTTACAATTGATATTTTTCCCCTTTTATTAAAATATCTTCGCTTATGGCTGGATAAATTGTTCTTTTATGAATTATCATGCAGGGATTAAGGCAAACAAAGCCCATTTGCTGTGGTCCACAGGAAAATCGTGTGTAAATCTTCGGTTAGTTAAATGACTTTTTCTGCAACGGTTTGCATAGGACTACTTAGATATAATTGCACATCATCTGCATACATGTGAATTTTGCAATGAGAAATTGTTTTGGTAGACCATTTGCATATATTGAAACAGCAGTATTCCCAGTATTGACCCTTGAGGCACTCCTCTCATGAGTCTTAAAGGATTAGACCACGTGTCATTCACATTAACGTACTGCCAGCGATTTGTTAGGTATGCTGAAATAAGCGTTGTCGAAGTATTAGAAAACTTAAAAAAGGGCATAAGCTTCATGCTAAGTGTACTATGGTCAACCGTATCGAAGGCTTTCAAATGGTCAAGAAGCACCAAAAATTTCAAATTACCATTACCTATTTCATTACGTGTTTTTTCGGAGACATTCAGCAAGGCTGATACACAATTTTTGGAAATAATTCGGTCATTTCTTACTTAGTAGATATTCCGGCAATATAACCGCCCAAAATAGGAACTTTTTGAATATAAAATTTTAAGTACTAGTAATTTTTTGTATCAAATCCGATTTTCATGGGTTATCTCCAATAGCTCCCGAGATATTTTCATTAGAAAATGAGAAATTCCAAATTTGGTCCGACTCAGCTCCAGTTTTTGCTGAAAAGCGGAACGAAATTGGTGTTTATTTCTTTTTTAAGATATTGGTTATTTTACTAAATGAATTCTTGATTAAACAAGGAGGAGTTATTAACACATCATACAAGTGTTTGGTATCGTTTAATAAGAGTCCCAGTTAGCACTCATGGCAGAACAAAAACTTGGGTAGTGCTAATAAGATGGTACAAATTTAAGGTTTTGTTAAATTGTAAATATTCACCATTCATTGATTTTTTATGCTTAAATAGACCTTTAAGTCAGCAATGTGAAATTTATATCCGAATTTATGATTTGCTGTAAGCAATCCCACAATTCCCAGAAATAAAATCCAAACATGAGATTTTTTACATTATTGCTGCCATGTCAACATTTAAAGCGGGAATTGAAAGAGATCTACCCAATAAATTAGGGTTACCCGATTCCTCTACCTAATTGAAGGCTTTCACAGTTTGTAATACTGCAACGATACCAATATATAATATAAAAATGTATCGTATCGGATGTATGTTTGTTTTTCTTGTAAATTCAATTGAAATAATTTTGTATTTTAGGGGTTTACTAGCTTTAGATTTTTGTTTTTTTTGATTTTTTTTGTTTCATATTTAAATAGATTGAACTTTTTTCTATATGCTTTTAAAATTTTGAAGAAAAAATTGCAGAGAAAAAAAAATTACAGCTTATTAAACAAACTCCTTGCCCTATATTTTACATAAGACTCATTCCATAAAAAACCATCAAAAAATATCCTTATTTTGGACCTTTACCCCCTTTAATTTTAACCAAACTTGGTACGGAAGGTAAGTGTCATATTAGTGTGTCATCGTACAAGTTTTCAGCTGTTAGCTGCAACGGTTGTGGAAATATCGCGGTTTTAAAATAAGGAAAAAAAACGAAAATTTAACAAAAGTAGCCGTACTTAATCGTCCATATCTTTTTAATGGTTGAAACTACGTGATTGGTTGATAACTCATTTTAAAGCCACTGTTTGTTTCAAAATCCGCTGTTTAAACCGCTGTATTTCAAGCAACTGGGATTTTAAAACTTTCGAAAAAATATATGTTAATTATAATTTACTCAAAAATGCCGTTGATAAATTAATATGAGGAGCTCTTACGGGATTCAAAGTTATGGATAAAAATATAAAAAAAGATTGTAAATATAGTAGAAAAAAAAAAAATTTAAATAAAAAAAAAAAAATATTGAAAAAACAAAAATAAAAGTTTTGCAAAAGTAATTGCACATATTTGCCCATAATTTTTTTAACGGTTTGAGCTACAAGAGTCATAATTTTAAATGTAATTAAATCGTAGTTTTTAGTGGTTCAGAAATATAATTCACTTTTTGAAGGTAAAATGCATTTTTTTTCAAAATCCGTGGTTCAAACAGCTGTTTTTTCAATAAACTGATTTTCTAAAATTTTTAAAAATATATATCTATGTTAATTATAAATTATTCTTCTATACTGTTACCAAATCTCTATGTTGTACTTCTGTATGTTTCTGAGTTATTAGATTTTTTTGCAAATTTTTTTCAAATTTTTATTTATGACTAGGGTTACCTTAAGAGCTCCATATAGGGATTTGGACACTGCATTGAGCAGTAATTTTTAAATACCATATATTTTTTAAAAATTAAAAAAGGAGTTATTTTTGAAATACAGCTTTTTGAACATCGGTTTTTAAAAACAATACATTTTGCCGAACAGCATTAAATAATTTGTGTTACTTGTAAAACCACAATTTTATCGGCATTATAGTAAAATTTTTTCACATTTTCATTTATAACTCAGGATAATATAATAGCTCCATATATGAATTTGGATACGGCATAGGAAAGTCATTTATAATAAGCATATATTTTTTGTAAAAAATAAAAAACAACTGTCTTTTGAAATACATTTTTTTGAACCGCGGTTAATGAAGACAATAAATTTTGCCGAGCAGAAGTACATAATTTGTGCGTACCAGTAAAACCACAATTTAAATAGCTTAAAATGAGGTATAAATGACTCTAGTAGCTTAAGCCGTTAAAAATATATGAAATATTATGTGCGACAACTTTTTTAAAATTTTCGAATATTTTTCATACTTTGAAACGCGACATTTCAAGATCCGCTGGGATTAGCTGTCCTACATTTGGAAGAGGTCATAGTTATATGATGTAGATCTTCTGTACCATGTTTGGTTAAAATCGGAGGTAGTATAACAAATCGAGTGGTTGATTTTATAAGTTTTCAGTCATGAGCAATATTTGCTTTACTCTTAAAAACAAGATACTAAAAATCGTGGAGCCCTAACGAGTGGCCCGATTTGCAATCTTTTTTTTTTTTTGTTTGTTTTGTAGAGGACTAAAAACTAAAGTGAAGATATTTTTAAATATTTGCCTAATATTTTTTTTTTTAAATAAAAAACAACGATTGTTTTTTGGATTTTCTTAATTTTTGAGTTTACTCTATATTTTTTTCTTTTGCTCCACTATGGCACCCGATTTTGCCTTTAAAAAAAGGGTCTACATTGAAATCTTTACCAGGATTGTCATTTTAGTCCGAATTATAAATTATAAGTTTTAGAATAATATAGAGATTTTCTATCGCAAAAAGAACTTTTTGGATAAACCATTTATTTATTTTTTTATAATTGCTTTAATATTGTACTCTTTCTAAAGCTGGTAGACCCCGGTAATAACGCTAAAATACCGTTACCTAAATAATTTAAATAGAGTTATCCTTAAAATACCGTTAACGACAAAATCAAAAAAAAAAAATAATGGGTGTAAATAGATATATATTTCTCCAAAACTGGGCCATAAACTAGATAGTCATTGGAATTCAGGCATGATGGGGCAAAATTTATCTATGTGCATTGACATTACAGAATAACTTAAATAACGTTATCTTTAAATTACCGATACCCGCATCGAATCGGTTACCATCAATGCTTTTAACATAAAAATCTTAAAGAAATGAAAAAGTCCAATTTCAAAGTCAAACGGAAAATCGGATATAAAGGTTGTTTTTTTTAGCAACTTTCTTGTTGGCAACACTGTTTTTGGCAGATCAGCTGTTTTCGTGCAACATGTTACTGTTAAACATGAATCGAATCAGTTTGGGCGACCTTCTGAAGCGTCTATTCGGAAACTAATGACTAAATTTCGCACCAAATTTACATTATTGGACAATAAACCACCAATACGCATACGTAGAGTACGGACAGAGGAAAAAATCACAGCTGTATTCGCCAATGTTATTGGCGCAGGATTTGGGTGTAAAACCTTTTAAAATACAGCTGGTGCAAGAATTGAAGCCACACTACCTACCACAACGGCTAACTTTTGGTGAATGGGCGCTGGCAAAGTTGGATGAAGACCCACTTTTTTATCAGCAAACTGTGTTCAGCGATGAAGCTCATTTCTGTTTGAATGGATATGTGAACAAGCAAAATTATCGTATTTGGTGTGAAGAGCAGCCAAAAGCATTGCAAGAACTGGTCATGCATCCCAAAAAATGCACTGTTTGGTGTGGATTATTGGCCGTTGGCATCATTGGACCGTACCTTTTAAAAGACGAGTAAGGCAGAAACGTTACTATGAATGGGGACATGTGGTTTCAACAAGACGGTGCCACATGCCACACAGCACGCGAAACAATTTCCCAATTGAGAGGCGGGCTCGGTGAACAGTTAATTTCACATTTGGAGCCTGTCAATTTTCCGCCTAAGAGCTAGTTTTTGGGATGTAGTTCAACCTTGTTTATAGTTTTAACGAAGTTTAAACTTAAAATGTTGTTTTTGAGATCAAGTTTATTATATTTTAATTGTAGTTTAACCGGCCAGCGTTGGCCGTTTAAACTAAGTTTTGAGTTGTCAAATCATAACAGCTGTGAATGAAAATTATACATAAATAAAGCAGCTGTTAACTAAAAGTCCAAAAAAAAAAAACAATATATACGAAATTTTTGAAAATGTGTTTTTATTTATATAATGATTTGGAGTTTTATCAGCGCTTCCGCTCGTCCAAACCATCGGCTTATATTTTTACATTTATTTTAGAGTCCATTTTATATTTAATTACAACCAATATTAAACAAAAGAAATATTTAATTGTTGGGCACCAAATAAACAAACATTTTTTTTCTATGCGCGTTGTTTTGTTTGTTTTTCATTTTTGACATTCGCAAGTGCTACCATATTTCTTTTGGAAATGGCATTACTCTTTTTGGTGTAAAATATGGTAATCTTATTTAATTTGAGATTTTTTAAACCATCACTGAAAAACAGCATGGAGGTTTAAAAGCAGTTTATATCTTATTTAAGTTTAACTAAACAGCTGTAAAACTAAGTTTGATCGTCCTCCCAAAAACTGGCTCTAAATCGTTTGATTTAACGCATTTAGACTATTTTTTGTGGGGCTATGTTAAGGCTCATGTCTATATGGACAAGCCCGCAGCGGTAAACGCACTGGAACCCAAAATTGAAGAATTTATTCATGAGATACCGGTCGATATGTTGGAGGGAGTATACCAAAATTGTACCCAGCGTATGAACCATTTGAGGCGTAGCTGCGGTCAACTTTTACATGAAATTATCTTTTACCATTGAATTATATCGATCGTTCTATCGACTAAAATAAGATTTTATACATTTCTCTAAATTTTATGTGTTTTTTTTTTTAAGAAAATCCGAAAGCTCTTACAAAATCACCCTTTATATTGATTTCTGGATAATTTAAATATCAGTTAAAGCAAATGTATCATTCACAAATATTATCAAGGGCAAATTGTAGGAGAACAAATCGTAGGTAGGAATTAATTTTTATAACAGCAGAATTCATTTTTGTTACAGCGCGGCTTGGAGAGAAAAAGTAGCGGCGGCGGCTGATAATACGGTTAAATTTCATAAGAATTTTGTATGTTTCACATGCTATAACATCAAAAACAAGCCAAATGTATTTTTTGTTATATACTATATCGTTTTCTACCAATTTGTTTATAATTAAATGTTTAAATAATTAAACGGACAATTTTTTGTAAAACGTTCTCATATATTTTATTTTTGGACATAAACTATTAACGTGATTATAATAAAAACTGCCAAAATTAGCAAATATGAGTAGAAATAACAAAAAAAAGTTGTTTTCTCTTGATATGAAAGATAAAATAACGTTATCTCATCAGGGTTTATGTGGTCCACAAGCGTAAAAAAATGTGCCATTATGAAAATAAATATGGTCTGCCGGAAATTGGTAAAAGTTTAATTTTTAGATAGCAGGTTGCCATTGAAGTTTTAAAGTTTTATAGCCTCTTTTTTAACTTTGTTTAAAAATGAGAAAAAGTAAATGCAATAATTTTGATCGCAACACATCAAATCTAAATATATATACTTTTTTATTACAAATATAAATTCCAAATTAAAATCGAACTAGCGGATTTCGCGAGATTATAAACTTTATATAAATGAAGTTGGTCTGCCAAAAATTTTTGGAGCTCTACTCGATGTATTTCTTAAAATTAACTTGCCTTCCGTAATCACACCTATTTTTTATTACACGACGTAATTCATACTGTTGTTAGCGAGTATTATACCCCAGTGTGAGGTCGGAAGGTTAAAAAAATAGAAAAAAATTAATACAATTATTATGACTGCGAAACATCGAATCAATAATGCATTTGGGTGCACATTACAAGTACGATATCAAATTAAAATCGAAGTCGCAGATTTCGCTGAATTGAAAAATTTCACGCAAAAAACCATTTGTATAAACAAATTGCAAATTTCTTTTTTTAATTGATTTAATTATATTTCTTTTAATTAAAAAACATTACAAGAACCAAATTCATTAAACCCCAATGAAAATAAACTCCGAGGAATCAAAAAAATTAATTCCTTATAAGCGAGGAGTAAAATTTGCTTCAATTTGATTTAATAAATGGAGAGTTTTTGATACATTTGCCAGAGAATTTCGGAGTGTACGGTTTAAAAACATGTTTCAATTCAAAGAAATTTTAAGGTAATTAGCAAGTTTTGATCAATTGTTTATTTTAAATTGAAAATTATATAAGAATTTGTTTGCGGAACAGTAAAAAACAGTTCATAACCGAGCTAAAGCAAGCTCGTATTAGCATATCGCTCATTTACTTCAAGACTGTTTTTAAACAAAATGTTCAATGTTCTAAGCTCAATAAAAAGTAAATAAAAACCATACAAATTTATTTTCTGTGTACTATTATTGAAAAGGAAATTATTAAAAAATTATATAAAATAGTCCTAAATGGAAACAGAATCAATAAATTTCCACCTATTATAAAAGTTTTTAGATTTTGAATGTTTTTTGTAAAACATACTTTTAAAAATTTTCCGATACATAATTTCAAAAATTATTTAAAAAAATTTAAATTGTGGCTCTGATTATATAAAATTTACAACTGCAAAAATATATTTCTACATAGTTTTGATAGAAATTATTCATAATACAATTTAATATTTAGTTTTTGAACTAAAATTGCTTGATTTTTCAATAAATACTAAACTTTTTAAATTTATGGGGACTTTTCCATTTCTAGCGATTTTTAATTTGAGATATAGCCATTTTTTGTGTCGTAGAGTTGGCAACCTCGAAGAGAAGAAAAAATGAGTGATTCACAATAACACTAGAACATCTACGCAAACAATGACAAATATTTACTTTATATACATTATTTTTAAAATATGCACCGCTACCAGAAGTTGGTATGCCAACGAATACATCCTATAGGTTCAGGCTCCCTACGAAGCCAACTATCCTACCAGGTAAACAATTCCAAACGTCCGATGGCGTCACTATTCGACCACCAAAATAACGCACCCTCCTATCGGAGAGCCTCGGACATTTGCAGAGAACATGCTCTGAGGTCTCGGGTTTCAATTCACAAAACCTGCACGTATCCGTAGAGGATCGTCCCATCTTGTACAATTGATACCTAAGGCCACAGTATCCCGTGAGGTAACCCGTCACGGTTTCCATACTGTATATCAGTGATGTGCTTCCTCTCAATTTCCAACCACACGGGGTTACAGAAGAAAATGCTGCTTACGCTGCGTCAACACACGTACACTATAAACATCTTCGTATGGCTTTCGATGTGCATATTCGGCTTTTGCTTTGTTCTCACTGAGTTAAAAGAAAACAAATCAATTGTAGTTGAACCATTGTTGAAGCAACACCACGCTGCGGAACACAAATAAAAATACACGTAGAAATATGTTTGATGATGAATGGGAAAATACTTTTTTTTTTTATAGAGAATATGGATGACGATGCACAATGCTTAATTTGTAATAAAATTATAAGTGAAAAATTTTTATTTATTTATTTTTAGACCCTCCATCCCATAGTGCAGGAGGGTATATTCACTTTGTCAAATGTTTGTAATTCTTTTAAAAAAATTCTGGGACCCCATAAACTATATATATTCTTGATCAGCATGGATAGAGAAGTCGATATAGCCATGTCCGTCTGTCCGTCTGTCCGTCTGTCCGTCCGTCTGTCTGTGGAAACACAAAATACTCCTCCAATACAGAAGAGGTACTGCTAATTTTCAGTCAAATTGTTTGTTGATATCATGAGCAGTTTTCTAGTGAAAATGATCAAAATCGGTTAACGCGTTCAAAAGTTATGAGTGAAAATGTGGGAAGACCTCTAAAATTTTTTTTTTTTTATTTCATCATACATACATACATACGTACATTCAATGCTTATACACAAGAATATACGCAAGCAGGGTTGGCTGTCAATATCGCTGAATTACCGTCCTCGATTCTAACACCTTTCAACTGACTATCGTTATCGCTTAAATACCGTTACCGATATTCTTGAAATACCGTTATCCGTAAAATACCGTTACCTTAAAATACCGTTACCGAAATAATCTAACAAGATCTGAACAAAAAAACTTCTGTAAATAGATATATTTTCTCAAAGTGTGATCATAAACTAGACAATCATTTAAACTCGGGCATAATGCGGTTAAAAATTGTGGTGTGCATTAACATTACCTGAATAATTAAAATAACGTTATCCTTAAAATGCCGTTAGCAAAATAATTGAAAAATCTTTTTCCCTAAAATAAAGTTACCGAAATATCTAAAATATCGTTACCGCTAAAATACCGTTAGCGAAATAAATAAAATACCGTTAACGCTAAAATACCGTTAACGCTAAAATGCCGTTACCGAAATAACTGAAGTATAGTTTCCCCTAAAATACCGTTACCGAAATAAAAGAAAATAGCGTTACTACGACCAATAATCACATAGAATCGGTTACCATCCATGGTCATGATCAACACTTAAAAACAAAAAAAACCCACAAAATATTGTTGTTGTTTTTTTGTTTTGTTTTGTAATACAGTATGTATGTACGGCCCTATGCTCCTTATAGGAACGACGGGAATATATATATATATGTATGTACGTATGAATTAGTAGCAATCGCATGCAGAGTTGCCAGGTTTGACGATTTGTCGTCATTTTGATGATATTTAATACCCAAAATAACTAAATGACTATTTGACGACTTTTGCTTCCAAAATGACGATTTTTTGACAATAATTTAATATGTCAGCAAGATCTACTTATTTATCATTCTCATAAAATCGCCGGCTCGATTATTAAATTTATATTATTTCGTTAAAAATTGAAAGCAAAAACATTGTTTTTTGATCGATAGCTAGCTTTTATATGCTAATATGATGTGAAATACAATTTTGCAAAAATGCAAATCCTAGAATTGAATAAAACTTAATCCAAACCGCATTTATTTATAAATTCATTACGGGTTTAGCTTAATTTAGTTTCTGTGTTTATATGTTAAGAACATTTCTTTAAATTTTTATAAAATTTAATTGGAGTTAGATTTAAATAAAAATAAAAAAATTTTCATGTTAAAACACAAGGCATGGACTTTTTTTGCGAAACAAACAGATCTCTAGCCCGAATATATTTCATGTTGAAAGATGATATATATACAACTTTAAATGAAACAAAATAAATCCAAAAATAAATCCGGTGCTTAAAAAACAGGCCTAATAATATAAATAAAGTGCCAAAATTTAATAATTAAAAATATAACATTAAGTTTGTTCGATAACACAAAAATTTGTACAAGTTTTTACTGGAAGGTGTTCGTTTAGACAAATACGCAGTAAAAACTGGTAAAAAGAGAGAGTAAAGTGACAGTTTGATGCCAAAGAACTTACAAGTTTTTACTGGATACATTTTTGCCAGAAAGAATTTGTAAGATGAAAAAAACATATGACTAAAAAATAAAAAAATATGCTTGTATTTTTAGTAAACAAAAATTAAATTAAATTTTAATTGTTTATGGATTGAAAGTGAAAATGATTAAATAATTAACTATGGAAGAAGTTAGAAAACATTTAAATTATTTTTGGTCGATAATTTCAATTAACTTTTTCCTTTTCCATAATGACCAGTTGATTTTTTTTTAATATTTAAAACAAGCTATTTTATCTAATTTAATAATTCCTACAAATTTTCTGTTCGTTTACTTTTTTGTAAATTTGTCTTACTATTTGTAATTTTGTTACTGAGTAGTTTTTACTGAACTTTACAGGAAAAGTAATCGAACAGACTTATTGTTAAAGAATTTCCAAATTTTGTAAAAGAATTTAATATTTAAAAAGTTGTGCCACTGAAATGTTGTTCACAGAATTATGCAGATATAAGTGTTTAACAGTTCAAGTGGTAATATTAATTTGATTTAAAGTTGTATTTATTTGATCTTTCAACATTATATTTTTGTTATTTTATTAATTAATAATCATATAATTACAAGTTATATACTATTACCCTAACCGAGCACTAGCTACTATGGCCTTCGGCGCGTTGTAGCGAAAACAGATCAGTGCCTCTGGTGGGAATCGAACCCACGACCCCCGCACTGATAAGCCAGCACACTACCAACTAGCCTAATGGGCTATAAATATGAATATCGTTGTAAAATATAATGATTTTCGAAGTTTAAACCAAAGAGAAGTGTCAAAAATCGTGTTATATTACAACGATAACACGTTAACATTTGAAATGTGAATAACATTATTGTATTTTATTTTTTATTAAAACTTTATCCCTCTTCTAACAAATATATTATTTTGACGATTTTTCAAAATATGATGACGATTTTTTCTAGAAAATTTGTTGTTTTTATGCTCTGCATACCTGGCAACACTGGTTATGAGTGCAAATGGGAGAAGCCCTCGAAAAATTGTTAAGCTAATTTATAAAGTATTCTTTTGTTTTCCAGATACCAGGCTTGCCATATACCTGTTTTTGTTAACCCCAACAAATCAAAAAATCATTAGAAAAAAGGTAGAACAAAATAGTTTAGTTAAAATTCTTTATTTATTTGACTGCATTAACCGGAGTTGCCAGACACATTAATCGTTATCAGATCAAAAAAATATCCAGGAACAAAATCCCCGAATCCAACAATGTAAATTCATAACTTTTTTTCGTACACTATTTTTACTTATTTTCTTTCTCAACCTTTAATAAATTTGCAAGGAAACGCTTACATTCTAATTACATTTATTAAAAACCCCATTCAATTTAAAGGACATTCACTTTCAGAACTTTTTTATTTAAGACATATAAGGTGCATACTTCATCTTAAAATCTTTTGATTATATGCATTTGTTTTCCTTAAAAGCCCTAATTTTTATTTGATACATACAAAAATAATCTAAATTAAAGTATTGATGTGTAAAAACCAATCGAATTTTGGGAAAATTTCTTAGGGTTCTTATTCTAGGAGTCGTAAACGAGAATTGCACAAGCAACTGAGCTGAAAAACAATAATTTGAAATACCAGTTTCTTTAATTTTTTGTATCTCGAAAACACTCGAAAGATTTTCTTTTATAATTTTTGACAAACTTAGTTTCATCACACTTTCCGTTTACTTATGTGATGTATAGTATAAACACATGTGTTGTAATGTAAACTGGCATTTCATAATTATTTCATTATGTATGTCTCCGCAAGTGTATTTTTGTTCCCTTAAATTTATCTAAAATTCTGATTATTCGAAACTGTTTTTATGCGTTTGTATTCATTGCATCTCTTCTAACGATCCAAAAATATATTTTAGTAACCCTTATTTCTTTCATTATTATATAGGCAAAGAGACAAACAACAGGCGAATTTTACAACAGTTTTTTTAACATCATAAGGAACTATACAAATATATATATTTTTCACTACACGTTCTTCTTTAGGTAATCAGAATAACATTTGAATACCCACTGCAGAATTTCAGATTCATTTTAGTAAACTTTAATTAAACATTTTTTTCTTCTGAAACATCCCAAAGACATTAATCAATCAGTCATATTTTGTTTTACTTATAAAAACAACATTATTTTTGTTATTTTTACAAAGAATATAGATATTAATATTGTTTGCACTTTCCCTGGTTTATGAAAACACCGAGATGGAGGGTATCCAAAAATTCGTCACAGCCGAATTTAATCTTTTTTAATACCAAATTCGGCACATCGGACTTTAATGCTTCCACTTGTTTTATTTAAAAACCCTAAACAAACACCAGTGAAATATTCGTATTTTAAATAAAAATATTAATTGACCCAGCAATATCTTTACTTATAGAAATAAATCTGTAGAAAAAGCATAAAAAGTAACTAAAAACTAGTTAAAAATGACCCCCGCAGAAAAAAAACCAGTTGAATTAACAGATTTTTAAACTAAATATTTGTAGACTTAAAATAGCAAAAATAAACCTGATGAATAGTAACAAAGTAACAAAAACACCTGCTAACATTAGCAAAACTAATTACTAAATATCTGTACCCAAATAAAATCATAAACATTTTGAAAATTTTAAGTTTTTTTTAATGCAATTAAAAATTTTCCGTTATTAAATCAGAAATTTACAATTATTTAGCAAAAATTTCAGTTGGTTTAACAATTTAACCTGTTATTTGCATTTTACAAAATTCGGGCTAAATTTAGCAAAAAAAAAAATGTTAACACAACAGTTATTGTTTGATATTTTAAGTCTGCAAATATTTAGTTAAAAAATCTCTTAATTCAACTGGTTTTTTCTGCAGAGTCACTTTTATCTAATTTTTAGTACCTTTTTTTTGCTATTTCTACAGACTTATTTCTAGGAGTGTACCAAAATTATATTTGAAATTAATTCTTGTACAGTCATAGAAATGAAAGCTATACTCATAGAAATAAGTCTGTAGAAATAGCAAAAAAAAGTTACTAAAAAATAGTTAAAAATGCCTTGCTAAATTTAGCCCGAATTTTTATGAGCGCATTTGTACAGCTTTATTTCTATGAGTGTAGCTTTCTTTCTATGCAAAAAATCTTTTTTTTTTAAATTGTAACAAAATTTTTTTCACTTGAGTACACACACTAATATGATACAACGCTAAACTGTTTCTGAGCCATGGTGGTTCCCAGGAGCCCTTGTCCGCTTAAGCCGAAATAGAAAAAAATATATATTTTTTAGTTTCAAAGGGGTTCATATATTAAAAAATATATTTTTATGAAATTCACTTTTTTCAAAAAAATATTTTTTCTGCAATTGAAATTTATTATCAGTGTACCGTAGAATAAACTTCGTTTTTTCGCTGCTACACACACAAGTATAAATGCAATAGTGTGCGTAAAGCACATCACTGCTGTATATACATGAAAATTGTCGAGGTCCAACAGACTTTTGTTGGGCTACTATTCAAAGTACCAGAAATTATGAAATTTGCCATCGTTTGTAATGTCTTGGCCCAATTTGCCCCACGATGTGTATAAGGTGGCGCTCTCCGATCAAAAGTGTATATCATCATTGAACAAATCTTTAAAATTTTTATATTACTATCTCGATTATAACTATATAGAATATATATAGCATAACTAACGTCATTATGACACATATAGTCAATATGTCCACACTTTGCATAAAAAGGATAATAAGGACCTTTGAATTTAAAATAATCATATCACAAAAAATGTTATAAGGTTTCATGAAGAGCAGCAATGTTATGAGTATTTATGCCAATTTAAAGGTAATGACCACACAACCATTTAGTTATAGCGGTTTTAGCAAAATTCCGGTATAATTTTTCATTTAATATCTAGTTTTAAAAAAGAAAATATATAAAAAAACAAAATAAATTAAATAGCAAACCAATAGACAATTAACTTACCTTTATATTTATATGGTAGTTTCATATACCAATTTCTTTACATTACTGAAACTATTGACATTAACTGAAAAGGACAATTTTTAAGTTAATCTTTCCAAAATACAAACAAATTCTTAAAAATAACAATTTAAAGTTAAATATTTGTAAATAGTACTAGTTTGTAAATGCTACAGACAGATTTTTTTTGAAAAAAATAAGGAATTACAAAAATTAACAGTACAATAAAAGTGTAGGACATAATGAGGTAAATGGGAAATGTGCAAAATTCCATTCCATTTTTTCGAAAAGGAAAAATGGTTATTTCAAAAACAGAAAAAAAAATGTTAAACAAGATTTCAGTAACGTTGTAGGGAAGATGGGGCGGAATGGGGAACTGGGAAATGTAACTTCAGCAACACTGTTTAAAAGGCAAAAAAATCATAATTCAAAAACCAAAAAATAACAAACAATAACAATTATGTAAAAGTGATGTAAATGTAATTACAACAGTATTGTTTTCCTTCTTCATCGTTTGTTATTGAATTATTAAAATCCTCAAATAACTTCACTCCACGTTCATCAGTATCGTTCACCAATCTAAGTTGCGACACACGCTTCTTACCTTCCATATAGTTTTCGTCTTCATTCCATTTTTCGGGTGGCAATGCGAAGAAAGTTGGTCCAATATTAAGAACTTTCACTATATTTTCTGTTCGGTTATTGGCGAAGTTGCTTAACCTGGTATTTTCTTTCAAAATCTTTTTTTTTTCACTCTTACAGTACTAGTGCTGGGGATTGGGTTAGTCGACATTAAAAAAACAATTTCTGTCTTTTCTTCAAATGCTGTTTTATTACAAAATAACGCAAGATAAACCAACTCATCAGACAAATACCCTAAATGACGTTAAAGTACGTTTTTTGTAAAAATTGTAATTTTAGAATCGATAGTACTATATTTTTCAAGTTTTATCCATAAATTGGGTTTAGTGGACAATGGCGAAATGGATTTTTTCACCCATTTACCCCATTACATCCTACACTTTTATTGTATTGTTAGTTTTTTTAATTCCTTATTTTTTCCAAAAAAAAAAATCTGTCTATGTAGCATTTACATACTATTTACTATTATTTAACTTTAAATTGTTCTTTTTAAGAATGTTTTTGTATTTTGGAAAGATGAAATTAAAAATTGTTGTTTTGAGTTAATATAGTAGTTAATATAATAGTTTCAAAAATGTAACGAAATTGGTATATGAAATTACCATCTCAATTTAAAGGTAAGTTAATTGTCTATTTATTTGCTATTAAATTAATTTGTTTTTTTTTATATATTTTCTTTTTAAAAACTTGATATTAAATGAAAAATTATACCGGAATGTTACTAAAACCGCTATAACTAAATGGTTGTGTGGCCGATTTGATTGCATGATGTTTCATTTAAAAGGTAATGAAAATACCTTTCAATTGGCATAAATACTCATAACATTGCTGCTCTTCATGAAACCTTATTACATTTTATTTTAAATTCAAAGGTCCTTATTGTCCTTTTTATGCAAAGTGTGGACATATTGACTATATGTGGCATAATGACGTTAGTTATGCTATTATTCTATATAGTTACCCAGTAAAAAACGCTGCTTACATGCAAGCAGGTTTGTAAGGGAGTAAGACAAAAATAATCCCTTACAAACCTGCTTACATATGCTATGATTTTTATATGGCGAATTCCCACTTGGAAGCATTACTTTTGGGCAAAATAAGCGATGATTTTAGCGCTTATAAGAAGCTGTTATTTCGTGACTTGCTGTAAAATCAGATTTCATGTCTACATTTTCACGATTAAAAGTAATAACATGAATATGCAAACATAATTTATTTCACATAAATTCTACAGATATTAATATTTTGTTGTTATAATTTTGGACATATAATACAATCATTTTATTTTTTTACCGCTCCACGTGCTAGCTCTTCAGAAACAGTTAAATGACTAATTATTTGTATTACATACTCGAAAACAGCAAACACAATCGGAAACACTCGGGAAAATTGGTAGAGATCGTTTATAATACACGATACGAAACTTTCTGCATTACAACCTGCATCATTATAAGGGATTAGGGTAAGCTGCTTACAACCTGCATCCTTGTTAGGGAAAACAGTAAGCTCAAAATTTTTGTTTGTTTATTTTTATACGAAAATTATTCGTTTCTTTTGCTGCTTCTCAATATTATATAATAGTAAGCACTTACATCAGCGCATTTATTTTATCCTGCTTCTAAAAACAAGAAAAATTTTTACTGGGGATAATCGAGATAGTAAAAAAAATTTTAAAAATTAGTTCGGAGATTTTAAACACTTTAGATCGCGGAGCGCCGCCTTCCACTCATCGCAGGTTGTCAAAATTTGGCGCAGACATTACAAGCGATGGGGCCTTCTCATAATTTCTGGTACGTTGTGTTGTACGCTATACTTGGTATTTTTCCATATGACCTTAAGCAACGCTAATGACCATATATTTTAGTTCATATATTTTATATTTATTTATTTTTTGTTATTCGATTTTTGTTGTTTGTCTCTGAGGCTCAGTTAAATTAAAATCTATTAAATGATTTTTATTCTATTTTATTGCTTAATAAAAATCAAATAACAGTATTTTTATTTAATCGAACCTCTGAACCAAACAACAAATATCATAAGCCATTCCTTACAAAAACGGATGGCTGTTACTCCGGTCTTTATTAGATTGTATAAATTGTAACCTTCCGGAAAACAACAAAAAACGATAACCGGCGTATTCATAAAAATATTAAACAGCATTTCAAATACATTTTAGATAAACCATAAATTTTAGCCTTAAACTGTATTCATAAACGAATATTCATTTTTACACAAGGTTTAAAATATATATTTTAAGCTAATATTAATTTCTGAATTCTAAGGCTTAAAATCTGTTTTAACTAAAATGTATTTGAAATCCAAATTAAGATTTTTTTAAAATTTTTGAAATTTCTGAAAATTATTGAGATTTTTATATAAACGATTTCCAGTACACCATAAAAACTTAATGGTGCAGAAAATCGCGTAATAACCAGGCAAAAGTAAATGGAACAACTACTAAATGAATCACTAGTTTCATTACATCAACAAGAAGTGGGTTTTAATAAAAATACGCCAATTAGGTGCTCTTTTTCACGGGTGATAAGATTTTGTATGGGGGTTGCGTGGAAGCGTGCCGGCCATTAAAAGGTTTCGCATTCGAAACCCGGAACCAAAATTGATTTTTTTGTTTATGTTTACAGTTTTTAATTTTAATTTAAAAATATTTTTTATGAAAAATGATTTTAGCAATCATAAATTAAATAATCGAAGAAAAGCTAATTCCGTGTATTTTATAGAGAAATTTAAAATAATTTTTCATTAATTATTATATTAATGTTCAAATAATTTTTTATTAAAGCGAATTTTGAAAACATACTGAGAAAATCCTTATAAAATTGCTTGAAAAAAGCGTATATAAAAGCTTTAGAAAAATCTGTATTGATAAATTCTTACTAATAAAAATAACATATTTATACATCAGTGATGCAAAACGTAGCACAATTGTGCCATTTGTGGCACTTTTGACTGCTTGATGGCCCTGTAGTACTTACTTATCTATTTTGGCCCTTTAGCTCAAAATTCAACTAACTAGTTCAAACCGATTAGTCCAAATTTGTATGGAATTTCGTTGATGTTTTTGTTTGCGATGAGCGAATTTTTTAGTTCCTTAGAGAATCATAAAAACATCCTTGAACATTAAGAACAATTTTTACATTGAGTTGTTTAAATTTTTATAAAAATCGCATTAAAAAATTTAAAAAAAAAAAAACTTTTTTCTCTACCGAGAGGTCGGGTTTCAAAATGTTTGAATGGAAAAGTTTGTGAATCTTTTCGATATTTGACCAAATTTTTACAAGTGCAGTTATTAATGTTTTATTAAAAAAAATGTATTTTTGAGGGTTTTTAAAAAATTGTTAGCTTACATTATGTTATCGCAAGATCGGAAATAATTAAGGAATATTCATAAAACATGTTAATCTTTATTTTCAGTGGGGTTTGTCCCATTTTTTTTATAAAGCATCAAAATGATGCACTCTAATGAACTTTTTAATATTATTTTTATTTAAAAAAAAAAAAAAACTAATAATCAATTGTTTAAAAAAAAGTTTTGGCCCTTTCAAAGATATTTTGGCCCATTTAAATTGTCAGTTTGGCCCAAAACAAAAAAACTCAAAATGCATCACTGTTATACATGCCTGCATTTTTTTGTTTATAGTATATCATCAAACAAGAATAAGTCTGATAAAAGTCAACTACCATATATATCAAGCGATAGCTCATCGGTAGAGTGTCAGCTTGACATGAAGACGTTCTTGTGTTGAAACCCCCACGGCAGCCACCAGATTCTTTTAATTAAAAATAAATAAAAATATATGAAAAAGAACATCCGTTTTATTGGTTTAAACTTACATTGATTGTTATTGAAAGGAACAACTATATTCCTATGACAAGCTTATGTTAAATTCACCGATTTAACAGTTATAGTATTTATATTACTCCCCAGGTAGAAAGTACCAAAAAAAAAAAAAAATGGTACTAGCAAGCCACTGCAATTTTTGTAAAACCCACCGTGTTAAAAATTACCAAAAGTTTAAATAATATTGTACTAGGAAAACACTTTTTGTCTGCAAAGCATGTGTTTTGCCAGTACCACTCGCAAAATGCTGTGCCAACGTTGTGTTTTACCAATATTACAACCAATGAGAAGTACTTTTTTAATTTTATTTTATTGCACACATTTAAATATTATGTATAAGACTAAGGCCGAACTGTATTGCAGATTTTTAAATGTGTTTTAATATACATATTTTCCAAAATTATTTTAATTTAAGCTATTTTAAAAGCACCAGTTTTTTTGGATTACCTATGTTATGCCAACAGTGGCAAGTTCGTATCAATCGGGTAACAGGACAATACTGTCAATTGTGTTAATCTTAAATTCTGCCAACGCATAACTGACCGTCGCCGACGCTTTGCCAACATTGTGCCGATTGTTTTTTTTTCCGGGTTTTTTTTTCCACACTATTTTTCCTGGGGGAAAAAATAGGTACAGTAATATGTGTATGATATCTGTGTTTGTATATCAGACATAGACAAATTATAATTATAAGCTGAATATTTTATTATAATGTAATGCAAGTTGGAAATTATCTATGTAAAATAGTAGAACATTGCAACATTATTTTAAATATAAATAAAACATTATTTGCAACAAACCTTACGTAATTTGATTAGCAAGTCTATGTAGAGTTATAACGATAATAAGGTTTTTTAGAATTGAAATCAGTTTAAGATCCTGCGACTTAAAAATCTAACTTTCAATAACTTTACGAAACAATAATTGTTTAACTTCAAGTCAATGTTATAACTAACCAGCAATTTTTTTTTTGGAGCAGATTACCTCTGAACCTGTTCTAGAACAACTTTTTTTACCACCGGTTACATGCAACCGGTTCTAGAACAGGTTCGAGTTGCAGAACCAAAATTAGAACTTGTTATAATACAGTATAAGTTGTTCTGCAACCTGTTATTTGGATTTTACTGGGTATGAATATGTATTACAAAATTAAATGCAGTTTTTCTACGTCAGCGATATATAAGTTCTATATACCCAACAAACAATACGTTCCGGTTATGTAAAGTTTACGGTACGGCATAAACGGAATCCGACTCCGTTCACGTACCGTTTTCTACGTCAGCGATATATAAGTTGTATATACCCAACAAACAATACGTTCCGGTTATGTACCGTTTACGTACCTTTTTTCTGGATCCGTATACGGAGCGGAAAAACGGATTTCAACTAACATTGAAACTGATTATAATCCGTTGGATGTCCGTCACTAACACACCGTTTACGAACCGCATTGTCGTGTATAAAACAAGGTCCGTTTTTAGAATTTCATATCCGGTCCATTTTAGTATTGTTTTTTTTTGTTTTTGAACAAACACGGATTTATATTTATTTTGGGAAATGCTTTTTATAATTTTTTTTTATATATTTATTAATAATAATGATATTAAAGAAAATAACAAAAAAACAAGAAACAAAACACGCATTTATACTTAGTTTCTTCCCCATCTCTATCCCATTTTGGTAGCATGTTAATAAAATATTAAATACATTTACCACTAAATAAGCGTTATTTTAATTTATCCACAAACCAATTACCAATTAATTAAATGACTAACTCCTTTTTTAATTTAAATTGTTTTATTTTGATGTAAACGTAATGTTTTCAAATATACATTTAATAGTATTTGTTCCGTTGATGTTCCGTTGACGTATACGTTCTTGACGGACCGTTTACGTGCCGTGAGAGACATATTTCGTACGTGTCGGAGAGTCCGTAAAATTGTGTCTTGGGTAATCACATATGAATTATATATATTTCAATTTGATATCATACATTACCATACATGAACTTTTTGTTTGCATGTATGAACCCATGTATGCTTCCGTACATAGCATACATCTTTATACATGCTGATATATGAAACAATATATACATTGAATCATGCATGTTCATATATTAACATATGTTATCATTTTCACCTGGGTGGTTTGTTGTTTAAACTACCAATAAAAAAGGTTAAAAAATATATTTCTATGTATTTTAATTGATTCTTCTTTACGTACACATAACTTAATAAATAAACTTGAATCTATAACACAAAATATATTGTGAGTGTACATTAATATTCAATTTATTATTAAAAAAAAATAATCCTTTCGAACCCTCAGTATTTCATGATTTAATTCAAAAAAAAAATATATTTAAGTAATATCAAATCGTAGAATATTTTTCACAAAAGTGGTATTATCAATATTCTTTTCAATCTTTCAGCAGCTTATAAATCAAATTATAATCTTTAAATAAGCTTTATCGCTTATGTCGATAACTTGGCTGCCTTTTTAGGATTTTTTTTTTGCCTCCTTTCGTTTATATTTCATTGAATTTCTTTTATAATATTTGTTATTCAAACTAAATTAATCGTCTAACATTTTTAAAACTTTTTATATCAACATTTTTTTGTTTCCTTTTTTGCAGGTAAGTTATCAGCCAACACACAAATAATATATAAACTTTAAAACAGGTATGTAAATATGTGGAACACACATACTCAGATATTTTGGTTTACATATGCTGCTTTTCAAGTCAACTGTCGCGTTACAGGAAAAAGTCTCAATCAAACTTACAGTATTTGTTGTCCTAACTATATGGTGTCAACAAAAATTGGTGCAACTTTTTTAACTTTTCCCCAAAGTTAGCGCGAAGTAGACGTGGTAAAATATTAACACATTTTTACGCTTATTGTTAAATAATATTTATAATAATTTAACTGAAATTTGCAAAATACTAGTAACTTGACTATATCAATATATTTTTTATGGAGAATTTGAAAAAAATTATGAACTCTTTCAGAATTTTATTTATTTATTTATTTATCTAAAAATCTGTAAAATTTTTGTTGTTATTTTTTTTTTTATAAAAAATGTTCGATGTTCTTTTAAAACAACAATATTCTTAAAGTTAATATTTTCTTGAAAAAAATTTGCCACCCCTCCCGAGGGACAAGAGTCTCCTCGATATTGCACTGGAAAAAGAGATTAATCTCTTAGCCTGTCGTTGGCCAAGAGAGTTTTCCCAATAGAGAGAGAATTCTGATTCCCTCCACCTATTTATTTATTAAAATCGTTGACAAAGTTATGGTTCGTTTCCTCTCGTAGAAGTTTAAAAAGTTGTAAAAAAACTAAAACTAAAAAGTTCCATGACTTTGTCAGTTTTCAACCAATTTTAACAAATGAAAGCTCAATTTTCTCAGAAAAGCACTAACTTTAAGAATATTGTTGTTTAAAAATAAGTTTAAAAGAACTTGAAAAAGTTTTTAAAAAAAATTAAAATAACAACTATTTAAAATGGTTGAAAATTTTATGATATATTGCAACTTCTTAAACATTCAGCTAGACTTACAACCTACACTAGGTCATTTGACGAGTACAGTGCTATTATAGATAATAAATGAGAGCAAAAATATCTATATTAAACCACGCCTACTTCTCCCACTTTTTCGAAAAGTTGTTCCTATTTTTGTTAGTATCATATAGGAGAACAAATAATGTTAGTTTGGCAATTTAATTTTCTTTAGTCGGACAGTTGGCTTGGAAATCAACATATATAGGCAAATACTTAAAGGAACCGTCAAATTGACATCATGAACAAAACTTTGATGACAAATTGCGCTTAACAAGTATCTACTTTATGCACTTAGTTAAATTGCTATTAAATTATCTGTAACCACAGCGTCGTAATACAGGTTTGTAAATCTTATTTAACATTGTATTTTTTGTTAATATGTATGCGTTATATTTTTATATACAAACACATATGCAGTATGTTTGACGTTTGCTTATTTATTTCTAAATGATGGATTTTAAAATATCATTGACTGACTGTTCATTTAACCTGAATCCAATTTAATGACCTAAGCCTAATTCCAATATCTATTTTCTTTCTAAATATATCGCTCATTTACTTCAAGAACGTCACAACTCAAAAAACCTGATTTTTGAGTTAATGAAGTAGAATTATTCGTTATATCACTTATCATGTTGAGTAAATTGAAAACTTTAAACTCGGTTTCTACAAAATCAAAATTTTTGAGTTATGACGCTTTTGAAGTAAATGAGCGATATATTTTCAATATGTATGATGGATGGAGAAAGCAACATTTTGTAAACATAACAAAGCTGGGGTTTGGTACCAAAATACCCCACGATAGCGTTTACATATTTATTTTCTAAGTTGAGAGTAATGTACTAACCCAATTAAAAAAAAATAATGTGGGGCAACATCAAATTATATAAAAATTAGATATGTGATGATATCAAATTTTATCCGAAAAATGAGAATTACATCAAATTCGATACAATCGCATCGAATTAGATCGAGTTTGAAAGAAACGTTTTATGAAAAAATAGATTTTTCGCGATTTTTTGGATGAAAAAATACGGATTTTTAAGCTATTAACGGAATAATTCTGTAGACTACTGCTATTATTCGCTCTTCGGCCGAATGGTCAAAACTTGTATAATATGCCGAATACCGAATAAGAACAGAATACTCGTAACATCTCTGGTAACAGAATACTCTGGTAACAGAATACTTTTCATATAATCTATGAAATAGGTTTCATTAAAGTCAATGCTTATGAATTATGAATTAATGAAAATCTTCATTTAACTAATGAGTCATTCCGACAGTGAAGCGTTAATAGAATTCATGAAACTGTTTCATACAATTTTTTAATATTAAGAAGTTTCCTTGAATTAATAAAAATCTTCATGAATATCTTAAAACTGCATTGGGACTACGCCAATGAACCGCTTCATATTATTTTTTAAACAATTTCATTGAAGTCCAAAATTAATTAAAGGCTGCATTAGTAAAGGACTTTATAAAATATTTTGAACACTTGAAAATTAAATCTTAAAACTAATGTTTGAAAATGTATGAAAATTAATGAAACTATAAAATTAGATTGAAAAAAAAAAATTAAGTCTTTGAAATAATTTCATAGCTCTAAAGAAAATATTCATTAAATTTATGAAGAAATAATTTATGAAATCGAATGAAATTTTTAATGAAATGTGATGAAAAAAAGTTTATGAAAAATTTCTTAATATAATAAAAATTCTTGAATATAATGAAATTCTTTATTGAATCTACGAAACAATATTCTATGAATTTGTTTCATTAATAACATGAAGGATAATTCTTAAGTGCATGTCATTGTTGACAAATTTTATTTGTACAGTATTTTTACGAGGCTCTATTTTAGCTATTTACCTCGGAAGAGTTTAATAACATAATATTTTTCTGTTTTGTAGAAAATTTTCGTATGCACGAAAGTGGAAGCTTAGGTCTGAAATTATTAATGATATAGAAAATGTTCACAAGTAAATGCTTGTGAAATTTAATTGACGTCGCCCAAGTCTGACAAAAAACGTGAAAAGGTAGACACTTTAAATCAATTATTTTTTATGTTTTAAACAATTTAAATTAAATTCTAAAGTTAATTTGTATTATTGTATTGTATTGTATAATTTATGATAAAAGATCGAAAAATAAACTTTTGGTTTTAATTTTTTAAAATTTAAAAGTAAAACATTTGTTAATTTGTATTGTTTAACATATTTTCGGCATACTTTTTGCACAGTAAACACAAATTTTAAATTATTTATATTAAAAAAAATTTAAGTACATATTTTTTAAATTTTTAGTGCATATTTAAAGAGTTTACATATTATAGGCGCCTAAAACACACTTTTTTAGTGCATGAAGTTCCTGTCCCTGATAACAACTTTAGAGAAGAAAATACCCATCAAAACGCGACTTTAGCAAACATATTCACCAACAGCAATGGCTCGTGATTTTAGTGTTTCCAGCTTGTGCGCGCACTAGGGCGGGTCGATTTAAAAATCGCTCAACGTTCAAGGAAAATCATATTCTAGGGATCAAAATAAGAAACTTTGCCGAAGGAACCATACCTCTAAAACGAATTCTGATGTCCCAACTTTTGACCCGTAGAGTGAAATTTTGAAAAATCCCACTTTGACCCATTTAGAGTGCCCCAATCGAATCCAACCCAATCGAATATATTTATACTCTATTTCTTCCGGAGAAGAAATAGAGACCCTAATCTTGGAAAGACTCCTCCTACTTTCTGAAATATCTCTATCCCGAGATTTGTACATTTTGCTAAAAAAAACACGGCTAAAAAGGCCCTCTTTTAACTTAAATTTTAACCCCTAGAATGATGATTTATGCATTAATCTGCTAGCGCGTCCACCGGAGAAGAAGTATCTCCCATAATCTTGGAAAGATTCCTCCTACTTTCTGAAATATCAAAGTGGGAATTTTCAAAATTTGACCTTACGGGTCAAAAGTTGGGACATCAGAATTCGTTTTAAAGGTATGGATCCTCCGACAAAGTTTCTTATTTTGATCCCTAGAATACGATTTTCCTTGAACGTTGAGCGATTTTTTTGCCTCCATACAAATCGACCCGGCCTAGCGCGCACTCATTAAACTTCTGCAGTAAATGTTTACAGTTGTTTTTTTTTAATTATTTATAATTTTTACATTAATTGAAATTAATTTTATGCATTTGTTTTGTTTTTACTAAAAAAAGCAAATAAACTTAAATTTTGCCAGAAAAAAATATAGTTTTAACTAACAGTTCGTTTTATTAACAGTTAAAATGAAATGTTATTAGTCCTGTTTCAAATGAAATTTCATTTAAAAAAAAAAAAATCTTTGCCTTCGCCATATTCTACAGATACAGATAATTTTTTTGGTTTCTAACTGAAACTCAGTAACTCCTACAACTTCTGCAATTGTAATTGCGAAGATATCAATAAAATTCAGAATTTGGAATATAGAAAATATTAATTGAAATCCAGAATTTCCATTCGAAATTTTAAAAAAATATCAATTGAAATTTAGAAATTCTGTAAATATCAGTTGAAATTCAGAATATTCATTTGAAATTAAGAAAATATCACTTTAAATTCTGAAAAATCAATTGAAGTTTAGAAAATCTCAATTGAAATTCAGAAACACAACAATTGTAATTCATAAAATTATAATTGATTTTGAGAAAATATCAATTAAAATTTAGAAAATTTTGTGTGTAGCGATTCCTATTCTCAATTTAATTATTCACCTTAATTTTCGAATCTCATTATTTCTGTGTATTAATTTTTTGTCCCATTTTTAATTCCGTTTATTTAATATTTGTTTATTGTAAAGACGATTGGACAATAAAAAATTTATAAATTTGTACCGGGTGTTTTTTATATAGTGACACAAGTTTAAATCATAATAAGACAAGGAAATATATTTTTAATATCAATGAAACAGGCTGTATTGGAAAGAAAATTTTATGAAATTAATGTTTAAATATGATTTCTGCCATGCGACCGCCACGGCTGGCGCGTAGAACGGCAAGCTGGAACACCAATTTTCAGCAACTTTTCGCAGCATTTGCGGCCGTATTTCGCCGATAACTCTTCGAATGTTGATTTTCAGGTGTTCAATTGTTTGTGGTTTATCGACGTAGACAAGTGAATTAACATAACCCCAAAAATAATAATCCAATGGGGTTAAATTACACGATCTTGGTGGCCAATTAATTGGGATATTACGTGAAATTATATTTCCAGCAAAACTTTCTTTGAGTAAATCAATTGTAGCTACCGATGTGTGGCATACAATGGTCGTTTGGCTTTAATTTCTGCACAAGTTGAATCTTGAAAGCTTTTAAGCCAATATCCTTTCGTAAAATCTTCCATAAAGTGGAAGGACACAACCCCAGTTGCTGAGAACGGCGACGAATTGATTGATTAGGATCATCTTCAATGCTTTTCTGTACAGCGGCTACATGTTCTTCAGTGCGCACTGTTCGGCGTCTCACGGGATGCACATTATCAGTAACAGTAAATGTGGTCCAAAAACGATCTATTGTTCTTCGAATTAGTCGCTCTAAAGGACGATTCTGTACGCCATTAATTGGAAGAAGTGCATGATGATTTTGACGAATAGAACAATTATTTTGATTCCCAATTTCAACAATTTGCACGTGTTGCTCTAGTGTAAGTCGACTCATAATGAAATTTCAAAGCAAACTAAACAAAGAGCAACTATCAGCTGTTAAATGGGTTTTCAAATAAAGCAGTGATGCCAACTCAAATGAGGTTCGAAAACTGTGGTGAATGGTGAAAGGGAGAATGGGAATCGCTATCACTACTATCAATTCAGAATATATCAATTGTGATTTTGAAAATTCAATTTATATTTCAATTGATATTTTCTGAACTTCAATAGATTTTTTTTTTTGAAATTTAAGTAATATTTGCTGGATTTCAATTGATATTTTCTGAATTTGCAATAATATTTTAAAAATTTAACTGATATTTTCAGAATTTCAAATGAAAAATATGAATTTCAGTTGATGTTTTCTGAATTTGAATTAATAAAAAGGTGTTCAACTTTTGCATTCATAATTCAGAGAATTGTAATTCAAAAAATATAAATTTAAATTTAAAAGTTACATTAAAAATTTAGAAAACGTCAATTGAAATGCAGATTTTTCTTTTAAAATTCTGAAAATATTATTGAATAATCTAAATTTCAATTGATGCTTTCAGAATTTCAATTAATAAAAAGTGTTAAACTTTTGCAATCATAATTGAGAGAATAGTAGTTGGAATTCAGAATATATAAATTTAAATTCAGGAATTATATTGGAAATTCCGAAAACTCAGAAAAACATCATTTGAAATTTAGAAAATATAATTTCAAATTCAGAACACATCAATTAAAATTCTGAAATATCATTTGAAATTAAGAAAATATTAATTAAAATACCGAAACGCATCAATAGTAATTCAGAAAACATCAATTGATATTCAGAAAATATAAATTTATACCCGTTTGTTTGCGTTGTATTGAATTGTTTATAACAGACGTACAAAAACCTTAACGAACTTATATAAAAACAAAAAACTCAAAAAACTGTTAAAACTAAAATTTTTATATATATGGTATTCAAAGTTCAGTAACGTCATAATGCTTGTTAGGAAAAGACCACGTGATTGATTACTAAGAAGACAAGAATGGAGCAAATTTGATGATTAATAAGTTTTTTATGCAGGCTTTTCTTCGGATTCTGATGAGATATTTAGCCAAATCGAAATACTAGTATCAACCTAGCTAATATGTTTGAATTGCTTTATTTTTGTAAATATACAGAGTTTGGTAGCTCGTTATGTATTAAAAATAACATAAAAATAATCTTGATGTACATAAAAACAAAAAAACTAATAAAACTGGAAAAACGGTTGAATTTCTTATATGCCTTGGAAGAGCTGCTTTTAAGTATAATTTTATTTGTCTTTACTACATCTAGACAAGCTACGACATCTATGTCTTGTGTATAAGTCATTCCATGTCAAACATAACGACTGTTTACACCACGATTTTTGTTTGCTTTGAAATTTGACAGAAGTATTTTTATTTTAAAAATATTTGACACGTATTTGTGGAAAAAATAAATTTGAATGAGTTATTTGTGATTAAAAATTCGAAAAACATGAAAAATTTTCCATATATCGATATTTAAATGAATGAATTTAAAAAATAAGTAGGTCGATTTTAATGGGTGATGGCTTATTTTAGTGAACTTGCGCTATAATTTTCTAAATGTATTTTTTTTAAATTTTTAACTTTTTTTACTTTCTTTGCCTCCTAAAAAACTTTATATAATGTATCAGAGTGCACACACACTTTTAGTAAATAAACACTGAAGGTTTCAGTGGGGTCGTTCGTATCCATTCCATTTTTCCAGACCATTTTTTTCACTAGCTCAGATTTAGAAACTATGTAGCTTGTATGACAGAGCACACTTACATTCTTTAAAAAATATTGTGTTATGCTAATACTTTCAAACTATGGGTCATTTTGACACCAACAACATTAAACGTTAATATATTTCAGATTTTTTTGAGTTTATTAAAGGAATGGCTTTGGTCAGATATGTAAAATAAAAAGAGTTTTAATATCTTTTGTGCAAATATACATACAATTCCGCAGTATCTCCATTAATCTCAATGCGGCACGGCACGGGTTAACGTTATTCAATTTATCCAAAATTTTTATCACAGCAGTTTCACACATTGTGTCATAGTATTTCGAATCACGTTTCTTGAAGTCAATAGTAGTAAGCAACGTTTTGACGTTTTTTGTAAATTGAAATAAATCATTTTGGCGTCATTTTGGGCAGCATGTCACCATGGACTAATTATGTCCAAACATTTTTTTCAGCCTTTAGAAATGATGATAAATTGAAACAACAAGCGTAGTAGCTAACTTTTATTTAAAATCATGGACGGTAACCGATTCGGTGCGGGTTTCAGTAAGGGTATTGTTCTTTTTTATATTTCGGAAACAGTATTTTAGGGGTAACGACATTTCAGTTATTTCTGTAACGGATTTTTAGCGTTAACGGTATTTCACTTATTTTGGTAACGGTATTTTAGCGATAACGATATTTTCGTTTATATCTGTTACTTTATTTTAGGGATAACGGGTCTTCAGTTATTTCGGTAACGGTATTTTTAGCATAACGTTATTTTAGTTATTCAGGTAATGCACTCATAATAATCCATGCTTAAAAATACAAATATATTTTTCGTAAATTTTTTTTCGTAGAATGTACAAACATTTTGTTTATATTACAAAGCTTTTGTATAAAACAAATTATATCAATTTACAAATTTCGTAAAAAATACAAACATGATTTCGTAATATTTTTTTAGTACATTGTACAAAAATTTGTAATGTTACAAATATTACATATGGATGTTGATGTGGTTAGAGGTCGGATTAGCAATCAGAAGGGTGCGAGTTCAACTCCTGCCCAGGACAAATTTTTTTTTTTTTTTTTTTTTTAGTTTTTTTTTTTTGTTTATTAATGTTTTTTAAATTTCTATGTTTTATTTTTTTATTTCATTATTACTATTTTTGTGTTTTGATATAAATATTTTGTATTTTGTTTAATAAAGAGGATCCTCAAAACAAGCTAAAGAGGGCCCGAAAACACTACTTCCACTTTATTTGCCGGGTTTAGTATGAAATTCAATAAAACAAATATTTAAAAAGATAAAATATTTAATAATAAAATGCAATTAGTTTGAAATTGTTATTTAAGTTTTTATTATTATTATTTTATTATTTTGTTATTTAATATATTATTTGATATATTTATAAAAAAATTATATTATTTTATTTAGTTCAATAAACATAATAAAAATATTTAATAATATTTTTTTATTAAATATTTGTAGCATATTTTTCTAGTTTTCATAAAAATTTCATAATATTTTCGACTTAAGTTCCTTTTTAGTTTGTTGTATTGCATCATCTACTTTGGTGCAAATGGTAGAGGGGTCTACTTCAACACAGCAGGACGTCACTGAAATCGTGAGTTCGATTCTGGTGTGGCACCATTACAATTTTTTTTTATTTTTAAAATAAACCCGTAAGGTATGCACCACATTTTTATTTAAAAAAAGTTTTTACAAAACTTTACGAAATGTGATTTGTATATTCTACAAATTTTTTCGTAATGTCAAAATAACCAAAACTTTCGTAAAATGAACAACGGTTTTCGTGTATTTTACCTATATATTATTATGAGTGTGTCAATGCATATCGATAATTTTAGACCCATTATTCCCGAGCTCTAGTGACAAGCTAGATTATGATCAAGCATTGGGAAAATATATATCTATCTACAGCGAATATTACTTCTGATTTTGATAGATTATTTCGGTAACGGTATTTTAGTTATTTCGGTAACGGTGTTTTAATGATAATGTTGTGTTAGTTATATCGGTAACAGTATTTTTCGGTTAACGGTATTTCAATTATTACGGTAACGGTATTTGAGGGATAACTATAGTCAGTTGAAGGGGTTTCGAATCGTTAACGGTATTTTAGCGGTATTGTCTGCCATTCCTGGTAAAAATTAAAATTTACACTATTCAATAAAAATGTTTATTAATAGACATAATAAAATGATTTTATTGAACTTAAATAGACTTTTTAGTCGACAATGTGCAATTTATGTCCGAATTTATGATTTATTTATTATTTTATTATTTTGCTGCCATCTCTACACTCACAATATTTTTTCCGTAAAGACTACTGAATATATACATTAAATTAACTGAAAATCAGTTAAAAACAGGACTACTTACTTTTCGTTTAAAAACAATTGTATTTTTTAGTTTATTTTCAACTGTTGAATATTAATTGACAAAATCCATAAAAACAATAGATTGTTTTCGTTTATTTCAATACTCAATATAATATAACAACTTTTTGTTTTGAATAGAAAATTGTAACTGATTATTTTAACTATTACGGAAAGTCATTTTTTTGTTAATTTTTTTTGACAGACAGAACGTTAAAAAATATATTTCTTTGGTAATTTAACTGTATATTCCATTGCAACAACTTTACCGACTAAACTTTTAAATAACTGTTGATTTTTTATGGAAAAGTTCTTGCGAGTGTACATTTAAAGCGGGGATTGAAAGATATTTACCCAATAAATTAAGTATATATTGGAGTCCCGCTTGCGCTACCTAATTGGGGGCGTGCACAATTTTCAACAGTGGGGTAAAATTAATATTTGACTTAAAAACGCAAATTTAGAAGCAGCTGGGAGGAAAATTATATGAAAATCAAAATAGTGTTTAACACAACTCGCGTTTATATAAAACGGCCTTTCAGAGTATGCACATTTCATATGTTCAGCAAGAAAATACTTATCTGGACGTAAAAGACTGCTGGCGATTTTTGGGGAAAAAATCGCAAATTATTTTTTTAATTTCTATTTTAAACATATGCAGTTTTTGAGTGCGACAGTTATTGCTTTATTTTTTTTTTATTTATTTAAACAAGAATTTATTTAGTTAAATAACCAATATGTTAAAAAAGAAATTGGCCGCGATTTTATACCGCTACTCGCAAAAAACTGGACCTGAGTCGAAGCAAATTTGGAATTTCACATTTTCAAATGGGAATAATTCGGGAACTATTAGAGATAGCCCACACATGTAAGCATGTTTTATGTTGGTCTCTACTAGCAGATAACAAATATGTTAATTTTATTAAAAACAAAAAATGGCGAGCACTCAAAATTTTATATGCAAAAAGTTCCCTACTCTGGGTTTTCACATTGAGGCCGCGGGTGTTTAAAATCAAAACTTAAGCTCGATATTACGTCACTTATAAAAGTTCCATAGAACCAATAAATAAGAAATGGCCGAATTTGTTCCAAAAATTTTGTGATACTCGTATATCCCAATGTGCAATGTTGGGAAAGAGTAAATTGAAATTGAAACATGTTTACCTCCATATTATAACTGATTGTTAAGCATTATTTACTTCTGTAGTGTATCAATACCTTAAACAAATTTGATATACAATGTAAACTCGCTTATCAATAATCGCTCAAGTTTAGATTATCTGGCATCGCCAGAACATAAAATTAAATTCAATATTCCTTGGCAACTCTAACAAACAAAAAACGAATTCTCTGAACTGCGATATTGTAGCGTCATTTATAAAAATTTTAAATAAAGTTTCTTGTTGGATTTGTTGAAAGTTAAAACATTTATTTGATTTAATACCTTCATAAACTCCACACTACTATTCAAAACTGACAGGCCCCGTTAATAAAAATGAATCGGATCTGTCGCAGTTCGTATAAACATTCTGCTGGGAGGATGCTATAGGTTATATTTTCCACTTCTTTCTCTTCCACCCCCGCCTCCCACTTCCCACCCTTAACAACCGAAAGATCGCGTCCCCATAACGTTGATACCGCGTACACACCAGGGCCCAAGCCTTGGCAGATTTTAAAACGATAAGTAAGCAAGATCGCATGAAGTCTTACGTAAAATCAACTACAGATTAACGGCCTCTTTTTGTAAGCCGTGTCACTCAATAAATTCGTGTAAATGAGTGAAGAAATTCATTTTGGGGTTCTGTATCGCAAATGTCACTTTGAATCGAGTGAAAACGTAAGAGTTATCGTTTTCGAATCTTTTTTTTGGTTTCCACATTGCGATTTGAAACGTCACAAACGTCAAAAACAGACGTTCACAAAAAAGTATTCGTCAAAGAAAAAAGGCAACACAATTTAATATTAAAACAAAAAAAAATACTTTTTAACAAAAAATTGTAATAAAAAAATCACTATCAAAACCCATGGCAATTGACCCGATCATTTTTATTTGTAAATGTTTTTGTTTATTTGTTTTTTTATACAAATTATATTTTTATCACCACTTTTATAAATACTTTTTTTTTTCAAGCAAAAATCAGCTGTTTTTGTTTATATTTCATTTACAGTGTTGGGTTGCCATCTACCAACGAAAAATGAGTTATTTGTATATGAAAAAAAGTAAACATAATGCGAAAAACATTATGTTGGCAATCTTACTGTTTGACAAAACATAAAGCTTTACGTAATCAAACGTAAGTCAGACGAACGAATTATAATACTCATTTCATTACGTATTCGTTCGGGTGCCACACGTTCGTGTGGTAGTATACACGTCTTGTAAAAACAAGCCGTAAATCACCTTAAGCCTAGTTTATACTATTTTCAGGCATACCGCTCTGAGTCTGTTTGAGTTTGTTTGAGTTTGTTTGAGTCTGAATGCGTTTTGAAACATAAAAATAAAAAATTAATTGTTGGCTCTAGTTGGAGAGTTGTACGTATGATACATTTATTTGTTTTTATTTTTAAGTTGATGAAGCCAATTGTTTCATGCGTACGATATAAGAAAATCCCTTTTTGATCGCTTTATTTGTTGGCAGCGGCAAAAAGAACAATTCAGAATAATAAAAAACAATGGCACAAACAAACAATGAAATGGGCGGTTGTGTATTAGTGAATTTATAGTAGCATTTGTATTAGCGAGAATGGTTCTCATATATTTTATTCAACAGCAAACAAAAAACAAAAAATAGATAAAATAAATTTACAAAAATAACACAAGTTATTTGTCTATGTTTTCTTAAGTCACTTTACTTTACATTTACGATGTGAATTTAGTGTTTGAGAGGAAGGGATGGCGGGAGGGAGTAGTAGGTACTAGGGTTGTCACTCGAACAAAAATGATTCGATTAATCGAACGAACAAAAGAAAACTCGAACGAACAATTTAAAAAAATGATTTTCGAATAGCGAATAATTCGAATAAATTTTAACGATTAGTCAAATAAAACGAATAATTTCAAAATACATCTTTCTATAAAACTTTTTCGAATAAAAAGTTCTTTTTCGAAAATTTATCAATTTTGGTATAATTTGTATGAAAAATGATAATAGACAAAATATTAGAGTTGTGTCGTTCATGGTCGAACTAGTTCAATTGAACGACTCACTCAATTGAACGATGTGAATCGTTTACCAATATTCGATCTTGTCGTTCAATCGTTCATTTTTGTTCATAGAACAATTAAATCTCTATTCAAGCAAATTGCTTTTTTACACAAAATAAATAACTTTTTGTTAAAAAAGTTTAAATTTTATATTACTTTTTGTCTATGTACAATAAAATTTGTAAAAAAAAAACTCTTGAATAGTGCGTAATAATTGTCAAACGGACTACACAGTTCACAACACACAGATCAGTCACAAGTCAAAGCGAAAGAGAACGATTTGAACGAACTAGTTCACTGACTCGAATTGAACGATGATGACCGAGTCACCAAAACGAACGATTAATCCCAACTCTACAAAATATAATCAAAACTCTATTGAAGAAATATCTGAATTTTAAAACTTTTATTAATCGTTTTTAAAGATATGGACTCTTTAATAATGGGTAAAGATTAGCGAATGCAAAATTCAGAATTTCTTAGAATTTTCAGTTTTTATTAAGTCTGAGAGAAATATTTATAAAAATAAGATATTGATTGAAAAAAATTTAGCATAAAGAATTGAAAGCTAAAAATAATAAAAATAAAGTTCACCAAAAATGTAAAAGCCAAAAAAAAAATTAAAGTCAATAGAGTTCGCCAAAAAAGCCAATTTTTATAATGACAACATTTTTAGAAGCGATCTAGAGGGACTTTAAATGTATAATGTAAAGTCAAAGTCTAAGATAAACGGTAAATTTAACTGGTGCGGTGAAGTCAACATAATTGTATCCCTTACACTTCGCCAAAAAACGGCAATTGGACAATATTTGATAACTGAAAGTAATTTGGTAAGATTTTTTATAATGCCAAAATTGTTAGGAGCGATCTAGAGGAACTTTAAATGTATAATTTTGAAAGTCTAAAATTTAAATTTAACTGTTGCGGTGAAGTCAACATAATTGTATACTTTAAAAAGTTGTTAAAAATGCTAATTGCTGCATTACAAATGTTTAATATTTTACGATTTTGCTTGAAATTGTATTCGTAAATACCCCGGGATTCCCGAAAAAAATTCTCGTAACTGCTGGAACAGAAAAATATTTAGTTTCTCGGGAATCCCGGAATGCATTCCCTACCAAAGATACTTTGGCTATCAAGCAAACAATATAGAGTAATTCACAGGTATAGTGATATCGATGAAATTGTTGAAGTTTAAACTACTATTAAAAATGTTGATATATTACAACGATAGCACGTTAGCATTATGAATTCCATTTCAAATTCATGCCTACTTAGGCAAAAAGAATGGCTTTTTTGTATGTTGACAACATTAATGCTTTATTATAAGCATTCTTTATTGCCTCATTGTAAGCACTGCTTCAAAGAAGGGAAGCACAACAGAGTGCCTTCCCTATTTGCTTTATTGTATTGGAAGCATACAAATGTAGTTTTGCAGGGTATAGTCTAAATTGTAGACTCTAACAAGATTGCATTTAAGAATTGGTTTTTTTTGAAGTTTTCAAATTGATGCCAAAATTCTTAAAAATTTGACATGACAGTTCAAAATACTTTAAATATTTAAGTATTTTTAAAATTATTTTTATTATTACGATTAATCGAATAATTTTTAAAAATTAATCTTTTGCTCGTTCGAACAAAAATGTGTGATCGTTCATTCGAACAAAATAAAAAACCCGAATAAATGACAACCCTAGTAGGTACATTATAAATATATTATTTTTATTAGTTCGATTAATCGAATAATTTTTAAAAATTAATCGTTTGATCGTTCGAACAAAATGTTTGATCGTTTATTCGAACAAAACAAAAACCCGAAAAAATGACAACCCTAGTAGGTACATTATAAATATATTTTTTTTTATAGAAATTATTACCGCAACCATGCAGAAAATTACTTCTTTCTCTAATTGTGGATGGATTGTGTTAATGCTATCAATGGATCAATGGATACCGAAAATATGGAATGGGTAAATAGATGGATGGTGGTGATGTCACCACAAGTATAAGAAGATTATTATTGTATTGTTGTTGTTGTTGTTGGTGCTGCTTCAGTTGCTGATGATATTTATTAATGCTGAGACTGCAGTGGATACCAAATGTTTGAATAAAACAATATTAAGCCAAAATACAAAACGAGACCAAAAAAAAACTATTTAATGCTTCAATAAATAGTGCACACTCACACACACACAAAGTATATGATCTAATTCATTCTAATGACACTTAAATTTATATTCTCATTTAAAATGAAAATTATTGGAAAAGGAAATTTCCACTTTGTTATGGTTAACATTAAACTTTATTACACAAAAAAAAAACTTGCAATTAGGCATGAAAGGCACTTAAGACAATACGCACTATAGGGTGATAAAAAAAAAACGACTGTCGATTTTTTGAGCTCCACAAGGGGCAACTGTGGTAATAATTAACAACTAAACATAGCTTTATAGAAAATAAGTTCGCAGTAAATTTCGTCATACTCAAACTAAGTTACGGCATGTTTTTAACCTAACTAGTTGAATTAAATAGATGATGTTTACAATTTAACACTTTAAGGCACGAAGAATGTTGATGAAGGCCGTTGCGGGCTAGAAAGTTAACTCCATTCATGCAGGTGTCAAATAACTTTTTTCTAATTGTTTTTTCTGTTAATTAAAGTAAATTATCACAAATAAAATTATAATTTTTCTGTTAATATGAAAAATTGTTCATGATCTTGAACCGAACTAACCAACAACTCACACACAATTTGTATAGATCAACAATAAAAAAGTCACTATAAAAAAAAATGTTAAACTAATTTTTATGAAAATGTGCTTTTTTGACAATTTAAAAAAAAATTGATTAGTAAAAAAATTATATATTGTCTCATGGTTTTTTCATTTAAAATATATTATTATATGTGATTATAAATGGTGTCATTCATGGCCACATATTATTATATGATTCTGATGTGGAAAAATATATAACGATGTGATATAATCCTTTATAAAATCAGATATAGAGCATATATGCTATGCATAATAATACATTTATACATTATACATGTTATACATAATAATAAATATATTTTAAGATATAATAATATATAATATCTTATAAAAACTATTTTTGTATGTGATATAAGATATGCTTTTATATGGTGTCACATGTACATACAATGCAATTCAAAATATAATTATAGATTATATTAAATGATGTAATATATAATTATATAAGGTTCCATATACGACACAAGATTAACAATTTAGTTTGAGATATGATTTTGCATGGTCCAACATCATTAATATTTTTTATTCGTATAAAACATAATTATATATTGTTATACATACATAATTATATAAAGGCAGATGTCTAAATAATTTTTCTTTAAAATTTTATTAAAAATAATATATGTTTTGGGATTTAAGTAAATCTAATTTAATCTCCAAATATATCGTTGGATCCAACAAATTACTACTCTTTTTGGATCTAATTAGTTCCAAGTAGATTTAAATTAATCCCATGTGATATTTTGATATCCATTAGGATCTTAAATTAGATATTTTTGGATACCCCAATTTTGAGATCAATTCTTAATCCAGAAATACATTTGAAGGATCTATTCAGAAACCGCAATTTAGAGATAACCGCAATTTAGATGGAAACCGCAATTTAGAGATAAACTTGGATAATAATAAACATAGATCTATATCAAATGAGATCTGAATATGTATTTGAGATGTAATTTTTTTTTATCGGGTTTTAATCTAAGGCAGGGTCGTCCCTTCCAAAATTCGTAAATTTGCTTTTTAAAAAAGCAGCCTACCGAGCAATAAAACTCAAATGTTACTTTAAAAATTTTATGGTGTTATTATTATTTAAAATTTTTTAAGAGCTAGTTCAGAACTGGTTCCGTGAGTGTCACATTAGTAACAGTTTTTCTCCATTTTATTTGTCCTTAAACAGTAGTTAACACACTAGTTGCAAAGCTTTAGTTTGGAAATGGTTGACATCCCTATGACATCTTCTTGTTAAATTCTAGAGTTGTTTGTATGGAGAGGTGGTAGAACTCTTCCTAGTTGCAGGTCCAAATAAACTGGTACAAAACTGGTTCTGTACACACAGAGAAAAATGTAGCTATTTGCCAACTGAAATTTGGTTACTACGACTCAAATTTGGTTTGGTTTGTACTACTAAACATTAATTTTCCCAACAAAATTCGGTTTAGTTCAATAAAATTTTAGTTGCAAACCCCAAAATATCCAGAAATCTAATGTAAATATCGTTGTACTTACTGAATTCTGAAGTTGTTACCATTAAAATACACTTTTCAATTCGGTTGCCACTTTATTTCTCTGTGTGTACCAATATGTTTTTCTACTGGGTTGTAATGCTATCAATTTTGTTTACCATATACCAACTGTCAGGGGATGTCGCCTACTAATGCAGTGAATTGTGTTGACAATTGGGTATGGGGAAGAGGCAATAGGTATAGGGATATTTGGCTTGAATTGCTCCCGTCTGCAATTAGCTTATTCCATATACGGGTGGTTCGTCTAATAAACGATTTTTTTTTTTCTGTAAAGCGTTTTGCGATCTACTGGAAAATCGACCACAAACGGATAAGATCTACTGGACAACGGTGTGTTACGAAAAAAAACGCGGTCCCTGGGGTAAGTTCACTTATCTCAGCAGACAATTTTCCATTTTAGTATCGATAGAAAAATGACACACAACCTACATTTCGGCCATGCTTCACGAATCGTCCATAATACAACGTTAGAGTTTTTGAAAAAAAATATTTTTTAGTAGTTTTTCTCGTTTTTTATCTTAAGTATTCTTTTTTGCATCTCTATCCGGAACATTGTGCACTTCAAAATGTACTAAGTCAAAGAATTTTTTAACTTGGCAAACAAAATGTTTCGAACACTGCACGCATTGTGCTACTTTGCGGCCAGAATCCTTTGGATCAGCTCTCCAAATCTTCTCCACCTTTTTGGGCTTGGAAGTGCTCCTGGGTTTCTTTGTTTTATCAGTTTCAGGTTTTCTGCCAATTATTAGACTATTCTACCACATTTAAAACAAACTGACTGGATACGTTTAACTGTTTTGTGTTTTTTTTTTTAAAAGTTCAACTTGGATTATTTCGAAAAGTTTAAAAAAACTTTTTTACTGGCTTTCATTTGATTACACAGGCCTACAATGATTTTGGTGCCGCTAAAAATAAAACAGATTTCAAGTACGTTCGGTACCCTGATAAAAAATTGATACTTACTTTTTTAATGCTACGTGTAGTTTTCGAGATTTCGCAAGGATAAATAAATTAAATAACATTTAATAAATTTATTAAAAAAACAAACTTTTTTACTACATATTCACCACAAAATATAACAAAATGTGTGTGGATTATTTACACAACACCTTCTCGACGACGGCATATCGATATTATCATTTAATCAAAGAAATTAATTGACTATAATGACATTAAGTATAATAAAATACATTTTTTAGGTTATGACCGATCGATACAAACCTGAACGTAGCTTCGCGATTTTGACAGCTAACCATGACGTCTTGCGGACTAATTAACCAAATTATAACATAGAATTAGCGGCACCAAACAAAAAAATTTTTTTGTAGGCCTGTGTTAATTATTGTGAAATAACTATACAATTAATTTTGACAAATCAAAAAATTTTATTATCTGACACATTTTTCAAACATAGTCTGACGAATAAAAAATATTTAAATTAATCGCGAAAAAGTTATAAGGAAAAATGCGTGTTTACATTTATTTTGGAGCACACTTTGTTGTGTCAAAATCTATCTAAACAATGTCGCTAACAATAACATTAGCCACTATAAAAAATTCACTCTGTAATATATTTTTAAATGACAATAGTACATGTGACAATATTTATATGTTTCAGCATTATAGCTAAAAATATAGCAACTTTATCCTTTTGCTGTATCCTTACATAAATTGTGATAAAGTTTTGAGAAAGCAAAGTTTAAAAAACAAATATCTTAGAAAATATATGAGGCGTACTAAAAAACAAATTGTAGAATAGACATTATTTATCTTAAAGTATCTACAGAAAAGTAATGCTAATATTGTATTTTAAATTTAAGCTTTTATTCTCTTTAAAGGATATTTTTTGTATTAGATTTATATTTACTCTAATATTATAGGAAACGTTGCACATTGAAAAAGACATTGTAACATAAAAAGCTTTTATTTTATGGAAATAAATTTTTTGTAAAAGTTTAGGCAAGTTTCATTATAGAATTAGCTATAAATGAAATAATCTATAAAACTTTGAAAAGCTTTTACTTACTGTGCATCCTGGAGGATAATTTTATAGTGAATTTTGAACAGTTTAATTTATGGCATTTGTGTACACTAAACCATAATAATATAAACAAAAACTTTCTTATTACGCATTGTGAAATATTATAACAAAAAGTTTTAGAAACAATTTGATTTGGAAAATATGGAAGGGATTCTAAATAACATAATTCATCTTAAAGCTTTTCAGAAAAGGTGCGTAAAAATTATACATATTTTTAATTAAAGCTTTTAAGACAATTTTGGTATACAATTGAAATATGTACATAGTATAAACATATATAAATTTTATACCAAAATTATCTTAAAAGCTTTAATTACGATTAAAATATGTATAATATTTACGCAAATTTTCTGTAAAACTTTACGATAAATTATGTCTATATGTACTATATAGCACACATAAATTGTATACGTATTTTGTCTATTCAGAACTACATCGTGACATGAAAACCGTTGAATGTATATTAACGATTTTACTATAAAAATGAAAAATAAGCTATTTGATTACATGAAACCATAACCATAAACTGAAAGCTTG
This sequence comes from Delia radicum, assembly GCA_021234595.1. Taxonomy (NCBI): domain Eukaryota; kingdom Metazoa; phylum Arthropoda; class Insecta; order Diptera; family Anthomyiidae; genus Delia; species Delia radicum. The sequence goes on along the minus strand of CM037851.1, from coordinate 105,168,712 downwards.
ATATAAAGCTCTTGAAAAGCCACTACAAATGTTAATTAAAACTGTTAACTTTATAGAAATATAGCTATAACAAAGTTTTTTTATTATTTTTTTTTATATTTTAAATGTTAAATCACGAATCCTGGTATCCTGAACTAGGACAAGAAGTTCGCATCGAGTTTATGATGCAACCTAGCGAACACTATAAATTCTGGGAACATTGTTCGCTGACAATTTCCTTAAGCTAAAATGTAATCCGGAGGAAAACATTTGTCACAATTTGTTAAATAAGTTTTGGGAAGAAATAAAAACGTTTTTTCTCTAAAAATTGTAAACACTATTTTTTTTTTGAATCAGACTAGACTAGTTTCTGCCTTTTTATGGACAGTCGTTTGGAAAAATGAATTATATAATTTTTTCATTATTTAATTAATATTTATTGCACAATGCAACTAATTTTTAAAATACCCATTAAAAAATTAAATTTTCAACCTCGACCACCTTCAAAAAATAAATTGGTAGGGGGAAGGTAAGTGTCATATAAATATGACATCATCCAAGTTTTGCGGTATTAGAAATGTCGCGTTTTAAAATATGATCAAAACACAAAAAAAATTCCCACTAGTAGTTGTCCATATCTTTTTGACGTGATTCACTGATACAATCATTTTAAATGTACTATTATGGCCCAGTCCGAGTGCAGAAAAGCATTATCATAGAAGTGGTTGTATAAGTACATATTTGGTAATGAAAAGTACCTACAATTGTCATTACAAATCTAATTACCTTTATATGAGGATGTCGCGGAAAATAATTACATTTTATTACTAAACACCTTATTAAAACTGACAAAATATCTGGTTACCTATGGTTCTAAAAATAAGTTAACAAAAAAAAAGTATTGATAATATTTTTTAATAAAATTTTCCCACCCAGGACCGCTTTACCAGCTGAGCTATCTCGACATATTATACTTGATAGATAAAAACATAATTGACTTAAAAATAATATATAAAAAAAAAACATTTTTAAAATTAAATTTTCATAATGTTCCCTAAAGTTGTAGTTTATTTGTTTGTTTTTTTATTTTATTTATTAATAATCATACAGTGGTGTTCAAAACACTTGCAACTGAAATCATGGTTTAGGTAATCTAAATTTTTTTTGATCACAAAGATTTGTGTTATAAGTTTTTGTTGTTTTTTTATATTAAATTCAGTTATAGCATATTATTTTACAAATAAAAAAAATATATTCTTCTCAAAAATAAAAAAAAAGTAATTTTAGCAAAATAAGTCGATAGTACAGTGTTTAAAAACATTTGCAACTCTTAAAGTAATTAACAGGAAATACAAACAATGGTTTTAACGCTCAGTATTTTGTAGCGTAGCCATTATTTGTTATAACTTCTGAACGCCTCTTAGGCATTGAGGCAATGAGCTTTTTAATGTAATCGTCAGAAATTTCATTCCGTTGCTTCTCCAACTCGACGAAAAGTTCATCACCATTTCGGAATACTTTATTGCTGATGTTCCATTTTACAATCATCCACATGTTCTCAATCGGGTTGAGATCGGGATATTGAGCCGGCCACGAGACAATATTAATTTAATTTTCCTGCAGCCAAACTGAACTCAAAAGATCTCTATAGATTTTGGCAGTCATTGTGCTAGTAATGCGGTGAATTGGGCCAATCCCATTTCCTGAAAAACACCCCCCACACCACAATGTTTCACCCACAGTGGTTAACTATGGCAGTTGTGTATCTGGGATTAAACTTTTCGCCTCGTGGTCTTCGAACATTGGCTCTTCCGTCTGATCCCCGGAGGTTGAAATTAGACTCATCTGACCACAATACATTTTTTCATTGCTGTTGAGTCCAGTTCAAATAAGTGCGTGCAAAGTCAAGCCGAGCTTTTCGGTTTTACCCGACACAAAAGGTTTTTTTGTACATCTATAACTTCTAAGACCATATTCTCGGGCTCTGCTTTTAATGGTGGGAAGACTGGCATCTATTAAAAGTTCAGTTTTAGCTTCTCTGGAAACTGCTTTGGGATATTTCGTAAAAAAATTCTTGATTTTCCGATCTTCTCTTACAGTTGTAATGCGGGGTCTTCCACCTTTATGAGTTGTGTGGATGTTACCACTATTAACAATGCGGCAAATCGTTGATTTTGGAACGGAGTACTTTATAGAAATTTCTTTTTGGGAAAGTCCATTTTGAAAATCATTTAATACTTTTGATTTAAAATCAGAATTGTAATTATTTTCTGCCATTTTTTACAAAAATTATTCTTACGATGTTTATGCTTCCAACATCTTATTACAAATATTAAAGAATAATAATTATAATAAATTTGTTTAAAAAATGTAAAGGCCTGAAACGGTATAAATTATTAGTATAAATTGTTTCGTTAAGAGTAAGAATAATGAGAGTTGCAAGTGTTTTGAACACCTGGATTTTGAACACATTTATTATTATTATTAATTTTTTTGTTGTTTTAATTTAACGGAATTAATTTTTTTTTATTTGTTTAACATAAAACAATGTATGAATAAAATGTAAAAAATAAATTTTAGTAACTAAGTGTGATTTGAAGAAAATAAATCAATGAAAACAACAAAGGCGATCTCAGTTCCAAATGTTTTGACCACTACTGTATAATTACAAAGCACTAGCTACTATGGCTTTCGGCGCGTTGTAGTGAAAATAGACCAGTGCTTCTGGTGGGAATCGAACCCACGACCCCCGCATTGATAAGCCAGCACGCAACCAACTAGCCTACCGGGCACACTTTATTTATTTGTTTGTTATTATTTTTGTTATATTTTCATATTTTTGTAAATTTCTTTGATGAGTTTCAAAGTTTTAGCATTTCTTATATGTTTTCTTATATGTTGTCTATTTTAATCAATTCTTGTACATTTATGACAACAACAGAAATGTCGATTGAAATGTATTATTTTCCAGAAACAAATAAACTCGCATATTCCGATACAGTAGATGAAGATTTTTGTATTTCATTTTTATGTCGTAGCCAAAAAAAGTTAACAGTGCAAATTGAATTAATTGTTATTTATGAAAACGCCCAGTTCATATAAAAAACAAGTGGAAGCATTAAAGTCCGATGTGCCGAATTTGGTATTAAAAAAGATTAAATTCGGCTGTGACGAATTTTTGGATACCCTCCATCTCGGTGTTTTCATAAACCAGGGAAAGTGCAAACAATATTAATATCTATATTCTTTGTAAAAATAACAAAAATAATGTTGTTTTTATAAGTAAAACAAAATATGACTGATTGATTAATGTCTTTGGGATGTTTCAGAAGAAAAAAATGTTTAATTAAAGTTTACTAAAATGAATCTGAAATTCTGCAGTGGGTATTTAAAGGTTATTCTGATTACCTAAAGAAGAACGTGTAGTGAAAAATATATATATTTGTATAGTTCCTTATGATGTTAAAAAATCTGTTGTAAAATTCGCCTGTTGTTTGTCTCTTTGCCTATATAATAATGAAAGAAAGTTACTAAAATATATTTTTGGATCGTTAGAAGAGATGCAATGAATACAAACGCATAAAAACAGTTTCGAATAATCAGAATTTTAGATAAATTTAAGGGAACAAAAATACACTTGCGGAGACATACATAATGAAATAATTATGAAATGCCAGTTTACATTACAACACATGTGTTTATACTATACATCACATAAGTAAAACGGAAAGTGTGATGAAACTAAGTTTGTCAAAAATTATAAAAGAAAATCTTTCGAGTGTTTTCGAGATACAAAAAATTAAAGAAACTGGTATTTCAAATTATTGTTTTTCAGCTCAGTTGCTTGTGCAATTCTCGTTTACGACTCCTAGAATAAGAACCCTAAGAAATTTTCCCAAAATTCGATTGGTTTTTACACATCAATACTTTAATTTAGATTATTTTTGTATGTATCAAATAAAAATTAGGGCTTTTAAGGAAAACAAATGCATATAATCAAAAGATTTTAAGATGAAGTATGCACCTTATATGTCTTAAATAAAAAAGTTCTGAAAGTGAATGTCCTTTAAATTGAATGGGGTTTTTAATAAATGTAATTAGAATGTAAGAGTTTCCTTGCAAATTTATTAAAGGTTGAGAATGAAAATAAGTAAAAATAGTGTACGAAAAAAAGTTATGAATTTACATTGTTGGATTCGGGGATTTTGTTCCTGGATATTTTTTTGATCTGATAACGATTAATATGTCTGGCAACTCCGGTTAATGAAGTCAAATAAATAAAGAATTTTAACTAAACTATTTTGTTCTACCTTTTTCTTATTGGTGATTTTTTGATTTGTTGGGGTTAACAAAAAAAGGTATATGGCAAGCCTGGTATATGGAAAACAAAAGCATACTTTATAAATTAGCTTAACAATTTTTCGAGGGCTTCTCGCATTTGCACTTATAACCAGTGTTGCCAGGTTTGCAAAGCATAAAAACGACAAACTTTCTAGAAAAAATCGTCAAAATCGTCATCATATTTTGAAAAATCGTCAAAATAAAATATATTTGTTAGAAGAGGGATAAAGTTTTAATAAAAAATAAAATACAATAATGTTATTCACATTTCAAATGTTAACGTGTTATCGTTGTAATATAACACGATTTTTGACACTTCTCTTTGGTTTAAACTTCGAAAATCATTATATTTTACAACGATATTCATATTTATAAAATGTTGAAACAGTGTGCCCCAGTAGGCTAGTTGGTAGCGTGCTGGCTTATCAGTGCGGGGGTCGTGGGTTCGATTCCCACCAGAGGCACTGATCTGTTTTCGCTACAACGCGCCGAAGGCCATAGTAGCTAGTGCTCGGTTAGGGTAATAGTATATAACTTGTAATTATATGATTATTAATTAATAAAATAACAAAAATATAATGTTGAAAGATCAAATAAATACAACTTTAAATCAAACTAATTTTACCACTTGAACTGTTAAACACTTATATCTGCATAATTCTGTGAACAACATTTCAGTGGCACAACTTTTTAAATATTAAATTCTTTTACAAAATTTGGAAATTCTTTAACAATAAGTCTGTTCGATTACTTTTCCTGTAAAGTTCAGTAAAAACTACTCAGTAACAAAATTACAAATAGTAAGACAAATTTACAAAAAAGTGAACGAACAGAAAATTTGTAGGAATTATTAAATTAGATAAAATAGCTTGTTTTAAATATTAAAAAAAAATCAACTGGTCATTATGGAAAAGGAAAAATTTAATTGAAATTATCGACCAAAAATAATTTAAATGTTTTTTAACTTCTTCCATAGTTAATTATTTAATCATTTTCACTTTCAATCCATAAACAATTAAAATTTAGTTTAATTTTTGTTTACTAAAAATACAAGCATATTTTTTTATTTTTTAGTCATATGTTTTTTTCATCTTACAAATTCTTTCTGGCAAAAATGTATCCAGTAAAAACTTGTAAGTTCTTTGGCATCAAACTGTCACTTTACTCTCTCTTTTTACCAGTTTTTACTGCGTATTTGTCTAAACGAACACCTTCCAGTAAAAACTTGTACAAATTTTTGTGTTATCCAACAAACTTAATGTTATATTTTTAATTATTAAATTTTGGCACTTTATTTATATTATTAGGCCTGTTTTTTAAGCACCGGATTTATTTTTGGATGTATTTTGTTTCATTTAAAGTTGTATATATATCATCTTTCAACATGAAATATATTCGGGCTAGAGATCTGTTTGTTTCGCAAAAAAAGTCCATGCCTTGTGTTTTAACATGAAAATTTTTTAATTTTTATTTAAATCTAACTCCAATTAAATTTTATAAAAATTTAAAGAAATGTTCTAAACATATAAACACAGAAACTAAATTAAGCTAAACCCGTAATGAATTTATAAAAAAATAAATGCGGTTTGGATTAAGTTTTATTCAATTCTAGGATTTGCATTTTTGCAAAATTGTATTTCACATCATATTAGCATATAAAAGCTAGCTATCGATCGAAAAACAATGTTTTTGCTTTCAATTTTTAACGAAATAATATAAATTTAATAATCGAGCCGGCGATTTTATGAGAATGATAAATAAGTAGATCTTGCTGACATATTAAATTATTGTCAAAAAATCGTCATTTTGGAAGCAAAAGTCGTCAAATAGTCATTTAGTTATTTTGGGTATTAAATATCATCAAAATGACGACAAATCGTCAAACCTGGCAACTCTGCATGCGATTGCTACTAATTCATACGTACATACATATATATATATATATTCCCGTCGTTCCTATAAGGAGCATAGGGCCGTACATACATACTGTATTACAAAACAAAACAAAAAAACAACAACAATATTTTGTGGGTTTTTTTTTTGTTTTTAAGTGTTGATCATGACCATGGATGGTAACCGATTCTATGTGGTTATTGGTCGTAGTAACGCTATTTTCTTTTATTTCGGTAACGGTATTTTAGGGGAAACTATACTTCAGTTATTTCGGTAACGGGATTTTAGCGTTAACGGTATTTTAGCGTTAACGGTATTTTATTTATTTCGCTAACGGTATTTTAGCGGTAACGATATTTTAGATATTTCGGTAACTTTATTTTAGGGAAAAAGATTTTTCAATTATTTTGGTAACGGCATTTTAAGGATAACGTTATTTTAATTATTCAGGTAATGTTAATGCACACCACAATTTTTAAACCGCATTATGCCCGAGTTTAAATGACTGTCTAGTTTATGATCACACTTTGGGAAAATATATCTATTTACAGAAGTTTTTTTGTTCAGATCTTGTTAGATTATTTCGGTAACGGTATTTTAAGGTAACGGTATTTTACGGATAACGGTATTTCAAGAATATCGGTAACGGTATTTAAGCGATAACGATAGTCAGTTGAAAGGTGTTAGAATCGTGGACGGTAATTCAGCGATATTGACAGCCATCCCTGCTTGCGTATATTCTTGTGTATAAGCATTGAATGTACGTATGTATGTATGTATGTATGTATGTATGATGAAATAAAAAAAAAAAAAAAAAAATTTTAGAGGTCTTCCCACATTTTCACTCATAACTTTTGAACGCGTTAACCGATTTTGATCATTTTCACTAGAAAACTGCTCATGATATCAACAAACAATTTGACTGAAAATTAGCAGTACCTCTTCTGTATTGGAGGAGTATTTTGTGTTTCCACAGACAGACGGACGGACAGACGGACAGACGGACAGACGGACATGGCTATATCGACTTCTCTATCCATGCTGATCAAGAATATATATAGTTTATGGGGTCCCAGAATTTTTTTAAAAGAATTACAAACATTTGACAAAGTGAATATACCCTCCTGCACTATGGGATGGAGGGTATAAAAAAAATATGCAAGGACTGTCTGTGATTCTGATTGCAAATAATAATACGAGTAAGTAGGGCAAGGAATTTCATGTAAATCTCGATGCTCTAAAATGGATATAGACTAAAGATGTTAGGAGTATTCGGTTACTATTCTTTATATTCGGCATGTTTTTAATATTCGGCTGGACACAAAATAGTAGCACTATTCGGCAGAATTATTTGTTTAAAATAATATAGCTTAATAAATTATAAATAATAATTATAAATTTTGTAAATCAAATTTTTTACATATTTTTCTTTAAAACGTCATTGTATTGTTTTTATCACCCTAAAAAAGTTTATTATTTTATTTAATTTTGTCTATATCTAAAGTACAGTGTAATTTGATATGAAATTTGTTTCAAAATGAAAAAGCTACTCGGCAATACCCGGTTTTCGGTTTAAATATTAGGGAAAGTGCTGAATACACTATTCTTGACATCTCTACTATTGACTAAATATTTTCCGAATCATCAAATTAAGAACAAAGTGGCATCGACTTGTAGTTACATATTTTGGCAAAAGTTCATATTTTTGCATAGTTTGACTTTGAATGCATATTTTGCGGTTTTTAATGTATATTTTTCACTTTTTAATGAAAATTTGTGCATATTTTATATTTTAATTAAATAATTTTATTAATTTGTCAAAAAAATAAAAACGTAGATGGATTTTTAAATTTACATTTATGCAAAACTATTTATACATTTTAAAATCTTGCTTAACCGAAGAAAAGCGTAAGATTGTGTTCCTATTTAGGATTTTATGCTTCGATTTTGCAAAAAGTGTTCGTTAAGTTTCATATTTTTTAGGTTTTTAATGCATATTTTTAATTTTTAGCTGAATTTTACATACATTTGAAATCCCTTGCCCTAATAATATAGTTTGAATTATTTTAACTTTAATTGCAATTGTGTTAAAAATATTTTTTGCAAATCCTTCTATAAAAAATTCCACCATTAAAAAGCCGAAATTTTGGAAGATATAATAACTGAATTTTACATCCTTATTGGTTAGAAAACGTTTTTAGTAGTAGTAATTTTGGCCTAAAAATGTTAAAATTACCTTAAATTTTAAGAAATTAAACGATTTACGACAAATGCGAGTTTTGTTTAGTACAGAAGCGCTAAATCTAGCGCGAAAAGCGCAATATTTTAAAATTGTCAAAGAATAAAACAAATTTGGATGAGCGACTTGGAATCTGAAGATAAGAATCTATAAATATCATTTTATAAATCGAACAAAAATTGCTTAAATTCGTATTGAGAACAAAAAAAAAAAAACTAAAGATAAACCTAATCATTTTTACCTTTGACGACCAATGGGATATAAATATAACGTGAAGTATTAAATCATGTTCTACCAAAATTTGTATTCCCTATGCCCAATATGTACGAAAAATTATGAAAAAAATATTAATATTTTTTAAACTTTCGGGTCACCGTATTCAGCTCTGATACTATATAGGTCCATGTGGTTGATGTGATATAAATTCTACATATATCCTCTGTCAATACACGTTGCACCTGGGAAGATCGGTTTATATGTGCAGATAATACAACAAAAACTAAAAATGGGACATTCGTCGTGAAAAGGTTAATTTCCAATTTTTGCGTATTGTACAAATAAAATTTAAGTTAAACATTACTTCTAAGTTGTTTTGACATCATTTTCTAACTATTTTATACGTTTTTAGAAAGTTTTAGTTATAGGTCCACTTTAGAGCACATATTCCCTAATGTGGACCTTTTGAGTTATTTTGCAAATTGTTATATAACTTTTATATATTAGTTGCCTTTTATATAATATTGGATGAAAAATAACCAAGCGGTTGGAATATAAGCTGAAGTATTTGGATTTGGAATATTCCACTTAGTTTTGTTTTTTATAGTTCCAATACCAGATGTAGAGCCATATTAGGATACTTTTCACTCTAATTAATTTCTGTTGAATTTTACTCAACTTATAGTAGGAAACTGTACTTCTACTATAAGTTGGGTAAATTAACTCTATGTGTGTAAATTGGTGCACCAAAAATGTGTACACAAATGTATAGCAACATGGTTCATTACACATAATGTGTGTAGATTTACTCATAATGTGCGTAATATATTTTTTTAGTACTTCAGATTCACATACATATTTTCATGGTCGAAAAACAAAAATTTTCGGTCTCTGCAATTTATAAAAAGCAATTTGTTGCCGGAGTTCAGTATTAGCCATTCTTTTAAATAAAAGTTGTTGGTCCATTGCATATTTTTTTTTAATCATTTTCCAATTATAATTACGAAAAAAGTCATCAATATGTTGGTTGTTTTCAATTTGCAAAACAAAAAGAATTTTTTTTAAATTTATTTTCATCGGGATAAACATTAAGTGCATTTATAGTAATTAAATGTGCTAAAGTCCCAAAACTTATTTAACAAATTGTGAAAAGCAATCTGATGTAGGCGTGTCCCTATCCGGATTTCATTCTTGCCCAAGGAAATCTTCAGGGGACTTTGTTATTAGAATTTCTAGAGATATTTGTTATGTTAAATCACAAACTCAATGAGAATTTCTTGTCCTCGTCTAGCAGCGAGATTCAAAATTTAAAATATCAAAGAAAAAACAAAAACAACAACAAAAAATTGTCACAATTGGCTTTGTCATCTTCCAAATACTACTCTGTTTTTTTGACAGACCTAGCAATGTAGTGATGTTTATTCAAGTAAATCAACAATAGAAAATCATATGTTTTCTATTAGTGTCAGTTACATTTAAATTTGCACAAGCACCTGCATATTTGTTATTTAAATTTATTTTCATCGGGATAAACATTAATTGCATTTATAGTAATTAAATGTGCTAAAGTCCCAAAACTTATTTAACAAATTGTGAAAAGCAATCTGATTTTTTATTTCTGTTTCTTTTGTAATTTTGTATTTTGGCAATTACTACTGTTTTGGCAGGTAAAAATGTTTATAACTTTAAAAAAATGTTTCCCAAAATGAAGATATTAATGTTTATACATTTAAAAACATGTTTCCCAACATACAGATTATTTTCGCAGACACAAATGTGTACGTTAGTTATTTTAGCATTTTGTGTGTATATTTACTCATTTTTTTTGTAATTTTATACATAATTTTACAAACTTTATAGCAGTAAAGTTAATGCATTTTTTAGGGTATACCTTACTTACTAGTGTTGAAAAAATAATGATTCTGAAAATGGATTTTCAAAAATAATGGCATATCATTCATTACCATTTCTACACAGGGACTTGAAGTGTTACTAAATTTTTATTTTTTTTTTGATTCAGGTAATATGTATTTTAATTTTATTAGTATATGAATTGTTTAATTTTCCTCCCTTATTCATATAAGCTTTATAAAGTTATACATAGTAGGTTTTGAAAATAACATTTGAAAATATTTTCTACGGACAATGACGAGTAATTTGCCCTTAATGGATATACAATACACATCCTCCGACTTTGCAAACAGGAGGTTGTGTGATCGAGGCTCGATTCTCTGATGGCAAAGCATAATATTTTTGTTTAAAATCTAATTTTTTTTATTTAGATAAAACTCTATTTAGACCTAAAACCTAACACGTACTGGGCACAGTGGGTGAATTTTGACATTTGCCTACAGCCCACAGTTTTAAACCAATTTGAAAAATGGAAGTCTAAAAAATAACTAAATAAATTCGAGATCGATTTCTCATGTCCGATTTTTAAAAGTCATTTATTGAACTTCCTTAATAAATCGTCAAAATCAGCGTAATTTCCATATTTTTGATATTTCTGCTATAAAAAATATAAAAGTTGTGGGATATATCTTAAATTAAGGGCTAATATATATAATATATTCACACATTTTGTTAGATCCGGGGTCACAGTTTTATTTTCTTGATTATAATCAAAAACAATTTAAAAAATTATCTGTTTGCTTTTAGAACAGTATTTTAACTATCTTACCAAAAGTGTTGAACTTTATTTTATTTAAAAACCAATATTTTGCTCAGCAAATGCCCATCATTAAAATGATTTAAAATATTTTTGAAAGTCTTGTATTTTAAATAAGAACATGATATACTAATTTGTTGTAAAATACCTAATAATTGTAATAAATTTCATAACAAAGGGTAGAAACAACAAAAATTCATCATTTTCAAATTTAGATTGTGCAAAAGCTATAATCACCAGGGATGAAATTTAAAATTTCGTAGACTTTGTGATATATTATATTGATTACAGTGAAACAACCTTCTGACTTAAGATATTATCCGTTTTTTGGCAGCAAAAATCATAAAAATGGATAAAATTGTATTTGGACATTTTTTTTGTTTTTTTTTTTTTGTTGAAATAGGATGGATATGTTTAACAGATTTATGAAAGGAAGAAAGTAAATCGATGAAAGACAAAAGTTATTATAAATTATATTTTGGGATACATATGAAAAGTTAGATTCAAATGCAGAAGTAGTTTGCTGCAACATAAATTGACTGGTTGTTATTAAACTTTTTCATGCCAAAATTTAACGTTTTAAATCCAGTTTTAGCCAAAAAATTTAAGAACAATTTTCAGACATGCAAAAAGGTATATGTTTATTAAAATTAAGATCATATAGTTTAAAAAAAATATGTGTCCAAGGAGTTGGTAAGAGTGGCAGGAAGTGCGAATAAAAATTGCGTATTTCAATTAGTCATAATTTTGAAGTGTCTTTTAAATAAACAATAAAACGGAAGAGAAATTTGAAATTACATTGCTTTCTTGGTAAGTGTTGTGTGGAATATATTTCCATATCCGGTTAAAAATTCTTATATGGACATGTATGAATATGAATATGTTGACATATGAAGATATTTGACTGTTCATAAATATTCATATACCTCCATATATGATTCTTTTATGCTCATAGGTGTTCATATGTGATCATACATGTAAATATTACCTCAATGTTCGTTAATGTACACATATGACCATGTATGAAAATGTATGGACATGTATACTCATACATGTAAATATTACCTCAATTTTCATTAATGTCACACATGAACACATATGGTACAACATAGGAACACATATGAGTTTATGAACACATAAATGCATGTGGACCACGGATGTTAAAGTTGGTACAATTGTACTTTTTTTGGTACATTTTGACCTTCTAAAGTACCGTGGTACTACCGCGACTCATTTGGTACAATTTAAAAATTTTTAATTTTTCCCCTTTTTGAATTTTTAGTATAGCAACAAATTAAAATGAACTGAATGTCAATATGTCTCCTGACATTTCTAGAGTGGTTGCTGGAATTTAATCCATTCCACACTCGCCTGCAAATATGAAAACAGTTTTTTCTTTTTAAAATATAATAAAAACTAAGGAAAGAAACAGACTACATGTGCCAACATTATCAAGTCTCATACAGACAAAGGATTGGTTAAGATCGACAAATTCATGCTGCTGTGATGTAAAAATTCCAAATAGTTTGTTAACTAAACACATAATTCCATGATTTTGATCTCATATATTCATAAGACTTTTTTGAACCTTATTTTATTCATACATATAATGTATGTTATTGTTAAGTTTTGTTTTATTTATTGTGTGTAAGCGAATTTTTATGTACTTTTTTTGTTGTTTTAATAAATAAAAAAAAATGGTACCGTGAAGGTCCAAAAAGTACAATTTTTTTGGAGGTTGGTACAAAATTGAAAACCCCATTTAACATCCCTGATGTGGACCAGAGAACGATTTGAGTGCCTTATTTCATACTTTTGACTGAAATCACAAAAAATGAGTACATTGTTACAACTCACATCATTTCAATAG
>CM037851.1:105145506-105148006 GCA_021234595.1 Delia radicum | reverse complement strand
AGAAATAGTTTCCTTGATATATGCGATGAAGTGCAGAATAACCCTTGGGGACTGGCATACAAACTTGTAACGAAGAAACTAAAATGTTTGAACCCATCACCACCTAGAGAAGAGTCAATACTTAGGGGAGTTGTGGAACATCTCTTCCCCCAACGAGAGGCGCTTACGTGGGAGTTAAATATTCCCGAGGAGGGCTTTGAGTACCCCCCCCGTTACTGACACTGAAATACAGGCTGCTATTGGAAAATTCAAAGATAAGAAAGCTCCAGGTTTGGACTGCATTCCTAATCAGGTATTAAAGGAGGCTTTTAAGTGTTGCCCGAACCAATTCGTGACACTTATAAATACATGTTTATATAGTGGAACTTTTCCTACAGTGTGGAAAAGGCAAAAGTTGGTCTTGTTGCCCAAGGATAAAAAGCCGTTAGATGACCCTTCCTCATACCGACCGCTCTGTATGATTGATACTAGTGGGAAGTTATTGGAGAGCGTGATCTGTAAGCGTTTGGAGGCATGTGTGGAAGCCGCAGATGGTCTGTCTGATAGCCAATTTGGCTTTAGAAAGGCTAGGTCGACAGTTGATGCTATAAATGTGGTAGTAAAAACGGCAACGAAAGCAATAGAAGGCGGAAGATGGAGAAATGGGCCGAAGGAATACTGTGTGCTAGTTACACTAGACGTGAGGAATGCCTTTAACACGGCTAATTGGGGGATTGTGATGGATACGCTTACCAGGTTGAGTATACCTCAGTACTTGTTGGCCATAATTAGGGACTATTTCCGCAACAGAGTCCTTATATATGATACAGACAGCGGAACCCGGCATTATAATGTTACAGGGGGAGTACCGCAGGGATCGGTTCTGGGTCCATTGCTGTGGAACGTGATGTATGATGGCGTGTTGAGGCTAACGTTTCCCGAGGGGGTACAAATAGTTGGTTTTGCGGATGATATAGCGCTTGTGGGTGTGGCAAAGCAACTGTCGGAGGCAGAATCTGTTACGAATGCAAGTATAGAGATTGTCCGCTCTTGGCTCTCATCTGTAGGCCTGAAGTTAGCCGATCATAAAACTGAGGCTGTGCTGATAAGTAGTCGGAAGAAAATAGAGACCATAAGTTTGAACATTGGCACGTATTGCGTAGATACAAAGCCGTCTCTTAAATACCTTGGTGTTATAATAGATCGTCGTCTTTCATTTAAAGATCACCTACAATATATAAGTGAAAAATCTTCCAAAACCTGTGTAGCCTTATCGCGGATAATGCCGAATGCAAGGGGTCCGAAATACCTGCAGAGGAAACTATTGAGTGAGGTAGTGAGAAGTGTCATCTTATATGCATCACCTATCTGGTCGGGCGCATTGGAACTCAAATCTTATAAGAATCTGATTACCCCAGTTTATAGGCTAGCTGCCCTTCGTGTGTGTAGTGCCTTTCGGACTGTTTCGGACGAAGCAGCGTTCGTCATCGCAGGTATGATACCTGTGGATTTGCATGCTAGGGAATTGGAGTATCCTTTATCTGATACAATTACAACAGGGGAGGTTGGCGTCCGTAATGGTCCAAGGGATATGAGTCTGTTGAAATGGCAGGCACGGTGGTCGGCTTCCGGCAAAGGTAGGTGGACCTATTCACTTATCCCTGATGTGTGTGTGTGGTTTGGACGAGGACATGGTGACTTGGACTTTTACCTTACACAGATGTTAAGTGGGCATGGTTGCTTTAGATCATACCTGTACAAGTATGGACATGACAGTGGTCCGCTTTGTCCGAGCTGTGATGTGGTGGAAGACGCCGAACACGTCTTCTTTAATTGTCCACGTTTTGGGCCTGAGAGGGTGAATTTAGAGGAGATGTTAGGGCATAGAATCAGTCCGAGGAACGTGATAGGTTTAATGTTATCCTCATTAGATAGTTGGACGTATGTGTGTAACTTTGTCAAGTTGGTTCTAGTTGAACTTCGTAGGTTAGAACGGTTCCGATATCGAGCCGATGTTAGTTAGAGCAGGTTAGTATACCTTCCCCACCCTGCGATGGAAAACTCTCGCGGCAGTCCCGCAGGGTCTGTTTTGGGGCAGTGTATCGAGGTGGTTTAGCGTGTTAAAGTCTCGCACTTCTGGCGTATCTCAGGGGCCAGAGTCTTTCGATGATTCCACCTCGTTACATACATACATACATACATACATACATACATACATACATACATACATACATACATACATACATACATACATACATACATACATACATACATACATACATACATACATACATACATACATACATACATACATACATACATACATACATACATACATACATACATACATACATACATACATACATACATACATACATACATACATACATACATACATACATACATACATACATACATACATACATACATACATACATACATACATACATACATACATACATACATACATACATACATACATACATACATACATACATACATACATACATACATACATCAT
>CM037851.1:105013006-105143006 GCA_021234595.1 Delia radicum | reverse complement strand
TAACATAAATCGAAAAATAGATCTAGTGACAAATAAATATGTTTTGCTGATATATTAAACTTTTGGCAAAAATTCGTAATTTTGTCGGCAGAAAAATTATAAAATCATCATTTAGTTGTTTTGGGTATTAAATATCGACAAAATAACGATAAATCGTCAAACCTGGCAACACTGCATGCGATTGCTACTAAACATACATACATACATACCATTTATAAAACCTACATAGATACAGGGTGGCTGATAAATCATCAAATATTTTTTCAATACATATAAATATTTTTTTATTCTTTCATTTGAAAAGCAATAAATTTTAGTTAGATTACCCCAATCGTTAATTTTCCTTAAATTAAAAGACGAAGCAATGAAACAAAAAAAAAAAAAAATGGAACCGATTAACAACTCAGAAAAAAAGTTATTACGTTTTTCTTTGTAGTGGCATTTATCAGCCACCCTGTATTACAAAACAAAGAAACAACAACAATATTTTGTGGGTCTTTTTGTTTTTGTGCGTGTTGATTATGACCACGGATGGTAACCGATTCTATGTGGTTATTAGTTTGGTTAACGCTATTTTCTCTTATTTCGGTAACGGTATTTTGGGGGTAACTATATTTTATTTATTTCGCTAACGATATTTTAGATATAAAATAACGTTACATTTTAGTTATTTCGGTAACTTTATTTTAGGGAAAGATTTTTCAGTTATTTTGGTAACGGCATTTTAAGAGTAACGTTATTTTAGTTATTCAGGTAATGTTTATGCACACCACAATTTTTAGCCCCATTATGCCCGAGTTTTAATGACTTTCTAGTTTATGATCATACTTTGGGAAAATATATATTTAAAGAAGTTTTTTTCAGATCTTGGTGATTATTTCGGTAACGGTATTTTTATGGTATTGATATTTTAATTATATCGGTAACGGTATTTTACGGATAACGGTATTTCAATTATTTCGGTAACGGTATTTTAAGATATTGATATTTTAATTATATCGGTAACGGTATTTTACGGAAAACGGTATTTCAATTATTTCGGTAACGGTATTTTTGGGATAACGATATTCAGTTGGAAGGGCTTTGAATCGGAGACAGTATTTTAGCGATATTGACTGCCATCCCTGATTGCGTATATTCTTGTGTATAAGCATTGAATGTACTTATGTATGATGAAATAAATAGAATATTTTAAAATTTGATTCAAAATTTTAAGAGGTATTCCCACATTTTCACTCATAACTTTTGAACGCGTTAACCGATTTTGATCATTTTCACTAGGAAACTGTTCATGATATCAACAAACAATTTGACTGAAAATTAGCAACACCTCTTCTGTATTGGCTGAGTATTTTATATTAACACAGACAAACGGACAGACGGACATGGCTATATCGACTTCTCTATTCATGCTGATCAAGAATATATATAGTTTATGGGGTCCCAGAATTTTTTTTAAAAGAATTACAAACATTTGACAAAGTGATATATACCCTCCTGCACTATGGGATGGAGGTTATAACAATGATTTTTTTTTAATTTTTAACGAAATAATATAAATTTAATAATAGATCCGGCGATTTTATGAGAATGATAAATATGTAGGTCTTGCTGGCATATTAAACTATTGTCAAAAAATCGTCATTTTGAAAGCAAAAGTCGTCCAATAGTCATTTAGTTATTTTGGGTATTAAATATCGTCAACATGACGATAAATCGTCAAACTTGGCAGCACTGCATGCGATTGCTACTAATGCATGCATACATACATACATACCATTTATAAAAACCTTCATACAAACATGGTGGCGGACGAATATTGCTACATTAAGAAAATCAAATAACTTTTTTTTTCAACACATATAAAAATTTTTTTATTTCTTCATTTGAAAAGCAATACATTTTTATTAAGTATTTTTAATGGCTTTCAAAAAACAATGTAATTAAAATTACTTCCACGCCCGATAACGTCAAATGCAAGCGAAATTCCGTGCAAATTACAGAGAAAATTTCAAGCTAAGTGGCAAGTCTACTGCGTTTAATTGCTTTTTATTTGATTTTTTAAAGGAAAGAAATGAAAATCCTTAAGCAGAACAGTCCGTATTGACTGTCTGGTGATACATATTTGAGCAAAATTATTCCTTGTCGATACTCTAGAGGAGTACCGGCTGATGTGCCCGTTAAGTTTGTTTAGGATTAAACGCCATCCTCCAAAGCATTGTAGTGGCGCACAATCGAAATGTTAGTTTCATTACCCCATTCGTTCATTTTCCTTAAATTGAAAGACGAATCAATGAAGCGAAAAAAAATGGAACCAAAGAAATAAAAGTTATTACGTTTTTGTTTTGTAGTGGCATAAATCAGCCACCCTGTATTACAGAACAAAACAAAAAAACAACAACAATATTTTGTAGGTTTTTTTTTGTTTTTACGTGCTGATCATGACCATGGATGGTAACCGATTCTATGTGGTTATTGGTCCCGGTAACGGTATTTTCTTTTATTTCGGTGTCGGTATTTTAGGGGTAACGATACTTCAGTTATTTCGGTAACAGGATTTTAGCGTTAACGTTATTTTATTTATTTCGCTAGCGGTATTGTAGCGGTAGCGTTATTTTAGATATTTCGGTAACGTTATTTTAGGGTAAAAGATTTTTCAGTTATTTTGGTAACGGCATTTTAAGGGTAACGTTATTTTAGTTATTCAGGTAATGTTAATGCACACCACAATTTTTAAGCCCATTATGCCCGAGTTTAAATTACTGGCTAGTTTATGATCATACTTTGGGAAAATATATCTATATACAGAAGTTTTTTTGTTCAGATTTTGTTAGATTACTTCGGTAACGGTATTTTAATGTATTGATATTTTAATTATATCGGTAACGGTATTTTACGGATAACGGTATTTCAATTATATCGGTAACGGTATTTTAGGGATAACGATATAAGGTGTTAGAATCGGTGACGGTATTTCAGCGATATTGACAGCCATTCCTGCTTGCGTAAATTCTTGTGTATAAGCATTGAATGATGAAATAAACAGAATAATTTAAAATCTGCTTCAAAATTTTTAGAGGTCTTCCCACATTTTCACTCATAACTTTTGAACGCGTTAACCGATTTTGATCATTTTCACTAGAAAACTGCTCATGATATCAACAAACAGTTTGACTGATAATTAGCAACACCTCTTCTGTATTGGCGGAGTATGTTGTATTTCCACAGACAGACGGACGGCTGATCAATAATATATATAGTTTATGGGGTCCCAGCATTTTTTTAAAAGATTTTACAAGCATTTGACAAATGGATGGTTTGAATAATTAAGTTATAACTGTCCAAATCGTAACTTGAGCTTTACAGCTAAAAAGCGAAAAGCCACATTTCGCAACGAATTGTAAAAAAACCATACGGGAAAAAAACGTTACAGTATTGTTCTTAATTTTTGATATTAGACTTTTCTTTGTTGTTTTTGGTGTTAATAATAATATTAAGATATGAAAATGGTAAATTTCTTTCGTTTCCACATGAAAAAAAAACGCCCTGCTGGAAATATAAATGTTGGTTATATACATTGATTTGCAAAAATTTTCCGTTTCACATGTTTGTAATATAATATGCTTGCCTGAAAAAATAATTATGTTTGCCTGTAAACATATAGTGAAAAACGTCTACCGGCAAACATATATATGTTTTGCTGCAAACGCATATACAGTTGAGCACTGTTATAACGAACTCGCAGGGACCTGGTAAACATTTTAAAAAAATTAATAAAATTGCATGTTTTTGTCTGAAGATTAAAATAAAATTTTTTTTTTTTATAATATTGGAACAATTCTTCCATTATATTTTGTTACATACATTTTTTAATTCTTTTTAGTGAATTTTCAAGTAAAACGCTTAAATTTTTAAAATTTCCATCACATTTTTCATAAAATTTTTTGTTATTTTAAGGTGTACAAATTTATATAAAAATTCGTAAAAGTTCGTTATATGTTAGTAAATGCTTTGGGACCATAAAAATCGTTCGTAATAAAAAAAAGTTTATTATCACTGGCGGGCGTTATAAGCGTACTCCACTGTATGTTGCAAGTTCCAAACATAATATCTAAAATTTTAAAATTGCAAATATATCTTTGTTTACGTTTGCGAATTTGAATCATTGTAAACATATATATAATTACTTGCAAACATATTCAAAAGTGTCCTTTTTCTGCCTGCACCCTTTAATATTATGATTATTTTTGTTAATACAAATGTTTTTAATGTGAAATTTATTACTTAAGTTTTACGTGACAAAACTAAAACACTTATATAATATGAACTATAGACCAAATAATAATTGCAAATGTCTTCACAAAGAAAATATTTAAGAAGTTATAAACTTAATTTTAACAAGTTAAAGTTGTTAAACTTAATTTAAGTAAGGTGCGTGTTTGGTTTTAGTTTTATCATACAATTTTAAATTTCTTAACTTTAAGTTTATTAAATTCTTAAAATTTATGATTTTTTACTAAAAAGAAAAACATTTTCCAAATTTTTTTTAAGAATATTAACTCAATTCAAGAAATGAACTGAAATCTAATAAATTTGGCGGACCCTTTATAATATCTAACATTTCACCTGATATAATTTCACGAATTTCATCCAATTTTGTTAAACGATCACTAGGAGCAATGCTTTGGGCATTGAAATGCGCAACATTTAAATACAACGAACTTAACCTTGACAAATAACTCCTATTACTGACTACAGGTCCACAATTGTAACGTTAATCCATTAACACAAGAATAGTATGATATCAGTACCAAGTTTTCAAAAATTATACTAAGAAATATTTAATTATATCAAAATTAAAAATACTTTAATATAATTTAATAAACATGTACAAATATTGTCAAAAACAAAAATGAAAATTAATAATCACAAAAAATAATTACATTACAATATTAAAGTTTGTTAAAAAATTATGTGTTCATCGAATATATGACTATAAGTAACCAGAGACTCTCCAGCAATTATACAATTTAAAATGTTTATAACAAAACATGTCCTCAAGTTTTAAACATCATATTTCAACTTCAAACAAAATGACTTGACCATATAATAAAAAAAGTTTTCGCGTTAAAGAGGAGGAAAGAGGGAGTAATGTTTGGGGACATAAGACTTGAATTTGTCAACATTGTAATTCAAAGGGAAGACGTCTGCAGGAAGTTTATTCCCCATACGCAAGTACGACTGATAAACGAATTTTCCCTGTAATGCGTTCTGCGATTAACAGCACAATCGACAACAAACAGATGTGATCTACTAGATAAGCGGGTGTTGAGAACGAAAACCCGGGTCCTGGGTATAAGTTCACATATCTCGGTAGAACACCTTAAATGGTAGTATCGATAGAACAGTGTTACACACTCCACACTCCGCCGATGCTCCAATGAGTAAATAGATGATCCACTGTCATTGATAAGCGCCAACGCACTCCTTTGAACATGATCTAAAGGCTCCACACTAGACTTTTAAGCTCTTGCTAATATATGGGAGTTGTATTCCATCTTCGGTCGGATTAAGGAGGTATAATTAGTAAGGAGATCAAATGGGCTGAAATAGAATGCTTCTTTCGACACCTGAATAACGTGTTTATTCCAACAGACATCACACTGACTTTTGATGCCTAGAATATCAAGAGTATCTGCTTCGAAAATATTTTTACCACCCATGTGGACAGATGACAACGTTGGCTCCACATTTCTATGATACAACATACAAAATTAGGTTTCGCGAGCATTAAAATCGACCCTATTCGCGCTACCCCACTCTGAGATTTTAGGCAGGTCCTGATTGAGTGTGTCACTCATAATCTGCCTTTCGAAGGAAAATAAGTGACAACTGTTGCTGTCGTCTGCCAAAGAGTAGATGGGCTTGAAAGTCTGACCAAGAAGATCATTAATATAGATAAGAAAAAGAGATGGAGAAAGGGCACACATGAATTTACCAGAAACTCATTTGATAAGATCTATGATGCCAACTTTAATGAAGCAAAACGAACAGTCAGGCCCTTAAAAAAGCACTAAACAGCGCTAGATGGTAAATTTGATGAAAATATCTTCTTTTACAACTAATTTATGCCCCGAAAGAATTAAAAATCCTATTTTACGAAGACATTACTGAATTTTAAGTCATTATTGTTTAGAAAATATTGAAGGTTCAAAAACTTGTTAATATTTTTTGGGCAAATCTATAGCAAAAATCACTTTTAAATTCTTTGAATGCTAAATTGTAAAAATATGTACAAATAAGTAGTATTTTTTGGCCTAAAAATTTTAAAGTGAGCTAAAATTGTATCACACGATTTACGAAAAAGGTGCTAAATGATCACACATGATCGAACGCCTTGAAAATATATAGAGCAACTAATTTGTTTCAAACAAATCTGTTAATGGAGCGACTACAACGTTTCGTAAGTAACGCTACCAGGTCTAACGTAGAACGTCTTCCACGAAAGCCATATTGTAGATCACTAATAAATGAAATTGACTCTAGCGTATTAACAAGATGGTGATTAACCATGCCCTCCATCACCTTCGAGAGCACAGATCATATTCAGGGTTACTAGCCGCACCCTCTTGAGGGATTGACTGAACATTGGCAACCTTCCAGCATGAGGGAAAGACATCCACACTGTGCGCCGAGCTGAAAAAGATAGCCAATGGACGAGCAAGCGTCGAAGAGCAATGTTTCAGCACCAGTACTGGTATACCATATGGCCCAGCTGAATTACTTACGTTGAGCTCCGCAAGAACTCTTTTAACTGCAAGAGCTCGGAAGAATATCGTGGGCATAGTACACGACACTCTTGCTAGTTCGGGAATTGGTTGATTGCTTTCCGGTAGAGTTGAATTCTCCTCAAACGTCTGAGCCAAAAGGTTAGCTTTATCAACCGGGTCAGTGAATATTTGAATATTATAAGAGTTCGTTATTTTAATTTTTTCCATTTTTTTTCTAATTCTTATTTTTTTGTTACACATCACTTCAAAATGTCGTTAGCAAAAATGGCGACGACAAAATCAGAGTCGTCTCAATGCAATAACGTCGTTAAGTTTTGTTAGAGAAAACCAAATATTAGTCACCAGTAATCGATACAAGTCGATTACTAAAACTGGAATACCAATTTTAAAAAGATGATGCAAGACGAAGTCGTTTTGTGTCGACGTCGACAACTAGAATAAGGGTGATTGTACTGAAGTTTTTGTTTAGTTAAATAACTTGTTGTTGATATCACCAAATCTTTTCAAAGCAATCCGACTTGATTTGTTTTTGCCATTGGAAAAAAAACGGACACTGTTATTGCAAAAATTAAAAATTTTGATTTTTCAATACGGATAACTTTTACACTTTAGTTTTTTATTGAAAATTACAAGCAGATTTGTTTTAGAAAATCGGTTGAAAAATATGAAATTCGCAAGCTCTTAGAACTTTTGACTACCCGAGGTGCTATACTTTGGAGTCCATTTGATCAGTGCCTAGTGGGCCTTCTTTCATGGCAATTCCAAAATATATGTTATACACCCCACTTTGCGCTGAAACAGAATTAGTTCACAATGGTGTCATTTCATCACACATATTATTTTAGTTTTTAAGTAGTATATAATATAATAATCTGATGTCCTGCAATGTGATAATGGTTCCTTATTATCTTTTCAATACTGGTCATTTGAAACTCTTCTACCAACCGAAATTCTATTAAATTAACCGAATGTTTGTCCTGAAACATTAACAAACCGATGACTTCAATAGAACGTTCAATTGGTAAGAAGCACGGTTTTCACAAGAAATCTGGTTTTGATATTCGATATTGATGGAATAACACTGTGGAACAAATTCAGGTAAGCAAAAGTTAAGTCGATTCGGAGAGTGAGGGGTGAAAATAGAGGCTAAATTAGAAGACCCGTATCGCGGCATCTGTTTATGTTAGTTCGAATTGTTTTTCAATCGACCTTCGAACTTTGCAGTCAAATTCCGATTTTCAGCATATTGTTTATATGTTTTTTTGGCTATAACTCGTCGACTAATTGATATTTTTTCAATCTGTAAAAGCCAAATTATTGCTAGCGACCTGTCCAACAATTAGAATTGATTTAGAAAAATTTACAAAATTTTTGTGGTGCTTATGAAGCAAAATGTTGGAAAAAAATTTTTTTTATCATGCTTTTTGAAAATATTTTCCACAAAACTAAGTCTTTTTTGCTTTTTGTTTAATCTATAATATGCTTCTCAGTTTCTTCAATAAATTTCATTTGAAAAGAAAACAATCATAATACAAAACTTGCGTTTTCCAGCTTAATAATAATTTACTTCTCATTTTTTATGTACCAATTTTGTTCAGAGTTGGTTTTGAAGAAACATTAAAAAAGAAAAAGAGGTAGAAGTAATTAAAAAGGGAAGTTCCAAGAATTAGGAATTAGTAAAACAACTTTTTTGTTTTCAACCACCGCACAGGTAGCGTTTTTTTTTATTTCGTACAAGCGAACTAATTTCAAAAATAAAGATTCAGTTAAGACTCGAAACTCATCCGAAGCTGATGTCTTTTAATTTTCGCTCGGTCGTGATAAAATACGGTACATACTAATTTTTTTGGAACTTATTTATTTTGTGAGTGATTTAAGTTAAGTTTATCGGTTTCATAAAAATAACAAAAAAAAAACATTGTATAATATATATTGTATTCAAAATGGCGGAACCAAAATGTAAAATGGACAATTTTTGCAATGTTTGTGGACGTTTCATAGCAAGCGATGGAAAATGTGGCAATGCGAGTGATTTTCGTTTGGAAGCCTATAGACAATATTTCTCGCATGAGTTTATCACTGACGTAAACTATGCCCCTAAAAAAATTTGCTTTAATTGCTATTCAACTCTTATGCAATGGAAAAGTGAAAAGAAGAAGGCTATGCCTTTTGGTATACCAATGATGTGGTTTGTAACAGCCCGCATCAAAAAGAAAATTGCTATGCATGTATCAACTATCATAAAACTTTGAATATAAGGAAAGCAAAGAATAAATCTTATGTAGCAGTGCCAAGTGTCCAATTAGCATTACCGCACTCAGAATTCGTTCCAGTACCAACATACCGAAGTATTGATCTTCAAACAGATATCAGTACTACAACCGCCGCTGCTACATCCATGGATTTCTTCTTAGAAAACGACCCTGGTGAAGGTACATCCTATGAAACATCAAAGGACCCAATCCTAGTCACACAAAACAAATTGGATGCAATCAGACTCAGAAAAAATCAGAACTACTGGATTCATTTTTGAAAGGAAACAGTTTGCTGGCGAAAGGTACCAAATTTCGATAATTTGAAACACATTCTGGAAGTAGTCAAACATAATGAACACCAGTG
This sequence comes from Delia radicum, assembly GCA_021234595.1. Classification (NCBI taxonomy): domain Eukaryota; kingdom Metazoa; phylum Arthropoda; class Insecta; order Diptera; family Anthomyiidae; genus Delia; species Delia radicum. The sequence continues at coordinate 105,133,596 of CM037851.1, read as the reverse complement.
GCGCATTTGCTGCGACCTCAAAATAGTTTCATTGAATACAGGCTTAACAGCATCTGGCCGTCCAAAATATTCGTGTTTTTTGTGCGATTGGGATTCAAGATACGGAGAAGGTATTAAAGGAAGAAACCAGTACAAACAGCATAACTGGAATAGGCTACACGAAAGTCTTGTTCCTGAAATGATAACTTTGTTACCGTTGCTCCACATTAAACTTGGCATTGCTAAAATTTTTTTGAAAACTATCGCAAAAAGACCAGCAGTATTCAACCGCTTAAAAGACATTTTCCCAAGACTAAGTAACGCCCAAATTCAGAAAGGGGTTGTTAATGGTCCCGACATACGGAAACTAATGAGTCGTCAAGATTTTGACCAAGTTCTGACAGACCGAGAATTAAATGTATGGCTCGCATTGAAAGCAGCCATTAAAGGACTTTTGGGTAAAGAACGCAAAGACAACTGCAGGCAATCTGTTGCAAACATGTTGGCAGCTTTCGATGAAATTGGGGTTAATATGTCGTACAAAATTCATCTCTTGCATCAGCATCTTGATCAACTCGCTCAACAGTTGCCAACTGAATCTGATGAGCAAGGCGAATGTTATCACCAAACTCCGCTTCCATTTGAAATAAGGTAACTATATTTTGAATTCCTAGATTTTTCTAATATCTTTGTAGATTGAACAATTTAAACATGTTAACGATTGAAAACTATTTTCGTTTCAGGTATAGAGGAAAGAAATCACCAGCTGCAATACTCGCTAAAATTTGTTGGCGGTATAAAAACACCTTTGACGAAGAGGAAAAAGAGGAAAAAGAGGAAGAAAGGGAAGACAAAGATGAAATTACAGAATATCTGTTGGACGAAATTATCGACCTGCTAAACGGCAACTGGCCAAATCATTAATTTAATTTATTTATTTTTTTTTACTTAAAACTTTTCATAACTAACATTTCACACTTATATTTTTTTTACATATTTTTATAATTTCTTTTTCAATGTTTCTTCAAAACCAACACTGAACAAAATTGGTACATAAAAAATGAGAAGTAAATTAATATTAAACTGGAAAACGCAAGTTTTTTATTATGATTGTTTTCTTTTCAAATGAAATTTATTGAAGAAACTGAGAAGCATATTATAGATCAAACAGAAAGCAAAAAAGACTTAGTTTTGTAGAAAATATTTTCAAAAAGCTTGAAAAAAATTTTTTTTTTAAACATTTTGCTTCATAAGCACCACAAAAATTTTCTAAATCAATTTTTAAAAAATTTTAATTGTTGGACAGGTCTCTAGCAATAATTTGGCTTTTACAGATTGAAAAAATATCAATTAGTCGACGAGTTATAGCCAAAAAACCATATAAACAATATGCTGAAAATCGGCATTTGACTGCAAAATTCGAAGGTCGATTAATAAACAATTCGAACTAACATGAACAGACGCCGCGATGCGGGTCTTCTAATTTAGCCTCTATTTTCACCCCTCACTCTCAGAATCGCCCTAACTTTTGCTAACCTGAATTTGTTCCACTGTGTAATTATTCTTAAAGCCAAACTTTAATGTTTTTATATGAGATTAATATAAAAACGAATAACAAAATTATTCCGTAAAGCGCCCCAAGAAATGTTGGGGCTGAATCTGTTAAATAAATATAATATTTTTTTTAATTTACACGTTATCTACGTTACAACTTATAAAACTCTTGTCTTTAGTGTCCAAATTGTCAACTTTGTAGTACCATAAACTATGTCCAAGTAGATGTTCTTTTATCACAACGTTTGTATGTATGGAAGCTTCCGTGTCATAGTTATGCAGTGATTTCTTGTTGTTCATCTTGTTGTCGGCCAGTATGTTATATGAAGGTTCAGTTTTTGGTATATAGTTTAACTTTATTCTATTTGTAAAGCATGTATGACACATACATGAGACTAATTAATTGAATGGATAATTTAATTGTTGATTTCATTACAATTTCATTGATATCAATTGTAATGAAATTATTTTAATTAGCATTTTTTTTATTAATGGTTGAGAATTTTATTGATTTGATTTCATTGATTAAAGGTAATGATTTAAAATTTCATTACCATTAGTAATGAATCAATTAAAGGAAGCAAATTATAATTGACAGACTACAAATATTACTATAATAACGAAATATAAAAATTTTAATTTTCCCACATTGACGACATGAATTAATTTAATATCTGAAAATATATAGAAATAAATATATAGAACATAACAAAAATTTTCTTTCAATTACTTACATCAATGGTTGTCTAAATGATGCTATCGTTTACAAGACGTTTTACTAACTTTTCTACTAACTTATTTTTTTGAGTGTAGGTGTGGGAAAGATTCAGATAGATTAATTTTTTATGAAAAAATAACAGGGTGACTCAATTATTTGTTTACCCAAATACTTACATGAAAATACCAAATTAATCACTACGCTAATAAAGGGTCCGCCAAATAACTTTTTTTTTTGAACTCCTGAACCAATTGGACTTTGTATGGCGTCATACCAAGGTCTTTATGCTAAATTCGTCTCAATGATGTCTCCGAAATGTTCAATTGTTGAGAACGACGGTGAATTGTTGTTGATGGCGCTTCACGCACCCTTTCTGCCACAGCAGCAATATTCTCGGGTGTACGCACTGTTTTTTGGCTTTTCACGCTTTGGTTTATCGATGAGGATGCCAGTTTTTTTCACTTTTTTCGCAAGATAACGAACATACGGACCATATTCGTTCAGCGGAAGAATAAAAATTCGTTACAATTAAATTAAATGAAATATTTTTGGCGTTAGCATTAGTTAACTAATGCTAATAAAATTCCAATGCCGATGAAAAAATCCCAAGTATGGTGTGACATGCGTTTGTTTTAAATCTTCAACGAGCAAATTACATTTTTTCAGATTTAAAATATTTTTTTCGTTTTTGTTCCAAAGTTACAAACAAAATGTATCGTAGCACTGCACGCAATCTTATTCAATAACTATTAAGTAATTCAAAAATATAGTGCTTTTTTATACCTCTTTCTTCCCACTTAGAGTTATGACAGCTAAAATAAAGTTTATATGTATTAGTTCATTCTCCTATACAACATATCCAAATTTCTTTTAGATCTGAGTGCACGCCAAAAGATACTTTTCTTGTTAGAGTAAGTAACACCCGCTACAAATCTATTTAAAAACTAATTTTTACTCCTTCTATCCTTTATCCAAAATTGATCGAAATAAAAGGGGCCGACTATCAGATTATCTTTGTCAGTTGACATTTGTGTTAAATATTAAGTAACCGTTTCACTAAATGAAGATTAACCAATAGTCTGAAAACTAGCACTAAGATTTTGTAGCAACAAAATTGATAAAAAAAAAGATTTCACAACCTGCATAGAGGAAAAGTAATCATATATGACCGCAACGGATTACAAAACTACGTGAAGTAATCAGAACATGAACAAACTACCAAACATACATGAGTACTATGTGTACATTAGAAAGGTCCAAAATTTAAAAATTTTGAATTATTCCAGCTCCACAGTCCTAAAATAATAATAAACCTCATATAAGAATTTCATTTGTAATTTTTATAATTAAATCGTGATCGCCACAAGTCAGATATTTTACTTACTTAAGTGGCCAAATATATTTAAACTCACCGTAGAAATCTTTCCAGTTACTTACAATATATAGAAATTTAAATCAAATTTTCACAAACACTACTCCCTTTTTTCCGCCCTCCCATAACCTGTTTTCCTAATTCCAACACAATGCACTGCATTAGTATTTGGGGGATATCACCTGAGTGTTGGTCTATCGTTAAAAAATTATATATAAAGGGGTTTCCAATAGGTACTTGACCACTTTGAATTTAATTTGTGAATGCACTATTTCACTAATCATCTAACTGTTACTTTCCTTTTTTCAGTAAACTCAACATTTTCATCATGGTAAAGTACACGAACGAACAACGTATGCAAATTATAAAAATGTACTACGGAAATTTGGAGTCGGTGACCGCAACTTTAAGAGCGTTAAATAATCTTCAGTGATGAAGCTCATTTTTGGCTCAATGGGTTCGTCAATAAGCAAAATATGCGTTATTGGTTTGGTGAAAATCCGCATGTGCTTTATGAATGACCACTTCATCCACAAAAAATAACTGTTTGGTGCGGTTTGCATGCCGGCGGCGTCATTGGGCCGTATTTTATCGTCGACAATAACGATCGTCACGTTACTGTGAATGACGAATTTAAAAACATGGACTTGGACGACATGTGGTTTCAACAGGACGGCGCCACAAGCCACACAGCACACGTTACAATCGATTTATTGAAGAGTGAGTTTTGTGAGCGTGTTATCTCAAGAAATGGACCAGTCAATTGGTCGCCTCGTTAGTGCGATTTAACGCCTCTAGACTTTTTTCTTTGGGGCTACGTCAATTAATTGGTCTGTGCCAACAAGCCGACGACGTTGGAAGAACTCAGAGCCAACATTGAACGCGAAATAGCTTCCGAAATGTGTGACCGAGTCATAGAAAATTGGGTCCAACGAATCGACTGCTGCCGACGTTCCCGCAGTGACCATATAAACGAAGTCGAGTTCCTTTAAATTTATTTTCATCGGGATAAACATTAATTGCATTTATAGTAATTAAATGTGCTAAAGTCCCAAAACTTATTTAACAAATTGTGAAAAGCAATCTGATGTAGGCGTGTCCCTATCCGGATTTCATTCTTGCCCAAGGAAATCTTCAGGGGACTTTGTTATTAGAATTTCTAGAGATATTTGTTATGTTAAATCACAAACTCAATGAGAATTTCTTGTCCTCGTCTAGGAGCGAGATTCAAAATTTAAAATATCAAAGAAAAAACAAAAACAACAACAAAAAATTGTCACAATTGGCTTTGTCATCTTCCAAATACTACTCTGTTTTTTTGACAGACCTAGCAATGTAGTAACGTTTATTCAAGTAAATCAACAATAGAAAATCATATGTTTTCTATTAGTGTCAGTTACATTTAAATTTGCACAAGCACCTGCATATTTGTTATTTAAATTTATTTTCATCGGGATAAACATTAATTGCATTTATAGTAATTAAATGTGCTAAAGTCCCAAAACTTATTTAACAAATTGTGAAAAGCAATCTGATGTAGGCGTGTCCCTATCCGGATTTCATTCTTGCCCAAGGAAATCTTCAGGGGACTTTGTTATTAGAATTTCTTGAGATATTTGTTATGTTAAATCACAAACTCAATGAGAATTTCTTGTCCTCGTCTAGGAGCGAGATTCAAAATTTAAAATATCAAAGAAAAAACAAAAACAACAACAAAAAATTGTCACAATTGGCTTTGTCATCTTCCAAATACTACTCTGTTTTTTTGACAGACCTAGCAATGTAGTGACGTTTATTCAAGTAAATCAACAATAGAAAATCATATGTTTTCTATTAGTGTCAGTTACATTTAAATTTGCACAAGCACCTGCATATTTGTTATTTAAATTTATTTTCATCGGGATAAACATTAATTGCATTTATCCATTCATAAATGTTTTGATTGTATTTCAAGTCGATAATAAAGTTTTGGAAATATCTCAAATGGTTTGCGTTTTATTTAAAAAAAACGTTGTCAAGTCCTTGTTGAAAAACCCATTATATGTGCTACCCTATCCAAAATCCCCGCACCAATTTAAAAATGTAATTTTTTTTAAATTTTTTCGCAATCATTCTGCTCTGTTAGATTTTAAAAATAAAATATATTCTTTTTAAATGTTGTCCCATCTTATTCTATATTATTGTATATATAAAACTAGTATGTAATATATAAAAGTGTAAAACATCAACACACTCAAGTATATGGAGTGCTTTTGTGTTGAATAGAGATAGAATAGTTAGTTAGAATAGAACAGAACTGGCCGACGACAAACGAAATAATAACCTTAAACAGGGAAGCATAAGAACAATAAAATGGAAAATGACAGGCAGGCATGCATGAGTTCTGAAATGACAACATAAACTGACCCAAGTGGTCATCAAGAACATAAAATGAAATGACAAACACGAATAAAACAAACATACATGTGTACATATATATTTACATAAAAAATGAATAATTTATTCTATTACATATGCACACATACAGTGAATTTCATAAAAAGAATCCGCCACATTAAAAAAAAATAAAAATAAAGACACAAAAAAGTGTTTCTTAAATAAATAACTGACTTAAACTGTGTTTAGGTCAAAGATTATTAAGCAAAACATTTTAATATATTGTCTGTACCATAGACAGTACCTGGAATGCTATATATAAAGCCCTTACGCTTAAATTACTTCCGAATTACAATTTAAATACGCACTCATATGAGCTACATTGAAAATGTCTTATATGAATACTATAAGATATAAATAAAACATTTTTCAAAAAGTGTACGAAGAAATATTGGTTAAAAGGGGCTAAAGGCTATGGTTAAAAGGGCCAATAACTCCCAGGTGCATATAGTCTCAAAAAATAATGAAATTAATTTCAAAAAATCATCACACAATTTAGGGAGTAATCTCAAATGAAATACGAGGCAGTCCCAAATTAGCTGACCTTAGAAGGTAAACACAACAAATTTGGGAAACATTTTCATTATTTCTCAACATAATCTCCTTTTACCTCAATTCACTATTCATTAGCTTCGATACCCTGTTTGTAGTACGAACTGTCTAGGTCCTTAAAATATCCATCAACAGCAGACTCTACCTCCTAATTGTCGGCAAAGCGTTTACCACCAAGCCATTTTTTTCAAGTTTGGAAATAAAATATAAGCCGAGGGATCTAAATTTGGCAAAAAAGTTGCGTGGTGGAGCAATTCGAACTTTAATTCTTTGATTTTGGCCATAGCAACAGTGTCTTTGTGAACTTGTACATTGACTTGATGAAACAACGCTTTATTTTTCACCAAATGCGGCATTTTTTCCTTAATTTCATCACTTAAACACTGCGATAAGTTAGCATAATAATCGACGTTGATTCATTTTCCCCTTTGAAGATAATCTCTCAAAAATATACCACGTGCTTCCTAAAACACAGATCCCATGACGTTGCCTGCACATGAAAATCTCTTCACCTTTTTTTTTTAACACGATTCTCCTATTCAAGTTCACTGATTTTACTGTTCCTTTGTCTCATGTGTGAAGTGGTGAACCCATGTCTCATGCATGGTTAAGAATCGACGCAATAACATCGCCAAACACTCAACTGAAGCATCTTCATGACGCTGCTTTTGTTCTGTTTTGATCAAACGCAGCACCCATCTTACGCACAGCTTTCTCATTTCCAAATTTTCGGTCAACATGCGATGTATTGCACTTTTTGAAATGCCTATCATTTAAGGCAGCCCACGCACCTTCAGCCAACGATCGTCCAATACTATTTTGTGGATTTTCCTAACCGTTACTCGCGTTGACACCTCAATTGGTCGACCACTACGGAGTTCGTCTTGGCAGCTCGCACGGCCTCGTTTAAACTCTACCACCCAATATTTTATAATCATCAAGAAGGGATCAGACTAACCAGAGTAGAATCTGGCTCGGCTTTAATATTGGTTGGACTGACCCCTTTCAAATGAAAGTATTGAATTACATACGGTGACCAATTTTTCCATGTTTACAAAGTCACTGAAATCGTATAATTTTGATGGCTCCAAAATAAAAAAAAAATACTAAACAACGTGGCGCCTTGATTCTTAAAACATGTGTTTTTTTACCAATTTATTTTTTTTCATACCACTGCCGACATCTATAAGTCATGTAGGCTAAATTGTGAACCGCCCTCTAAAATTCGGCTTATATAACTCATGTTCAACCTAAAATATTTTTGTTTTAAAAATTTAAAAAAGCATTGAATATTTTGGTATATTATGGAAAAAAAACTTGAATTGTATTTCAATTTAAAAGCCAATATATATTTTTAATGAAATGTTTAGGGCATTTGCAAAGCTTAAATGTTTAAATATTAAAGTCGATCAGGGCCATGTTGCTGTATTTTGAAATGCAATTGTTCTGAAAAACGTCACAAATAACAGTCCTTGGTAATTTGTATATGCTTTATACGTTAACAAAATATTTTAAACTGTTTATCCCTGTCAAAGAACTCACTTTCACATAAAAATTCGTTACCCACATTTAAGAGTTTTTTCTGGTCCAATATTCACTTACGAACACGAACAAGGAGAAAGTAATTCGAATGCAAAAATAGTTCTATAAAACTCTTAAAATTTGAATTTTGCTTACAAGATCTTCAATTGTTTTATCGGAAATATTTCTTTGGACATACTACAGTTTTAATAGTTGTTTGTTTTTAGCACAAAAATTTTACTAATTTTAAAAAACCAGTTACAAAATTTAGCAAAAATTTTGCAAATCACAAAAAAAAAACAAAATAAATATATTTTAAATAAACAAAAATTTTAACTACATAGTTAAAATAATGTTCATCAAACAGTGTAAACACGAAGAGAAAAATATGATTGGACATGATTGCGGACACGAAATTATCATATTATGATTCCAATTATCATATATATTATTTTGGCTGATCATATTATTATTAACTATGACGATTTTATTGGCATTTAGAATCATAGTATAATTGTTACAATTACATTATAATTGTAGGGCCTTGCAATCATAAGATGATGCTCTTAAACTGTCATAATATAATGCTCTTTTCTTTGCGTGAAGGATTTACTTTTTAATTTTTATTTAGTGAAGTTCTATTGGATGTACTAAAATTTAGCAAATTTTTTGTTCATTTTTGGAAATTAATTTTAAATTGCATTTTACAACAATTATGCTAAAATTTAGTAGCGGCTTCTCATTTTTTCTACTAATTTCATTGTACTACAATTTAGCAGGGAAATGTTGCTAAATTTAGCAAAAAATATAGCAAGGCTCAATATATTTAAACTCCCCGTTATAACAGCAAAATTTTCAGTAGCCATTACAGATTTGTTTTCTTAGTGTACGCATGTAAAAATCTTTGCAGTGCGAAGGGCAAGAGAATTTAAGAAGAAATCCGGAAATTTTAACAATTTTTGGATGACGTTTTCCTCGCTTATAGCGAACTTCGTTTATAACGAACTAATTTTAAAAATATTGGATACCACAAAGGATTTTTTTTTGTTGATGCATGTTCTTTCCAAAAAAATTGTGAATTAGAATTAAGAAGTGGTGCTGGTTGCTATTTTACTTATGCATATGAAGCATTCCAAGCGTCTCTTGCGACCCTACCACACCACGCCCATTTTGCATTTCTTTCATGGTTCGTGACTCATTTCATTTTTCGGAATTCGTTTCGTTTGAAGTTATTGGAATTGGTCCTGATACTTATTTCACAGATCCGGTTAAAAGTATGAAATTTTATATTATAATTATTAAAATGAATGGGGGATACCTAAAAAAACTTGGTAGGCGACCATAAAGCGTGAACAATTTGGCGAAAATTTTTAAAGTGCGGTAAATATAAAGAATGAAAATGTAACTAAATCTTGAATGGGTTGTGTGCAATAGCTTGTTATAATATAATAAACATAGTGTCCGTAATTTTCTTATTTGCATTTAATGGCGAATACATATTTTTTAAGACGCACTGTACTACATCTATTTGATAGTGTGTACATTTGTTTATATGGGTGTGAATTTAAGGTCCTGTGAACGCAGTTTTTCCTAATGAAAATTAAAATTTTAGTTGCAAACAAATGTTGTATCCTTAAATATAGAAATGGTAAAAAAAATTACTGACGTTTGCATAAATTAGGAAATAAAAAACACAAGCAATATAAATTACAAAAACTTATGAATAATAATAGTATATTATATTAAGATACGTGATAAAATCCTATTTAAGGGCCAGATTTATTTCAAAACTAAGTGCGATTTTGTACTTACAAGGAAATTATCCCAACTGATACATGGCATTTTTCAAGAAATTCGGATATATTGTAAAGAATAAAATTTAAGGCAACCCTGCTGGGTGATATCTCCAGATATCTTGTACTTAGTTAATTTAATATTTTTAATAAAGAGCCAGTAAAGTAATGCAGGAATTCACTTTTAAAGTGATAGAGTGATATTGTAGTTAATTAATATGAAATTAAATTTTTTTTTCCGAAATTTTATTTCTACAAATATTTGAAAAACACATTTAAAAAATTTTCGACCAAAATATTTTGAAGTCCGATCGAATAATTCATTATGGGTAAAAATAAAAGTTAAAAGTTAATGAAGACAAAAATATTTTTTTTTTTTTGAAGTTTTCGTATTTATAATATTTTTACTTAAAAGAATGCTAACCAAGTTTTAAGACTTGTTTTCTCAATTTTAAATGTTAAAAAGTAATAACAGTGCAAACAGTTTTATACTCAAGGAACGCTTATTATAAAAAAATAAATAAAACACACCCAGACGTATGAGTGATATATAAATATTTCGTATAATATGTATTGTGTAAGAGTTAGTTGTGCAAACCAAATTTTTTGTTGCATACTTTCGAGAAATATATAACGAAAGCAAAATGACCAAGACGTACGAGTGATAAGTTATATAAGTTTTAATAAAAATGAATTAAACTATACTTGCACTTTTTAAAAGAAGAATTAAAAAAGTTTAAGGAAAAAAGCTTTTAAAGCGAAAAATATCTGAAAAAGGCAATTTTAAGGCTAAAAAATCTTAACAAATAGCTGCTTTTAAGTAAAGAAGTTTTAACTAATGTGAGTAGAAATGACAAAAAAATAACAAAAATAAAGCAAAAAATCCTACATGTCTTCTCTATTTATAAAGTATAATCCTATTTTTAATTCTGTTGTATTTTTAACCCTTTTACTACCCTTGTAAACTGCAGTATATACATTAAAAAAAATAATAAATAATTTGGTAATGCAATCAAAGTTAATATTTTTATTTAAATATGTTCATTATGATCTTGGTCGTTGAAAAAAAAAATCATTATATGCATAAACTGTTCATCAGGGCAATATATTCAAAATATTTGTTAACAAAGTCCTTGTTTTTTAAACAGCTTTTTCTCAGAACAAGGGGGCGTTTGGTTTATCTGCTTAACTAACAAAGCTATATAATCGAAATTTGGAACGTGATTCTTTTATTGACCAGAACAAAATTAAACACAGCATTTTCTGATATTCGAATTTTTTTAGTGGTAAAAATGAGCTGAGAATTCTAAGAATTTCAATTTTCGGAATCATTTCTTTTGGGTATTCTCCTCTACAAGCGCATACCAATTACTTTTGCGCAAGTTTGCTCGCGGAGCAAAGCAGAGCAGCTAGAGCCAATTTGTCGATAAAAGTGTCAAATATAGTTTCAAATTTCTTAGAAACTTGCTATAATAAAATTATATAATAACGTCGTAGTCAATGATTTAAAAAAAAAGTTGTAGATGGGGTTTAATTCACACCTTCAGTCGCTTATCAATTTTCGATGCGGTTTCACATTAATATTAGCACTTAAATGCTCAATGTAACGTTAAAAATACAACCTTAAAAAAAATCTAAAAAAATTTGGAAATCTGAGAAAATGTTGAAATGAAAAAATACCGAGAAAATGTTGGAGTTGGAAAATACATTTGGCTCCTGTAGGGGCACCCTTGGAACAGTTAGAGCGGTTGGAGCAAGTTTTATAAAACTTTAATTTTTGTATGTAAGCAGGTTTTGATTTGAGAAAATATTCGTTTTGAGGAAATATTGGAAGTGGGTCATACATTTGGCTCCTCTAGGCGCACTCTCGGGACAGTTAGATCGGTGACCCACATTGGGAGTGGAGACAGGGCGTAGGTAAGTTCTGAGAAAATGTTGGGGTTGCAAAAGTTTTGGGTGGAACAGTGCGAGAGGTAGGAGAAAAATGTTTTTAAATGTTATTTTTGTATGGAAGCCCCTTAGGGATTTTATATAGGGGTAGGTATGTTCAGAAAAATTAATCGTGGTCGGTCTAACATTTTACCCCTCAAGGGACGCAGTTAAGGGGTTTTTTTGTGGATTTTACCCACCCAACCACCACCTTTGCCTAACCATATACAACCAACCTAACTCCACAATTTTGTGTCTCATGTCCTTGTGGATCTAGCAAATCCAAATCTTGAAACTGAGAATCACCATATAACATAATAACACCCCTATTGCTGCCTAGCTCCATATATTAAACTAAAATTAATTGGTTTTTTTTATAAAAAAAAGTTTATTAAACAAATAAATGAACTCGATTGTTTGATATTTATCGGGAGACTATAGTGTACACTAAAAAAATTAGTAAAGGCAGCCAAAATCAGAAAAAGAGGTTTGCGGAAAGTCGTTGAGCTGATTGTTACAAAAAATTGCAAAATTTATCAAATATTTTGCTAACCCTTAGATGTTTAGATATGATTATTTTACTAACTGAAATCAAACAAACTTTTTGCTGTATCTTAGTTATATAAAATCATATAAAAACTTAAAAAACGTCTGATATAATTATGCATATTTTTGGTAAATAATGTCATATTTATAGTGTTTCATTATTTAAAACCTAATTTTTAACAAAAAACAAACTTTTAAAAAATTTGTTACTAACTTGTTTTGTTGAGTGTATGAATGGAAAAATTTGGAAAAACGATCGTCTTTGTCTGCTTGTAAGATAAGTTTCCAAATGTGTGTATTGTACTAACATTTACCAAAAACTGGTAAATTTGTAGAAGTGTAGAAAAGTTAGTAAAACGTCTTGTAAATCAGGTATACTATTTTTCAGCAAATTTTGTGCTAAAATTATGTTTTCAGTTAAAATTTTAGTTATGCTTATTCAGCACTTAACTGTTTTATCCTAAAGTTTTGCTAATATTTTACTAATTAATTTTGCTAAAAAAATTGTGCTGATTAGCACATTAATAGTGTGAATGCCAACCATATTGAAAGATATACGAAGAATGAATTACATGTCGCGAAATGTCATGATGTAGTAGTGACGAGGAAAATGTTACTAAAAAGTACAACTAGTCAGACATATAAAAAAATCAACCATGGATGATGGTTGTATCTGTTTTTCATACATAAAACAAAATTGTGGATTAAATTTTGCATCGTCACCGGCTTGTAAAAGTAATTGTCTATAAAAGACAAAATAAAATATTTAAATTTAATAAAGATTAAATGTGTATTTGTAAACTAAATGTTTATAGTGATTACTAATCTAGTGTGGTCAAATTGCAAAATAATATACAGCGTGTCTACCGCATTAAAGCGAAAGACAAAGACACACATTTTAGGTTGATTTTTATCTTTCCTTTTTCTTATTGCAGAAAAGGGTTGTATATGTTATATTTTGTTATTTTTTCGTTTAAATCATTATCTACGGCATTTGCATTCCTTTAAAGATATCATCATTTAGACAACCATTGATGTAAGTAGTTGAAAGATAATTTTTTGTATGTTATTTAAAGGGTTCGCCAAATAACTTTTTTTTTTTGAAAATGCTATAAAAAACAAGTGGAAGCATTAAAGTCCGATGTGCCGAATTTGGTATTAAAAAAGATTAAATTCGGCTGTGACGAATTTTTGGATACCCTCCATCTCGGTGTTTTCATAAACCAGGGAAAGTGCAAACAATATTAATATCTATATTCTTTGTAAAAATAACAAAAATAATGTTGTTTTTATAAGTAAAACAAAATATGACTGATTGATTAATGTCTTTGGGATGTTTCAGAAGAAAAAAATGTTTAATTAAAGTTTACTAAAATGAATCTGAAATTCTGCAGTGGGTATTTAAAGGTTATTCTGATTACCTAAAGAAGAACGTGTAGTGAAAAATATATATATTTGTATAGTTCCTTATGATGTTAAAAATCTGTTGTAAAATTCGCCTGTTGTTTGTCTCTTTGCCTATATAATAATGAAAGAAAGTTACTAAAATATATTTTTGGATCGTTAGAAGAGATGCAATGAATACAAACGCATAAAAACAGTTTCGAATAATCAGAATTTTAGATAAATTTAAGGGAACAAAAATACACTTGCGGAGACATACATAATGAAATAATTATGAAATGCCAGTTTACATTACAACACATGTGTTTATACTATACATCACATAAGTAAAACGGAAAGTGTGATGAAACTAAGTTTGTCAAAAATTATAAAAGAAAATCTTTCGAGTGTTTTCGAGATACAAAAAATTAAAGAAACTGGTATTTCAAATTATTGTTTTTCAGCTCAGTTGCTTGTGCAATTCTCGTTTACGACTCCTAGAATAAGAACCCTAAGAAATTTTCCCAAAATTCGATTGGTTTTTACACATCAATACTTTAATTTAGATTATTTTTGTATGTATCAAATAAAAATTAGGGCTTTTAAGGAAAACAAATGCATATAATCAAAAGATTTTAAGATGAAGTATGCACCTTATATGTCTTAAATAAAAAAGTTCTGAAAGTGAATGTCCTTTAAATTGAATGGGGTTTTTAATAAATGTAATTAGAATGTAAGAGTTTCCTTGCAAATTTATTAAAGGTTGAGAATGAAAATAAGTAAAAATAGTGTACGAAAAAAAGTTATGAATTTACATTGTTGGATTCGGGGATTTTGTTCCTGGATATTTTTTTGATCTGATAACGATTAATATGTCTGGCAACTCCGGTTAATGAAGTCAAATAAATAAAGAATTTTAACTAAACTATTTTGTTCTACCTTTTTCTTATTGGTGATTTTTTGATTTGTTGGGGTTAACAAAAAAAGGTATATGGCAAGCCTGGTATATGGAAAACAAAAGCATACTTTATAAATTAGCTTAACAATTTTTCGAGGGCTTCTCGCATTTGCACTTATAACCAGTGTTGCCAGGTTTGCAAAGCATAAAAACGACAAACTTTCTAGAAAAAATCGTCAAAATCGTCATCATATTTTGAAAAATCGTCAAAATAAAATATATTTGTTAGAAGAGGGATAAAGTTTTAATAAAAAATAAAATACAATAATGTTATTCACATTTCAAATGTTAACGTGTTATCGTTGTAATATAACACGATTTTTGACACTTCTCTTTGGTTTAAACTTCGAAAATCATTATATTTTACAACGATATTCATATTTATAAAATGTTGAAACAGTGTGCCCCAGTAGGCTAGTTGGTAGCGTGCTGGCTTATCAGTGCGGGGGTCGTGGGTTCGATTCCCACCAGAGGCACTGATCTGTTTTCGCTACAAACGCGCCGAAGGCCATAGTAGCTAGTGCTCGGTTAGGGTAATAGTATATAACTTGTAATTATATGATTATTAATTAATAAAATAACAAAAATATAATGTTGAAAGATCAAATAAATACAACTTTAAATCAAACTAATTTTACCACTTGAACTGTTAAACACTTATATCTGCATAATTCTGTGAACAACATTTCAGTGGCACAACTTTTTAAATATTAAATTCTTTTACAAAATTTGGAAATTCTTTAACAATAAGTCTGTTCGATTACTTTTCCTGTAAAGTTCAGTAAAAACTACTCAGTAACAAAATTACAAATAGTAAGACAAATTTACAAAAAAGTGAACGAACAGAAAATTTGTAGGAATTATTAAATTAGATAAAATAGCTTGTTTTAAATATTAAAAAAAAATCAACTGGTCATTATGGAAAAGGAAAAATTTAATTGAAATTATCGACCAAAAATAATTTAAATGTTTTTTAACTTCTTCCATAGTTAATTATTTAATCATTTTCACTTTCAATCCATAAACAATTAAAATTTAGTTTAATTTTTGTTTACTAAAAATACAAGCATATTTTTTTATTTTTTAGTCATATGTTTTTTTCATCTTACAAATTCTTTCTGGCAAAAATGTATCCAGTAAAAACTTGTAAGTTCTTTGGCATCAAACTGTCACTTTACTCTCTCTTTTTACCAGTTTTTACTGCGTATTTGTCTAAACGAACACCTTCCAGTAAAAACTTGTACAAATTTTTGTGTTATCCAACAAACTTAATGTTATATTTTTAATTATTAAATTTTGGCACTTTATTTATATTATTAGGCCTGTTTTTTAAGCACCGGATTTATTTTTGGATGTATTTTGTTTCATTTAAAGTTGTATATATATCATCTTTCAACATGAAATATATTCGGGCTAGAGATCTGTTTGTTTCGCAAAAAAAGTCCATGCCTTGTGTTTTAACATGAAAATTTTTTAATTTTTATTTAAATCTAACTCCAATTAAATTTTATAAAAATTTAAAGAAATGTTCTAAACATATAAACACAGAAACTAAATTAAGCTAAACCCGTAATGAATTTATAAAAAAATAAATGCGGTTTGGATTAAGTTTTATTCAATTCTAGGATTTGCATTTTTGCAAAATTGTATTTCACATCATATTAGCATATAAAAGCTAGCTATCGATCGAAAAACAATGTTTTTGCTTTCAATTTTTAACGAAATAATATAAATTTAATAATCGAGCCGGCGATTTTATGAGAATGATAAATAAGTAGATCTTGCTGACATATTAAATTATTGTCAAAAAAATCGTCATTTTGGAAGCAAAAGTCGTCAAATAGTCATTTAGTTATTTTGGGTATTAAATATCATCAAAATGACGACAAATCGTCAAACCTGGCAACTCTGCATGCGATTGCTACTAATTCATACGTACATACATATATATATATATATTCCCGTCGTTCCTATAAGGAGCATAGGGCCGTACATACATACTGTATTACAAAACAAAACAAAAAAACAACAACAATATTTTGTGGGTTTTTTTTTTGTTTTTAAGTGTTGATCATGACCATGGATGGTAACCGATTCTATGTGGTTATTGGTCGTAGTAACGCTATTTTCTTTTATTTCGGTAACGGTATTTTAGGGGAAACTATACTTCAGTTATTTCGGTAACGGGATTTTAGCGTTAACGGTATTTTAGCGTTAACGGTATTTTATTTATTTCGCTAACGGTATTTTAGCGGTAACGATATTTTAGATATTTCGGTAACTTTATTTTAGGGAAAAAGATTTTTCAATTATTTTGGTAACGGCATTTTAAGGATAACGTTATTTTAATTATTCAGGTAATGTTAATGCACACCACAATTTTTAACCGCATTATGCCCGAGTTTAAATGACTGTCTAGTTTATGATCACACTTTGGGAAAATATATCTATTTACAGAAGTTTTTTTGTTCAGATCTTGTTAGATTATTTCGGTAACGGTATTTTAAGGTAACGGTATTTTACGGATAACGGTATTTCAAGAATATCGGTAACGGTATTTAAGCGATAACGATAGTCAGTTGAAAGGTGTTAGAATCGTGGACGGTAATTCAGCGATATTGACAGCCATCCCTGCTTGCGTATATTCTTGTGTATAAGCATTGAATGTACGTATGTATGTATGTATGTATGTATGTATGATGAAATAAAAAAAAAAAAAAAAAAATTTTAGAGGTCTTCCCACATTTTCACTCATAACTTTTGAACGCGTTAACCGATTTTGATCATTTTCACTAGAAAACTGCTCATGATATCAACAAACAATTTGACTGAAAATTAGCAGTACCTCTTCTGTATTGGAGGAGTATTTTGTGTTTCCACAGACAGACGGACGGACAGACGGACAGACGGACAGACGGACATGGCTATATCGACTTCTCTATCCATGCTGATCAAGAATATATATAGTTTATGGGGTCCCAGAATTTTTTTAAAAGAATTACAAACATTTGACAAAGTGAATATACCCTCCTGCACTATGGGATGGAGGGTATAAAAACTACTGAATATTTTCTCAAATTTCTTTTTTTATTTGAAAGTACAATCCTTCCGGTTAATAATGGAAAATAATTTCATTCAAATGGCTGCCTCGGCTGGCCATGCACTAGCCTACACGATCGGTCCAATTTTTAAGCACATTATCGATTGAGTGCAGCGGTATTTCACCAATGGCTTCCTGTTCCGTCCTGTTGAAGCCAAATGTTGCCAATATCCTCCTCTTCAATTTTTGTGAACAAAAATTCGTTCAACATGGACCGATAACAATCGCCATTGACTTGCTCATTTTCGAAGAAAAATGGCAATTTTCGCACACATTCTGCAACATTACCATGATTTTCAAAGTAATGTCGCAATATTTCCCAGCGTTGTTCAAGCGTATACACAACCATATTCGTTCAGCAGAAGGATAAAACTAATTATCTGTCAAATCACACATGAGCTAAGTGTTATCATTCACGAAATAAGCACTAGTTGAAAAAAAAAACGTTAGATGGCGGACCCTTTAGAAGCGATAACAAAGGCTTCGCATAGTCACACACGTTTTTGTAAGTATCTCGAGTACAACAAAGGTATAAAATACATACAAGATAATCTTATACTGATAAAAGTTTCCTTAGTACTATTAATGAATGACTTTCATTAAGCTGGTTTCATTGATTTAATTAATAATTTTCATTAAATTAATGAAAAACTCATCGTATTAATAATGGATTTCAATAATACAACGCACACAATTCTATCAGCATAGTCAGAGCAAACTAAACATGATTTTCAAGGCCCGTAGTGATGTTTTGGTATTAAGAGGTAATCTCTTCAGGATTGGTGTATATAGAAA
Organism: Delia radicum; assembly: GCA_021234595.1. Lineage (NCBI taxonomy): Eukaryota > Metazoa > Arthropoda > Insecta > Diptera > Anthomyiidae > Delia > Delia radicum. The sequence continues at coordinate 105,114,960 of CM037851.1, read as the reverse complement.
ATGTAGTATGTGTAACACTGATAAAGATGAAACCTAGTATAACTTTATAGGAATAGTTATATCCGGTTTTAAGCGATACCGATATTTTCAAAAGCCCAAACATAATGAAGTAGTTTCTATTTTAAGCGGACATATATCTTGGGGCTGGAATAAGTTGTATAATTATATACAATGAATTATAGAAATTTTTAATTTAGAATTTAATTGATTTGTGTAAAATTTGAGATTGAATTGGATTTAGAATTTTAAATTTAAATAAAAATTAATTTTAAATATAAATTAGTAAATGACAGACGACGTTTATGTCATTGTCATAAAAATATGTACTTTATTTTACAATTGTAAACTTTGTATTTGCATAATTTGAATATATAAAACTATTGTTATTATTGAATTTAAATTTTGAACCAATGCTCTCGAGTAATAAATCGATTTTTAAAAAGCTAAAACATTTTAAGATCATAATTTTTTGATTTTTTTTTTTTTGTGCAAATTTTTGGATCTTTCTTGCATATATTTTGGTTTTTACTGTATATTTCGATTTAAGTGCATATTTTAAGGACAGTTTTTTGACTTTTTATTTCATGAAAGTTGCTGTCCTGCTCATAACAATATAAAGCACAAACACATAAAATATTTTATTCTACTATATAAATTTTCAAAAAGCTTTGAAAAAAACATATTTATAGTTGTTTTTTTTGTTTTCAAAATAAATGTTAAAATACATTTATTCATGCATTAAAAGGATAGTTAAATTTAATTTTCTAAGCTAAATAAGCTTTCGCTTTCAAAACCTTAATAAATATTTAGTTTAAAAATCTCTGGAATTTTCAGGAATGTTCGAAAAATTTCACGATTCCCGGGAGTTCAAAAATGTGGGGAATACAATGCCTTCAAATGGCTAAATTTTTCGGTTTCATTAGCTTACTGAAAATTTTAAGTTTTCGTAAAATAAAATTCTCTCTGTGTAGAAGCTTGACAAATACAAGAAACATGCCGACTATACATTCTTGACATATGCAAAAAAGGAAAAAATAATTGAGAAAATAATTCACCCCCACCCGAAAAGGAAAAACTGGATCCGCGCCTGGTTTATATATGCTGCATGCTGCATGATAGTGTACCAGTTGGGGTTAAAATTGTTACTGTTATATACAATCATTAAATTTGTTCTATCTACTTAGCATAAGTAGATTTATTTCACCTTGATATTGGAACGTAGAAAAATAAAACATTAATTTTTTTACATATTTACATACTAAGTAAAATATCGCTGCATTTTATGTTCAATACAAGTTGTAAAATCCATGAATCCTTGTAAAATTTTCTTCTTTATACGTATGGTTTATACGTTTCGTATTTTATACATAAATACCCCTGTGAGAAATGTTAACCAGCCCTTAGCAATGTTCTATGAAAGGAATCGGTCACTTGCGTTTTGTGATGTGGCGCGGGACCAAATCAAGAAAATCTGACACAGATCTGATATAATCTGTCACGGAAATAATACAACAACCATTTGCAACATATTTTAACCAATAAGCTAGTATATACAGTCGAAAAAAGTAAGCAAAAAGTCTACTAAATGGATTCCGAAGTTGGAAAAATTATTCCGTTGTTATTGTTTAAATCACTTATTAGAAGGACAACGAATTTCATGCACCTAAAAAACGAAAATAAGGCGTTTAAAGTATGCAGTAAATAATCCAAAATATGCGCTTAAAAATTGCATTTAAATAGAAATATTTACAAAAAACAAATAATATGCACTAAAAATCAAAAAATATGCAATTAAAAAATATGCACGTACAATTTTTGAATTTTCAACAATATATTTATTACTTGAGATTGTTGTTTTAAAAATGAAAACCAAAATAAATGTCTAACAAATGACAACCAGATGCCATGCCTAGGGCTACAAATGTTTTCTTTTACTTATATTTAATTGAAATTTAATTTTCATTTTTACCAAATATGCAAAAATATGCAATTAAAATGAAAATATGTAACAAAAAATGTCAAAATATGCATTTATAGCGAAATATGCGCTTCAAATATGCATTAATATCAAAATATGCAAAAACAAATCGACGCCATTTTGTTGCAATTTATTTGATTCGGATAAATATTTGGTCAAAATCGACTTTGGGCTACTGACTGCAAACATGCATTTGCATAAAATTCCTTGCCCTAGAGATTAGTTATTTCATAAAATCACAAAAATAAATTTCATCCAAATTTGATCTAATTTTTCATGCTAATATTTAATAAATCGTGTCTCTCGAAATTAAAAGCGTGGCAGTTAATTTAAACCACATTTGTTAACATTTTAACTAACTTCTTTGGCTAAAACTCAGGTCACCTAAAAATCGTGTCTCTCAAAATTAAAAGCGTGGCAGTTAATTTAAACCAAATTTGTTAACATTTGTAACTAACTTCTTTGGCTTACATTCAGGTCACCTAAAAAATCCATTCTTAGGTTCATTGTAAAGTATGCTTGTCCAAATTCTGGTACTATATTATGCTGTCGTAGCTGAATTTTAAACTATATGCACGGGCTTTCTTCAGAGTGTAAAAATCCTTAGTTGGTATGTCCTGGTTATGTTATATTTTTACTAGTCCAGGGACAGGTACTTTAATACCGGCAGAGCTTGCACCAGTAACACATGATGCCTAATTTTCCATAGGGACATACTAATATACATGTACTTAATAGTAAAAAATTATATACAATGGACGACATAATTATAAGTTCACCCATGCACTTGTGATTTTTTTTTCCAAAATATTTGCATTATTTAAAAGCTTTTCCTACCACATCAAAGTAGCAAGAATACCAGATACAAACCCCCTTTCGATCCATTTTCTGCAGTTTTTGCTGAATTTTTAATAATCTTTAAAAATTATTCGTTGTTTGACAGCAAAATGTAAATATGTATATACAAGTTTAGTTATGTTAAACATACATGGGAATTTTTCATTACCATTGAAATTTCATTACCATTAGTTGATACTCATGAAAACGAAAAAGATCTCATTAGAAATTAGTGATAATGAAATAGAGAAAACATTATTAATGTGAATAAAATCACACTAATACATAAAAAAAACTAATTACAATTGATAAAAAAAAGTATTTGCTAACAAAAAAAAAAAAAATACTGGATTGGAAAGTAACAATACATAATCCTTTTGTTAAGATTCATACGTAGTATGGATTTATAACAATCAATGGGTGGAATTGGAGTGCTTAATATTGGGAACGATATTAAAGAGAACGGAGAATAAGTGGAATTTAAGTGTAAGAAAGATATATAATTGAACTTGAAATGAGTGGAATTGGAACGTTAGTTAAAGGTAACGAAATTATATTGAACTGTGAACGAACTTTGTTTTTATCGGAATATCCAAATTTATATTAAAAGTAAAAAATAAATAAAAACTGGAATCCTCGGAATCTTTTCCTAGCTTATTTGTGTTATTAGGGTGTATCTCTTTTCCATTATCTCGTATAGTTTCGAAAAACCCGGCCATTAAAAACGCCATTTTATAAAATAGCTAGTATCTCGAAAACTGTCTGAAAAACGGACATAAATTTTGCAAAAATCGACCTAAGTAACGCGTGCCGATTATACAAATGTGTTAAGTGATCCGATCCCACTAGTTCCCGTTCCCTTCCATATAGTTCAATTTTGGATCAATGTCCCATTCTACTATCGGAGTGTTTAAACGGACAAAATTTTGTCAAAGCTTCACCCAAGAACACGTACCGATAATAAAAATGTGTTAAGTGTTCCATTCCACTCGTTCCATTTCCTGTAGTTCCGTTTTGGACCAAAGTTCCGTGCATTTACTGAAGTGTTTAAATTTGCATTTTCACATATGTATGTATATGGGTAAACAAATATATAGGACACCCTGTGGTTGTATCATAAAGCACGAATTCTTCGGGATACTTCCTGGACCTGGCGTATTAGTATACCGGCCATTAAAAAAAATATTTTATTAAATTTCTAGTATCTCGTAAACTACACGAGATATCGAAAAACGGAAAAATTTTTGCAAAACTTGCCACGTGCAACACGTAACGATAATACAAATGTGATAAGTGTTCCATTGCACTCGTTCCATTTTGCATAAATGTTCGATTGTATTATTGGCGAGTTTAAATTTGTACAGTAGTTTTGATTTAACTGCCTTTTACTTACGTGCACTTTTCACATAACTGCACAAAATTTTGGTTTCGTTGTTATTTTACAAAATTACGTATGCAATTGCCTTCATTAAGTGCACTGTGTATACCTGCGCATTTAAAATAAGTGCCTCATGTTTTTGGCAGTTGTACATTATTTTCATACAAAAGATCGCCGTTAGCTGCCTCTTATGTTTTGCTTACTTAGTTAGTTAGGTTAGTTAAAGCTTGTACCTACATAAATTTGTATGTAAAAACCTTATAACATTTTTTATGAATGTTTTTTATTTTCGTTTTGTTGTTTTTTATATAAATTCTATTGTATGAAATAAACAATTAATAAAAATAAATTAAATCATATCTGGTCTTTGCAGTTTTCAACAATTTAGTTTACCTGCACTTTAAGGCAGGTAACCAATTTGAGTTAGCAACGCTTTTGGCTTACCTGCACAAAAATTCGTGCAGAAGTTGGTTGTGCAGCTAAGTCAAAACTACTGTAGTTCCAAACCAGACTGAAAACTAATATCTATATGTAAATTTATTTTCATCGGGATAAACATTAATTGCATTTATAGTAATTAAATGTGCTAAAGTCCCAAAACTTATTTAACAAATTGTGAAAAACAATCTGATGTAGGCGAGTCCCTATCCGGATTTCATTCCTTGGGCAGGAATGAAATCCGGATAGGGACACGCCTACATCAGCTTGTTTTTCACAATTTGTTAAAAAAGTTTTGGGACTTTAGCACATTTAATTACTATAAATGTAATATCTATATGATTTAAAAAATTTCGGGCTCGTTAATTATTTAAAATATTCATGAGTGTGAGCGAGGGCTTTCCATACCTGATTTGAGCGATTTTCACAATTTGAAAAGCCCATTTTTCAATGGTAGTACTTATTTATTTGAATTTATTCATTATTAATGGCAATGAAATTTAAAACCAATTTATCAATGATATTAATTTCTCAAATCTTTATCATTAATTAAAAACAAAGATTATGAAAATGATTTCATTACCATTGTTATCAATCATTTTATTAGTCCATTTAATTCTTTAGAGACATGTATGATGTTAAACTCATTTTACTTTTTCCTCAAGCCTCAGACCTCAAACAGGCCAAAGCTTTTTCCAATTCAATTTATGCCACTTGTTCGAAACGAAAAATAAACAATATGTTTTTAAAAAAAAAAATTTCGTTGCCAATTTTAGGTGATATGGACCAAATTACGTTTAAAGCGAATCTCAAAAACTAATTTTCAAAATGAATATGTTTAGGAATAAATTTTTTTTCTTACCAAGATATAACTATAGTCCAAATATTACCCATTTTGTGGTTTTACTTATAAAGATGTAGCGAAGATCGCTTTTCGAAAAACGCGAAATTGAGCGAAAACGCACCTAAACTTTGCTTATACTACTAAATATAATCTTCCTGCTAAATTTGCGTTTTCAAGTTAAAACGATGCTCTTTACATTTTACAGGTAGGCTATTGTAGTCTTGTATGTCATTGGGCCAAAAATAAAGCTTTTTTGATAAGCTTAATGAAATAGGTTTTATTAGAGAAATCATTATTAATGATAATGAAATCACACTAATGCATAAAAAAACTAATTACAATTGATAAAAAAAAGTATTTTCCTACAAAAAAAAAATCCTGGATTGAAAGTAACAATACATAATTCTTTTTTTAAGATTTCATACGTAGTATGGATTTAATATAAAATTTTTTGATTTCGAAGCAACAGGCAATGGGTGGAATAGGAGTGCTTAATGTTGGGAACGAAATTTAATAGAACGGAGAATGTTGAAGTGGAATTTAAGTGTAAGAAAGATATGTAATTGAACTGGAAACGAGTGGAATTGGAACGTTAGTTACGGGTAACGAAATTATATTGAACTGTGAACGATTAAATTTGTTTTATTTTGGAGAACCATAGCACTCAAGGTCTTAACCTGATCAATTTGAAATTGTTATTTGCGAAAAGTGAAAAAGAAATAGCCTTTTGTAAAAAATGGAATTTATTTCTTTTTTAATCAGGCAGATTTTTTGAGCTTGTGGACTTTAGAATGAAGCTCATTGGATAAAGCAAATTCAATAATTCTTCTTTCTTATAAAATCAATTTAGCCAAGTAAAATTTGGTACATACATTTGAAAGACTCTTGTATTCCTATTTCGTGCTAAATTTAACAAAAAAATAATTATCCAGCCGATGCAATTCAGCTTATAATAGATTTTTGTTATAAAACTACTTCCAAACTCCACATAGTAGGTTAAAAGTAGCACCAAAGCACATTGATTTTAGCATCATTTAAACATAAATTAAAATGATTCAATTGTACTCAAATGGTTCTACCCTTAAAACATTTGAAAATTTTAAAATTTTTCTATGATTTTCCTCCAATATCTGTGATTTATTTAAAAAGTGCATATTTTTTGAAAAATCGAATGCGACAAAAAAATTTTTACTTAAAATTCATCCCATAAAGTCAACAAATTCGCCAACGGTGAAAAAGTTGAAATAATTAAAATGTTTTGCCGAAATACTGTTTTGAATATCACTGAATTAATATTTTTTCGCAAGCAAAAAGCGAAAAGTTGTAAAAAAAAGCAGCAAAAATTTGAGCAAATTTATCGAAAGGGGTTTAGTATCGACAAGAATAATTATTGTTCCCATGTGGTATCAAAAACTTTCCAATAATTTTGCAAAAAATCACAACTTTATGGGTGATCTTATAATTCTTTCGTCCACTGTATAACTAAATAGCAGCAAAAAACTACGAATACACAGTAGGATACCATTTAATGTTGTTAAAGTATTTTTAGAAAACGTTTACAGAGCTTTGCAAAATAATTAGCATTCATTAAATCATTTGCAATTAAAATATTCGTTGTCATTACCAGTGACTAGCTTATACTTTGCTTTCTAATGAATTTTCTATTTAAAAAAAATTGTTTAACATCTTGTAGTGACTTTGCATAAATCATTCAACTTTTTCGCTATTAAACTCGACACTCAGGGAAAAAGTCTCATCATATTTATGAAAAACTTCATATATGTGATGAAAAACTTCATTGACTTTCGTTCAATGTAAAACTTCATTATTATGATAAAGCTGTTTCATAAAAGTGCGAATTTATGATAGATTGCTTCATATTTACGAAATAAAGATTTAAAAAAAAAAATATGGAGCTTTATGCAGTCATATTAATTTCTATGTGACAATATATGTAATTTTAATAAATTTCATCCGAAATATGGGCCGATATATTTGTATCTGTCTTATCTGACACAATTAGATAAATGTCCAGCACAATTTTATCCGAATTATGGATCGATACAATTGTATAAGATTTTTTTAGTTTTGTATCTAAATATATCAGATTATATCTAAACTGATACAAATATATGGTTTTTTATAAAACGCAGATATGATTGTGTCCGAATTTTGATCTAATATAATTGTATAAGATTGTATGTAAACTGACACATCTTAATATAATTAGATCCGAAATTTAGTCTGATAAAATTATACTAAATATTAAATATTTGCATATGATGGTATTCAAATTATGTTCATCCTAACATAAAACATTTTAAAAAAATATTATTTTTTCCTGCATAAAACTTTATTTTAAATTTTATGACACATTAGGGTGTCCCGAAAATAGACAATTTTACATAATTTGTGCTGGAACGATGCGTATTATCCAGGTCATTCTGGAAAAAGTAAATAAATCGAGAATACTTATAGTTCGATATCCGAATTTTTTGAATTTTTGAACAAAATTAGGCTCAACATTTTAATATTGCTGAGCATATTTTTGAATATATATTTATAGATTGTGGTCAACTACATCTTTCAATTTAAACCAAGTACAGTGGATTACGGTTATAACGAACTCGAGGGGGCCGGACGATTGAGTTCGTTATAAGTGAAGTTCGCTATAAGCGAGTTAAACATTTTCCAAAGAAGTATTTAAATTTCAGGATTTTTTTTTTAATTCACCTAATTATAAAATTTTTGTTTGTAATTCTAAAACAGTTCTTCTATTAACCTAAGGTTTATATAGTTTCAAATTATTTTCAGTAAATTTGTAATTAAAAACCTAAAACGTTTAAGAGTCGCAGGCAGAATGTTTATTTTAGAATCTCCATTTTTTTTATGTGTTCAGCGTAAAAATATATATTAAAACTCGTAAAAGGCCGCAAAAAACTCGTAAGAGCTCCCAAAAAAATAGTTCGTTATATAAAATGTACGTTATAAACGTTTTATTTTGTATGACCTATGTTAGTAAATGCTTTGGAACCAGAAAAATCGTTCGTTATAAAAAAATTCGTTATAGACGGAGTTCGTTATAAACGGGATCCACTGTAATAAATAAAATTACTTGATGCTGTGAGAGGCCAAAATTAATCTATGGAAATTGTAGAAATGTTTTTCCTAAAATATGCTCAGCAGCGCCAAATTAATAACCCATACTTTGTAAAATAAAAATGAAAAACACACTCAAAAAAATGTTTGGTTTTTATACATAAACAGCTCAATAAGTGTGAGTACATGACGAAATTCGCAATTTTTTTAAGTTCAGGCAGAATAATATAATCATCGTACTTTTAATGCAGCAACATATAGTTTTATATAAAAGAAGATCTACACTTTGGTATGGAGCCAAATATCTTTACATGTTAATTTGAATAGATCAATATATCGTTTTATCCAAAATAAAATACATATAATAATACTACATTTTATGTTATTTTATATAATTTTGATTTGTGTCATATCTAATTATACATGTATTCGTACATAATTACATTAACCATATATAATTGTATATGTCATATACGATTATATATTGGTCGATATGATAAGATGTAATTATATGTGGCATCGTATTAAAACAATTATAGCAAAAATTGATTTATATAAACATATATAAACAAATCTATTTACATATAATAGCATGCAATAACATACATATTTATATAAAATAATGCATGATTAAATGTAAACGTTGTTACTCGGGATGATTCACAAATATGATGAAGAAGTTTCATAGCTTTTTATGAAGTATCATAGCCTTTATAAATGTTATAAAACATTTCATAAATATGATGATGCAGTTTCATAAATTTTTATGAAATATTTCATAAATATTAAGAAACGTTTAATAAATAATTTGAACAATTTTTATAAATTATAATACAATGTTTAAATTTCATTTTTTGTTTTCCAATGTTTTACTTTTTGTTTTTTGAAGTGGAATTTAAAAAAATGATGTTCATGTGTAGAATTTTCATATATCAATTGAAGTCAAGAATACCAATTGAAGTTGAAAAATTTCATTTGAAATTAAAAAATATAATTTTCCATTTAAAAAACTTCAAAATTTAGAAATTTTATATTATACTAAAATATTCTATTTAAATTTAAGAACACATCATATAATATTTAATTGATGTTTCAGAATTTCAAATAATTTCTGGTAAAATATTTTCTAAATTTCAAAAAAAAAAATTAAAAATTTCAATAAAAAGCTAAAATTTATTTTCTCCAAATTTATGAAACTTTTTTATGAAATGATGAAGGTCTATGAAACATTTGTCAGACACTTTTACGAAACTCTTCATCATATTTATGAAAACTTCATAAATATGATGAATAATTGATGACAAACGATTTATAAAACAATATGATGAAACTTGTTTCCCTGAGCGCATTTTAAAAGATTTTATCAAAAATCCAAATAAATATATATTTTAAGTTTCAGACTTGCAGCTCAAAGTGTTTGGGTAGGACGTTAATAAGACTTTTCCCTTTTTGACCCTCTCTGTAAAAATCTTCATATGCCTAATTTTAGAGTTTTTAAATATTATAATTAAAGTTTCTTTACAAAAATCTATAAAGTTTATCTTTAATACCACAAGAAATACACACATAAATATTAAAAGTTTGACAATATTAGCAGAATGTATTGGGGCAGTACGTTGAGGGGGAATTTCCCCGCTTTCGACATAGAAACTTCCTCGAACAAACAATTCCAATAGCTATCAAATTAGTGAGTTAGATCATATTCGAAATAACATATGTTTTTGAATGTTTGCAACTGTGTTTTTAGCTCAACATTTTGTTAAGCTTATTCAGCACTAAACTCATTTTGAACTATTGTTGTACTAATTAATTTTGCTGATAAGCACATTAATAGTGTAGAGAAAATCCACATTGATGTGATTTAATGAAAATAAAATTGGTATTTAAAAATTTAATGTTTATAGTGTTTATTTATGGAGTGTGTCCAAATTGCAAACAAATATACCTTTAATTAGACAGCCTAAAGCCAATGACAAGCACATCCATTTTGGGTAAATTTTTCTGTGTTTCCTTTCTCTATCTCCAGAAAACGGGGTAGTAATGTCATCAATCTGGCAGCATGAACATTTTTAAATTTTATTACACATTGTAAATTATTTTGAAAGCATCACAAACAAATTTAAAGGATTTACAATAAATAATTTAACTCAAGTTAATTTAAATCATCACCTGTAAAATGCATCAATGTAGTAAGGTGCAATGCTATGCGTAGAGTCCTTTGTGTATACATTACTCTACAAATTATTTGTTAACTAGTGGTTTTTCTGCATTACATTAATGAAGTTCTGCTGTTGCTTTGTTGTTATTTGCTATGTTATATTTTTGCTGCCACACACAAATGTTCAAATGAAACAGTATGTGTTTCGCCCACGACTGGCCTATATGGTAGTTGGTTTATATGGGGAAGTGGGTACGAATGGGTGAAGATAAAAAATATCCACACCGACCGATACTTGAGGATATACCAACAAAATTAAATAACTTTTAGATCTCGCACTAATTTTGTATGTTTTTTTTTATCTTTTCTTTAGGGTATATTCAATAGGGTTATAACTTTTTGTATGTTTTCCAAATATCAAAAATTACATGGCATAGATGTCTACAAATTAAAAAAAATATTAAGAACTACCCAGCAAAAACTGTTATGCCAAGTAATGTTTCTAATTGAGCATTTTTATGGATGAATTTAACATTGGCTTGTCTTTTAATGCTGCAAAACAACTTCCTAGGAATATTATGCCAAAATAAATTCCAATAAGTTGTTTAGGCAGAAAAACTTCCACAGAATCATTTTTCGAATGATTCCCTACTACGACAAGCCAATGTGAAATTCATCGATGAAAATGCTAAATTATAAGAGGAACAATTTTTGGTGGGTATGATCTTACATTTTTTTTTTTATTTATTTATTTTCATGCAAGCTGTAAGCCCAGAGGGCCAAATGGCTGCAAATTAATTTCAAACTTTGACAAAGATATGTTAGGATACATATTTTGATAAATTTGTATATATGTACATAATTATAAAAACTAAATATGTAACAATTTTATTAGTATTTAATTCCCCCAATTATCTCTATACAAACACAACTAGCCAGCAAAAACGATGACCAGCAACATGAATTCCAAATTCAAGTTTAAGGATCAATTTTCAATGTAAATACAATAAACAAAACTTTTTACTGAAAATAAAAATACTTAATACTAGCGACAAGATTTATTCAAATATTTATCTTAAACGTATTCTCGAATTGTGTTACAGTTTGCGAAAATCTTCTCTCTTCATACGGAATAACCTCATTCCATAATCTTACCACTTTTACCACAAATGATCTATCCATAGTGAGAGTTGATTGCATTGGATAAACGATCGAACTTGATCTTGTGGAAATTCCGAAGACAAATTTGTCAGCTAAGTATGAAGGGCAATTGTACTTAATAATTTTAAAAAATAAAATGATCTGACGGGAGCTTATGTAATCATCAAAGTCATATCCCAATAATTGCATTCTAAAAGCCGATACATGATCTCCTATTTTAAGACCAAAAATGTATCTAACTACCCAGTTAAAACATACTTTAAGTCTCGCTATATTATACCTAGAAGTAAAGCTATACATTTCTAAACCATATAAAAACAAGGGAAGACAAAGAGCTACTCCTACTAGTCGCCTTACCATAGGTGGCAAATAGCAACTCATATTGTATAACCTTTGTAATGTCCAAGACACCTTGGATATAACGGAGTTAATATGCCGGAAAAAATCTAATTTATTATCAATATAAAAGCCAAGCGATTTATAATTATTAACCGACTCAATAGGATTCCCATTTAAGAAAATATTAAGTAAAAATTTATAAATATTATTTTCGCGATCGTAAAAAAAGTTCCCGAACCAAACTCAACCAAGTCTTGGTTCCCAATTAAAAAAAACTAATATGATGCAATAGAGAAGTGTATCAAATTGGATATAGCCTTATATCTAATTGATATACTATTAGATCCGATAAATGGTGGATCGTATTTTTTTTTTTTTTTTATGTTGAACCAACACTCAGGGGATGCCCCTACTAATGCATTGCATTGTGTTGATATCAGGAAAATAGGTTATGGGGAGGAGGAAAGAGGGAGTAGTGTTTGTGGACATTTGACTTGAATTTTTCTAAATTGTAATTTGCAGGGAAGACTTCCGCAGGGAGACAATTCCACATACGGCTAGTGCGACTGAAAAACGAGTTTTTTCTGTAATGCGTTGTGCGATTTGCCGGGCTATAGACAACAAACGGATGAGATCTACTTGACAAGCGGGTAGTACGAACAGAGACCTGGTCCCTCGGGATGAGTCGGCTTATCTCAGCAGAACACTTCCCATGGTAATATCTATAGAACAAAGTCACACAACCCACATTCCGACGATGCTCCAACGAGTCAATAGAGTTCGAAACCCTACTGTCGTTGATAAGCATCAAGGCTCTCCGTTCCACACGGTCCAGAAGCCCCAAAATAGACTTTGAAGCACCTGCCCATATATGGGAGTTATATTCCATCTTTGGCCGGATGTAGGTGGTATAAATAGTAAGGAGATCAGATGGGGTGAAGTATTTCTTACACCGGTTTAGAAAACCAAGACACTTGAAAGCTTCTTTCGATACTTGAATAATGTGATCTGTCCAACGGACATCACACTGTATTCTCATGCCCAGAACATCAAGAGTATCTGAATCCTCAATAACGATCCCATCCATATACACAGATGACGTGGTTGAGTCCACAGACCTATGGGTCAACATACAACATTGAGTCTTACGAGCATTAAAATATTAAAATTGTATATAAATGGATTATATCAGAAAGTCTGCATTTATAATTATTTACAAAATGAGACAGAAAATTGTTACGGTGTTTTGATGTAAGATATAATTATACCCAAAATAAGATTGACAAATGTCTAGTGTGAATTTGTATGATATAATATCTGAATGTATATTATTTTGTAGTTTGCAATATCTTGGCTTATATAACGACAACTTTAATTAGATTAATTTCATCTAATTGTAAATGCAATATACAATTATATATTGATCGAGATTCGATTAGACACAAGTATATATGACGTCATATTAAAATTGTTTGACAAAAAAAAATGTATATATGAATTTTTTTGTGATTTCTCAGGCCATTTTTACCACTGAAACACTCGAATAACCAAAATTGCTTAATTTTATTTTGTTCTGGTCATAAAATGAACCTACGTGCCAAATTTCAAGATTCTAGCTTTGCTAGTTTAGGAGATACACCAAACGCCCCTTTTTCGAGGATAAAGGCTCATTAAAAAACAAGTGGAAGCATTAAAGTCCGATGTGCCGAATTTGGTATAAAAAAGATTAAATTCGGCTGTGCCGAATTTTTGGATACCCTCCATATCATTGTTTGAATTAACCAGTGCAAGTGCAAATAATGTATATATATATATATCTATATTCCTTGTAAAAATAACAATAACAATGTTGTTTTTATAAGTAAAATAAAATATGATTAGAAAGTGTTTTGCAACCGTCAGATAATGACAATCGTAATTAATTTTTTGTATTAATTTCTGTAGAATATTTCTTTAGTTAGTCTCTTTACAGGAAGAAGAAGAAGAAAACATTTTTATTGAAAAATTTTACGGACACAAGGGATACACCAGACTGCCGCAGTTTCGTCCCCCTCCTGGGACTCGTCAGTGGTTAATTTATGTGTCAATTGAACAAAGTATTTTATGTTGTTAATTTTGCTCTATATGAAAAACTTTTTATTTTTTGGTGTCGTACTGTGATTTGAACTCACGGTCTTAGCATCAAGCTATGCATCGTAATCTCACCTCTTAACCAGTTGAGCAACGATCGACACAGCGTTGACTGCGACTAAATTGGAGTTTGGTCACACTACGTACACACACAAGTTTTTCATATAGAGCAAAATTAACAATATAAAATACTTTGTTCAATTGACACATAAATTAACCACTGACGAGTCCCAGGAGGGGGACGAAACTGCGGCAGTCTGGTGTATCCCTTGTGTCCGTAAAATTTTTCAATAAAAATGTTTTCTTCTTCTTCTTCCTGTAAAGAGACTAACTAAAGAAATATGATTAATTAATGTATTTGGGGTGAAGAAAAAAATGTATCAATTATCGTTAAAAGCGAACTGCACTGTATATAAATACAGATAAAGATTTACACAATTCAATATATATGGTTTGTGTCTTTGCTATAAAAAAATCGTCGATATTCAGGCGCTGAAATCGCTATGTTTAATTTCTATGATATTAAATATATATTTGAATTGGGAGTTAAAATCCAATTAATATTCTTTTAAGAATCCAATTGCAATTGATGGAAAGGATAGGTTTAAAGGGACAGTAATAAGAAAAAAATTGTTTTAAAAATAATAAATATATTGTGAATTGTGCGCCCCGGTAGGCTAGTTGGTAGCGTGCTGGCTTATCAGTCCGGGGGTCGTGGGTTCGATTCCCACCAGAGGCACTGGTCTGTTTTCGCTACAACGCGCCGAAGGCCATAGTAGCTAGTGCTCGGTTAGGGTAATATTTATATAATTTGTAATTATGTGATTATTAATTAATAAATTAAATAAATATTGTGAATTAGTAATTAGTTTAATATCTAATTGTAATTGAGAAAGGACCTAATTGGAAGAATAACTGGCTCCTCCATTTAAATTGTGAAGGGGAGTTTATAAAAAAAAAAAATAGAAAAAAAATATTCTTAGGAAAAAAACTTTTGTTTTGTAAATGAAACGAATTTAATAGAAAAAAATCTAACACTCGATTAACGAGGGTTATGTGGTCAAAAATAAACTCAGTTTATTGCAATAATTAAATGCAGTTTGCTTATAACACTTGAAATAGGGGAAAAGCACAAATCGATGTCTCAAAGTAATCAATATTTGTAGAAAATAATATTATCCATACATGAAATATTTACATATAATGTAGCACTGAAATAATTATTTTTCTTTAAAACAAAACCCGTGATTTTAGTAGAAAAAAGCCACAAAATAGGCTTTTAGCAATGTAAGGAAAATGAATTGTATTAAATACAAAAACACTTTAATTTTAGCGAAAAACATACCGATTTGATCTAAACATGCTAGGAATATTATATTTTAATAATATTAATAAAAACTTTAAATGTTTTCATCTTATTTTTCACTGAAACACAAATTAATGTTCAAAGTTATTCTGCAGGTTTGTTCTCAATGCATCAATTTTTTTTTTTTTTGAAATAATAGTTGGTTTTAAAATCAGTAGTGACAATTTACAGAATTGATAAAAACTGTGGAAAGAGTTGAGAAATCGTTTGCATGCACTGACAGGAATTTAATATTACATTTAAGCAAAGTTATGCTTTTTTCACATGGACTTTTAAAAAAGCATTTAGGGGCCCAAGAAGGTGATTACGTAGAAACTTTTGAACTGTTTTGTAAATACTACATTAACATAGTTTAATTGGCAATCGTTTCAGTTACATATATACAGTCGAATTGGACAGAATTAAAGGGAAATGCTAATTGAAGTATTTATGAAATCTGTGGATATAAGAAGTCCGTTATATCAGACTTCATTTCAAATGAATTCTTTATAACAAAGATCCATATTGCAATTTTTATTGTTATTGAATTTCAGAGGGAAATTAGTGTTTTAGTGAATTAGGTTAAGTGAATTTAGGGTTTAAAAAACATACGCGGCTTAAAAAAAAAGATTTAAAAAAAATGCGCTTGCTGAGACATACATAATGAAATAATTATTAAATACACGTTTACATTACAACACACGTGTTTATACTATACATCACATAAGGCAAACGGAAAGTGTGATAATATTAAGTTTGTCAAAAAATTAAAAAAGAAAATACTGTGTGTGTTTAGAGTGTTTTCGTGACACAAAAAATTAAAGAAACTGGTATTTTTTCAAATTATATAAATTAAAAAATTGATCCGGTGACAAATTAACATGTTTTGCTGACATATTAAACTTTTGTCAAAAATTCGTAAATTTTTTGGAAGCAAAAATCGTCCAATAGTCATTTAGTTATTTTGGGTATTAAATATCGTCAAAATGACTATAAATCGTCAAACCTGGCAACACTGCATGTGATTGCTTCTAATGCATACATACATACATACAGGCACGTAGCTAGAAATTTGTTTCGGGGGGGCTTTTCGATTTTTTTTTTTGATTATATATTTTTTTTTTGCACACTAAAGTAACAGCTTTTTCTTTTGTTTGCTAAATTTTTACCTACACGTAATGGGCAATCATGTATTAATAATAGAAATAGCTTTCTGATTTCATTTTGAAACAAAAACCTCCTGCATAAAGTGCATTTCCTTAAAATGCATTTTTTCATTTATTACTTATTGTGTTCATTATTTTGCGAATTTTGATGTCTATATTGCGAAACAACGCTTTAATCTGTTTGATCACAAATTTGAAAATGTTTGTGTACTTTAAGTTGGATATGCATCGTTATTGTCTAATTACGTTAAATTTTTAGCTAAATATAAATTTTTAGTTTAATTAAATAAAAAAAGGATTATGCGGAAAACTTTTTGAAAACCACGAAAAATAAAATTGCGTTACTTTATATTTTTATGTGCTAATATACGTCTAGGGTAGCTAAAACTTGATAAATGTAAAAAAAAGTAAAAAAGTTTCAACTTCTAATAACCCGATTAAAATTAATATGATGCTTTATATAATCATACGAAATTTAATATGAGTCTTAATAAAGTTTTTATCCGAGAAATGGGCATAATAATTATATTTGCATTAGTTTAGTTTTAATTTGATAATATCAGATTAAATAACATCCGAATAATGACGCGATACAATTTAATACGATTTTATACAGCGGTATAAATTTATATGTGAACTGATACTGAAATATACAAAATAAGCTATAGTTGTGTCCGGTTTTTGATTTTAAAACTTCATGAAAATCCAAAATATCTATTAATCCTTTTAGACTTTAGCCACTTGCAAAAGGTTTACAACTTTATAATTTGTAACAAATTCCATAGCATTTGGAAATTTTATTATATTCAAAAATAAAAAAATATAAATGAAGATTTTGTGGTATTTATTAACCATTGAATAACAAAGACGGAAAAAAACGTTGAAACTAAATTTAGAGTTTTAGATTGAAAAAAATCTTAAACTAAATTAAGAACTCATAATGTAACAAATCAAACAAATTCTTTTTTTAGGGTTAAGAACCAGAAAGAAATCAATTCAAAAGACAAAAATTGGGGTAAATTTTGTGTATAAAATTATACACAAAATGATGCAATTAATTGTATTGATGTAATACACATTTACATCCAAAATATAATTGACAAATTTTCTAGTGTGACTCTGCATGGGGTAATATACAATTTTATCTAAAATAAAATTGTGTTTTTTAATATATGATATAATATCAAAATATATATTATTTTGCAATGTCTAGGTATATAAATATAACGTAATTATTAATTGGATTAGTTTTAGCGTATTCGAAATGCAATATACAATTATACGCAACTATATATGACATCATATTAAATTTTTTCTACGAAATTAATTTTATATAGAAAATTTATATAATTATGTCCGGTTAAATGCACTGGCAGACAAAACCTTATAAGTGCATATAAAATAATGTATTATTTTATGCAAACGTTTTAACTCGGGAAATTAAAGAATTATAACCGTCCAAAAACAAATTAAAAGCAAATACCCTATATAATTTGCCTGCCACTTATAAGGAAGCTTTACCGATGGGTTTCCTTTGAAATTAAATTCGGATAGGTGATAAAGCAGCAAAAATATATGAAAAACGTATCTATTTTTAAAATTGGTGGTGAAAATTAACACATTTTTGTATGAAAATATGTTTAAAGTTTAGGAAATTTAGACTTATTTAAAAACAGCGTTCAAATCCTCGAGAAAACACACATTTTGAAAACCATTTTGACACTATGTCGTGGACCCCGGCTGCCACTTATTTGAATTATTTTAACAAATTATTCACTATTTTTTCCCCTTTTTCATATATCCGTCTTCATGTATTGTATTAAAAAAATCGTAAATTTTACAAGCAAGCGTGATTGTAGTCTGAAAGAAATAATAAAGAAAAAACATAAAATTGGAAAATTTAAAAATATACCTGACATCGCCTAGGTCTTATTTCCATCGCCTAGGTCTTATTTATTTCGTATTTCCAATTCACTTTGATTTATATTTTGGACAATTTCAAACGCTTTTCAAATTGTCTTTAATCAATTTTTTAAATAAAAACCCTTTAAAATGTCTAAAAAAAAACTACATCGTTATTACTGGTTTAGCTGCTTGATTTTAAAATGTCGCATTTCAAGGAGCGCCGATAAAAACTTGTTTACATTTAGTCTAAAAATAAATTGAGAAAATTTGAGTCCCATTGGACCACGTTAACATGTTATGCATATCGATCAAAGTTTGAGGCTTAAATTTGTTTCAAAAAATTAAAAAAATATGAGATATCGAAATATATATCGTAAAATATATAAAATATAAAATACTGAAAACTATGTTACCAGATGCGTGCGTAGCAAACCAAATTTACCAAAAAGATTGCACTGTAAGTAAAGTAACGACTTTTACGGCACAAGTAAACTTAATTTTGAGTCTTAGTGGTAGCTCCATTTTAAAAGATTATGTCAAAATACAGAGAAAAAATCATTGTCAAAAAAAAATTCAATTAAACTTTTGTTCGATTTCAAACTTACTTTCAATTAACTCTTTAATTGAAAATGAATTTGGTATAAAAAAAATTCTCAGTTTTTATAACGTTGAACAACATTGAAACAAATGCAAAAATTTTAAAAAGTCGCCAAAATTAAAAAAAATCGTTTAAAGTTGAAAATTCGCGTTTCTTTAATTTTGGACATTTTTTTTTTAAATATTTTTGTGAATTTTGGCGTTTATTTTGGGAGTTTTTTAAATTTCTGCAATTTTGAGGATTGTTTTGGCAATTTTTTTTCAAATTTTGCGATTTTTCAAATGGTCTAATTTTTCCCAATAGTAAACAATATTCAATTAAATTTTTAATAGATGTGAATAAAACTATATGTAATTGAAAATAATATTAATTAAATAGATAGAAATTATTTTAGTTGTTACTACAATTGCATCAACACGACCGAATTTAGTTAAACTTTTGCTGAATCAACAAATATTTTAATTAAAACTCAATTTTAGTTTTTTCTGTTTAGTTTGCATTGTCTCAAACAATTTTTTGATTATATTTTAAGTCAAAGACTTCGAAATCTCTTATGAAAAGATTTTATTTATTGCTTTTTGTCGAAAATCAACTCTAACAATGATAGCCGCCCATTTGCAGGTGATGTTTTCTAACGAAATTTTAAGATTCGAATCATATAAAACTATTTCCTATTTGATCCAAGTCAAAAATAATTATTTTCATATTAAATTTATCAATAACATTGTTACTTTCTAACGAATTGTATTAAGTTTTTAAATTTGTCAAATCATTTCGGGGGGGGGGGGGGGGCTCTAGCCCCCAAGCACCCCCCCCTCTAGCTACGTGCCTGCATACATACCAGTTATAAAAACCTTCATACATACATACATACAGGGTGGCTGATGCATATTGTTACAATAAGAAATTTAAATAACTTTTTTATTTTTATTTCTTTGTTTTTACATTTGAAAAGCCATACATTTTTAATAAGTATTTTTAATGGCTTTCAAGAAACAATTTATTTAAAATGACTAACACGCCTGATGACATCAAATGCAAGCGAAATTCCGTGCAAATTACAGAGAAAATTCCAAGCTAAGGGGCAAGTCTACTGCGTTCAATTGCTTGTTGTTTGATTTTTTTTAAAGGAGAGAAATGAAAATCCTTACGCAGAACTGTCCGTATTGACTGTCTGGTGATAAATATATGAGCAAAAATATTCCATGTCGAAACTCTAGAATTGACTTGTATTGCAGCAACTATGGCAACAATTGTTTCTTACATTCGAACTGAGAAATTTTGATTAAAAGGCGTCCTAATGATTGTTCCACGATTGACAAAATAATTTACGAGCCCAATCTGCTCGGAGGAGTGCCGCCTAATGTGCCCGTTAAGTTTGTTTATGCGGAAATGCCAGCCCCCAAAGCATTGTAGTGGCGCACAATCAAAATGTTAGTTTCATTACCCCATTCGTTCATTTCCTTAAATTGAAAGACGAATCAATGAAACCAAAAAAAAAAAATAAATCGAACCGATTAATAACTCAGAAAAAAAGTTATTACGTTTTTTTTTTGTAGTGACATTTATCAGCCACCCTGTATTACAAAACAAAAAACAACAACAATATTTTGTGGTTTTTTCCCAGATTTTTTTTTTAAAAGAACTACAACTACTTTTACAAAGTGTGTATACCCTCCGCACTATGGGATGGCAATGTATTTTTACAAACACGCTTGCGGAGACATACATAATGAAATAATTATTAAATACCCATTTACATTACGACACATATGTTTACACTATGCATCACATCAATCAAACAAAAAGTGTAATAAAATTAAGTTTGTCAAAAAATTAAAAAAGAAAATATTTTATGCGTTTAGAGTGTTTTCGAGACACAAAAAAGGATGAATGTGGTATTTTTTCAAATAATATTAATCGATAATAATATAAATCGAAAAATAGATCCAGTGACAAATAAATATGCTTTGGTGATATATTAAACTTTTGGCAAAAATTCGTAATTTTGTTGGCAGCAAAAATCATAAAATCATCATTTAGTTATTTTGGGTATTAAATATCGTCAAAATGACGATAAATCGTCAAACCTGGCAACACTGCATGCGATTGCTACTAAACATACATACATACATGCATACATACCATTTAACAAAAAAAACAACAACAATATTTTGTGGGTTTTTTGTTTTTTGTGCGTGTTGATTATGACCACGGATGGTAACAGATTCTATGTGGTTATTGGTCTGGTTAACGCTATTTTCTTTTATTTCGGTAACGGTATTTCAGAGGTAACTAGATTTCAGTTATTTCGGTTGCGGGCTTTTAGCGCTAACGGTGTTTTATTTATTGCGTTAACGGTATTTTAGATACAAAATAACGTTACATTTTAGTTATTTCGGTAACTTTATTTTAGGGAAAAGATTTTTCAGTTATTTTTTAACGGCATTTTAAGGGTAACGTTATTTTAGCTATTCAGGTAATGTTAATGCAAACCACAATTTTTGGCCCCATTATGCCCGAGTCTTAATGATTTTCTAGTTTATGATCATACTTTGGGAAAATATATATGTATATTTAAAGAAGTTTTTTTTCAGATCTTGATAGATTATTTCGGTAACGGTATTTTTATGGTATTGATAATGGTATTTCAATTATTTCGGTTACGGTATTTTAAGATATTGATATTTTAATTATATCGGTAACGGTATTTTACGGATAACGGTATTTCAATTATTTCGGTAACTGTATTTTTGGGAAAACGATAGTCAGTTATAAGGGGTTTGAATCGGAGACAGTATTTAAGAGATATTGACTGCCATCCCTGATTGCGTATATTCTTGTGTATAAGCATTGAATGTACGTATGTATGATGAAATAAATAGAATATTTTAAAATTTGATTCAAAATTTTAAGAGGTATTCCCACATTTTCACTCATAACTTTTGAACGCGTTAACCGATTTTGATCATTTTCACTACCAAACTGCTCATGATATCAACAAACAATTTGACTGAAAATTAGCAACACCTCTTCTGTATTAGCGGAGTATTTTGTATTAACACAGACAGACGGACAGACGGACAGACGGACATGGCTATTTCGACTTCTCTATTCATGCTGATCAAGAATATATATAGTTTATGGGGTCCCAGATTTTTTTTAAAAGAATTACAAACATTTGACAAAGTGATATATACCCTCCTGCACTATGGGATGGAGGGTATAAATAGGACTTTGTGAAAAAAAATCGCATTTATAATCCCCTGATAAACAGTTTATGTATATCATGATTTTTTCTTAATGACCAATATCCTAATGAACATATTTAAATAAAAATATAAAATTATATTTCAATATAAATTTTTTATTGTGGAAGGGTTAAGCATATAAAATTAAAATTTGAATGTACGTTCAATTTAAATTTGGCCCCTGTATTCAAATTTACAAATTTATTTTCACTGAATTGAATTGTGTCAAATTAAAACTGAATGTAATATTATCAATTTATATATAAAACGGTACATCATTTTTCGGATCTGATTGTATTTCAATTCGATATAAGCCTATATCAAATTTTATATATTTCTTTGCTGCATCATATAAATAATTTAAATCGGGAACTGTAAATTTTTACTTTTAATTACGTAGTATTTTGTTATGTACTTATACTATTATCAATTAAAATATTTTCCTGCCACATTTTATTACTATTTAAAATTAATCTGATTAAAAATTTTAATATGGCGCAATATCTGAAGTAATAAGTTTGCATATTTAATCATATTAAATTTGATGCGAAAAATGGTGGATACAATTGTATATAAATGGATTACATTGTATTGGGTTTGACACGATTCAGTTCAGAGTGTTAGCTTGAATAAATTTTTTTAAATTGTATACAGGGCCTATATATTATGCTCCGATTACTAAAGTCTCAAACATTGCATAATTACATGACTTACATAATTATATTCCCAAATTTTTGTGTCATACCTAACCCGACTTAAGTCACTTAAGCCAATTAGGCCCAATTTAAATTTAACGTATAGTACAAAGAAAAATTTGTATGCAAAACTTAAATTTTTTACTTTGATATTTTAAATTTTAATGCTCATTTAACATAATTTCTATAGGTATTTTCAATTAACATTTTTCAGTTGACATTAAAATTCTGAGTAGGATGTTACGGATTTCAAAACAAAATTGTCACTTTTGTACAACTTAAACGAAAAGTTATATAAGTTAACTTAAAACCTTTGCATTTGTCATCATAACTCTGCGGCCCGGTAGGATAGTTTGTAGCGTGTCAGCTTATCAGTAAGGGAGTCGTGGGTTCAATTCCCACCAGAGGCATTGGTCTGTTTGCGCTATAACTAGCCGAAAGCCATAGTAGCTAGTGCTCGGTAAGGGTAATATGACATAATTTGTAATTATATGATTATTAATAAATACTTCGATTCTGAAGAGGTTAACTGTCTAAAGCAGGGTGATAAAAGCATCATTTACTATATAGGTTTTCTTATACTTTCATAAATCTGGACAATAATATAAGTGTCACTCTACTGCACATACTAATAGTTCTGTATTATTTGCATGAATATTTTTTTCTAAGCCCTTTATAACGAACCATCATCAGTTAAAAAAATATCAGTATTAAGCAACAGGAATGAAAGTAAAAAGCTGTCATCAACTTCCAGTTGTGTCGTTTATAAACAAACAAGTACCATCTCACACACAAACTGACGTTTATGCATATATTTTTGCAGGGTTTCCACGTTTTCTGTATATTTATACACAAATCACGTGTTATTTTGACATGCTAGTGTAGTCCAAGTGCATCTTTTTAATTTCAGACTCTGAAAACTTTTTTTATAATTAAAGCTTTAATATTTAAGAATTCCAATGAAGACCGTCCGAAAACATTGCATTTTGAGCTTGGGTCAATTAAACTCTTCAGAAATCCGAAAAGATTGGCGTTTTTAGTTTTTCAAATTTCAAAAAATTCACGATTTTTTGCGCGATTTTTTTTTGTTTTTTTTTGTGAAAAATGAGACATAGAAGTAAAGCTATACATTTCAAACCATATAAAAACAAGGGAAGACAAAGAGCTACTCCTACTCGTCGCCTTACCATAGGTGGCAAATAGCAACTCATGTAATGTAACCTTCGTAATGGGAAAAATCTAATTTATTATCAATATAGAAGCCAAGCGTTTTATAATTATTAAATGACTTAATAGGCTCCCCATTTAAGAAAATATTAACTAAAAAAATATAAATATTATTTTCGCGATCGTAAAAAAAATTCCCGAACCAAACTCAACCAAGTCTTGGTTCCCAATTAAAAAAAACTAATATGATGCAATAGATAAGTGTATCAAATTTGATATAGCCTTATATCTAATTGATATACTATTAGATCCGATAAATGGTGGATCGTATTTTCTTTAATATTTATCGGATCGCCACCATTTTTACTATTGGGCCAAATGAAATTTTTTTTGTGGCCAAATGAAATTTTTTCAGCGTCAAAAAAAATGCATTTTTTCAATTTGGGTTTTAAATGCACTTCAGGATGAACAAAGTTCCGATATAGTTATCACATCATCATAGCTGAGAAGTTATTTATAATTTGATAAAATTATCACATTCCAAATAATAATGAATATTTAAGTATAAATAACTGGATTGCAAAATTACAAGGAATTCCAATTTGACTAATATGTGATGCCATATACAATTGTATGTAAAAGTGATAGAATTTGTTTCTTGTTTCTACCATATATGTTTATATATAATTATCAAAGATGACAAATTAGCTTTCTCGAGTAATGGTGGCATATCGAATAACTACGAGAATTATATAAAATTTAATCCGTGAAATAGTGAATACAATTGTATCTACGTGGATCATATTGGATTAAATTTCTTCAAATTACATACACTTGAGCCCGAATTTTGACCAGATATTATTGTACTAAATAATATCACACTACTTAAAAATGAATGCAATTATGTACAATGTAACGATACGAACATTCCAGTTTTATCAAAAATCTTTAGTTTTAAAATAAATATTAATTATGAATTTAATCTTAGTAGTCTGAAAGAAAATTTTGTTCCATTGACTAATAAATAAAAAAAAATTTCGTATAAATGGCTCAATTTTTACTTTTATTAAATATAATATGTAACTTAAAAAAAAATATGAATGAATTATAGTTTTAAATAATTTTGTATAAAACATTATTGACTTTTTCACTGACGGAGAGATTTAAATTGTGAAAGTGAGAAAAGTTCAAATAAAATTGTAGTTTAATAAATGTTTTTTTCAAGAACAGATACTGTGTGGATCAAATTAACCGAGGTAAAATTTCTTTATCATTTATTAATACTTTCCTACAAAGTCTTTAAAATTTCATACTATTTGAAAAATTGTGAAATTCTTTATTTGTGTTTAGTTTAAAAATGTTCAAAGTTAAAAAAAAAAATATGGAAGAAATTGTAAAATTTTGAAAAGTTTGTATTAATGTTCGTGTAAATGTAAGATCATACGAATTTTTGTTTGTATGACTGCCAAAAATAGTTCGTTTTGACCGAGGGTTCGTATGTTAAAACGTCGGGATTTTTAATTATTTAAAAAAAAAACATGAATTTCTTAAGTAGTTATTATAAATTGTTTCTTTGAAGTAAAACTATGAGAGAGATATTAGTAAAATGGATATTTATGCAGGTTTTATAAATTATAATTTTTTTTTACAAAAATTCAAGAAATGTCGCAACACTCCACACAAATTTTTAATAATAGTTTCTCTCCTAAGAAATTCTAATCAACATTTTCCAATTAAACATGGAATGCAAATAATTTCGAATAAAAATATAATTTAAAATTGTATATGGAACTGGATTAAATTTGATCCTACAATTTAAATTCCTTGATATAGATCTGATTAGATCTGGTAACATAGGTAAGAAGATGAAATTAAATATGGGCGGACCAATATAAAATTTGTTCAAAATACAAAAATTATATCTTTTTATATATTATATACAAGGTGGCGCAAAAGTAATCCTCCTATCAATAAATGCTATAAATTTTGCGATTGGCCCCTAATGTCAGTTCTGTTTTGACATTTGTGTAGTAAACACATGCGAAATACACATTAATAAACAATGTTACGCTACACTGCTCCAGAACGCGGAATATTGGTGACTATTTATTTGACCAATAATCGGTCGGTGACTTTGGCACAACGTGAATTTCGTCGCAGATTTCCTGGCCGTCCAACGCCTACTGCTGCAACACTGCGACGTTTAGCCGCTCGCCTCGAAGAGACTGGCACAGTACGAGATGCTGCCAGGCGTGGCAGACCCCGGAGTAGCCGTTCTGCAGAGAATATTGCTGCTGTAGCCGAGGATGTCATGGAAGCGCCGTCGACATCGACCCGACGACGAGCCACGCAAATGAGTATCAGTCGACGGTCTTTACAGCGAATTTTGGTACAAGATTTGAAGATGTTTCAAAGAAGATGTACAAAGTCCAGACGGTGCATCAGCTGTTAGCTGCTGACCGCCAATCGCGTGTAACATACGCTCAATCCATCCTTAATCACCACCAAGAGGAAGATGATTTTTCATCAAAAATAATCATGAGTGATGAGGCCCATTTCCATCTTAGCGGGTACGTAAATAAGCAAAATTTACGCTTCTGGGGCACTGAAAATCCGCGTGTAACCCACGAAGAGCCATTACACCCGCTCAAAGTCACTGTATGGTGTGCTGTTTTCGCTGGAGGAGTCATCGGACCTTTTTTCTTCGAAGACGTCGCGGGCCAAACGGTTACTGTGAATGGTGAGCGCTACAGAGCAATGATCAACGAGTTCTTTTTGCCGCAACTTGATGAATTGGGATTGGAAAACATGTGGTTCCAACAGGACGGTGCAACGGCACACACTGCACGTGCCACAACCGATATGCTGAAGGATGCATTTCCCAGGCGCCTAATCTCCCGTTTTGGCGATTTGCACTGGCCAGCAACATCGCCTGATTTGACCGCTCCAGACTTCTTTTTGTGGGGCTTTTTGAAGTCGCGGGTTTATGTCAACAAGCCTCAGACTCTTGCAGCTCTTAAAGACAATATCCGTCAAGAATGTGAGGACCTATCGCCGGAAGTTTTGGCCAAAGTGATGGAAAATGCCATAAAAAGGGCTCAAATGACAGTCAACTGTGGCGGCGGCCATTTAGATGACATCATATTCTCGACTTGATGTAAAAAAAATTAAAATACCAAATAAAAATAATCCACAAGAAGAATCAAAGTTTTTCATTTTTTTTTTTTAAATTACAGCCAAAAAACATCGGAAGGTTATTTTTGCGCCACCTTGTATATATAACTTATATATTTTTTTGAATATAGCAAGGCGCTTCACTGCCTTGCATACAATAAAGCAGTTAGAGAAGACATTCTGTTGTGCTTCCCTAAATGTCTTATTTGAAGCAGTGAATAATGCTTACACTGAAGCAGTAAAGAATGCATACCAAAAAGCATTAATGTTGTCAACATACAAAAAAGCGCTTCTTATTGCCTTAGAAGGCATGAGTTTATTGCTTCTTAGAGCACCTCAAAGAAGTGCTTTTCACCTGCTTAAAAGAGACATACCAAGCATGCCTTCCTGACTTTCATTGAAAGCGCTCGATTATTAAATAATTCCTTCCGACGATGCTTTTCTGGAATAGAAATCAAGCAGATTTTCATTATTTTTCTAAAGGACTTAAAAATATTAAATTGTGTAATTTAAAAGTTTCTTTGTAATATTCACAACCATTTTGTGTAATTTTGAATTTTTCTTGTGGCAACACTCATCTAAATATAGTGGCAGTATAAATGTTTTCAACACCAAGTAGATTTTATTAGTGTATGTAATGACTCTTTTTCTGGAAAATGTCATTTAAGTAACTAGTTAGAGTATATTCTCGGTACTCTACACAGCTCTAAACACACACACACACACACACACAGATGTGTCTCCTCATCGGTTATTTTCTTATGCATTAACACAACTATTTTTCATCATCTTGTGCTCGTTTACTTTAGAAGCAATTTACCATTATTGCTTATTGTTCATCAACGAACAACAGCATCCACTATGGTAATGGACGATTGGATGGTTGGTTGGTTGGTTGGATAGATGGCTGGATGGATTGCTGAAAGTATTGACACTATTCGTTATAAAAAATCTTACTAATGGATGCAAAATTCTACCTTTTTCGCAAATATTTATGTGCATCCAAATAAAATTATATGCATTAGAAAAGAATGTATTGTTTTCTCAGTTGATAAAAAAAAATGTTATCGTAGTGATTTATTTAGTTTACTTTATCAATTTGGATTATATTAAATTTAAAAAGAATCATTATAATTTGTTTCCAACAGGAATGTAAAAAAAAATTGATCAATGTTTCAAGGCTATTTTCTTTAATGTAAAAACGATAAAAATATACCTTTTGGGATTTTAATTTCAACAAATAGTTTCCCAGTATAGAAACGGTAATGGCATATCATTATTACTTTTATACAAGTAATAATGACTTACTAAGAACTAGTCAATTTTCTTATATTTAAAAATAAAAAAAAATAAGTACTTATGGAAAACTCATAATTTGTTGAATACAAGCGCTTATCTGAAAATGTTTTGAAAATCTATTTTACTCATTATTTTTTCTACTCTAGTAAGTACATATATAACTAGTGATTTTGATTTTTGATGACAATTTCTGCAAGCAAGTCATTTATGTTTTTGTCTATCATGTCGAGATACCTCAGATTGTAGAGCGGTTGACTGACAACCTGGAGTCCCAGGCTCGTATCCCGTTTGGGCACATTTCATTACAAAAAAAATATTATTTTATTTGATTTCGTTTTTTTTTTTGTCTATACTGGTAAGCATATAGGTAACCACATAATTTTTGATTTTTCAGAGGGTCGTTAGAAATGATATCATTATTTTGCGCGATAATTTGATACGTGAAGTTGTTAGCAGACTTTGTGAAAACGATATTATCACCGTTTTGGGGGATTTTAATTTGCCTAAGGTACGCGGGCGAATCAATAAGTTCGAATCAATAATTTAGTAGGACGAATTATGATTTACTAAATGATTTTTAAGAGAAAAATGATAGCCTTGTAATAATAAATTTGTTTCAACTGGTAATGTTTGGTTAACGAGTGAGTTGAGAAGATTAAGGAATGTTAAGAGTAGACTGTTTAAAAAAACACAAGGAGAAGGGTTCTTCCATTAGTTACATGAACCATTCTATTGCTAGGAATAGATATAACGCATTAAATCAGAGATGTTATTCGGACATTTGGTAAAATGAAGACTATGTTTCGGACCGATCCAAAGAGTTTTTATATTTTTGTAAACTCCAAAAGGAAGGTTAGTGGTTTTGATAACATATCAAGAGAGGATTTGTCTTGTTTTGCTATTTTACCAAGGACATAACTGTTATAAGTTTTATGAGAAAAAAGTTAATTTATAACTATTATGAGCAATTTTTATAAAAAATAAAATTAAAATTTACGCACTCCTTAATTTTTACTCATATTGCTTATTTTGTCATTTTTTATTCTACTTGTAATGTTTTGTTTTTAATCCAAAAATAAAATATATTTTGTTAACATTTTTTTTTTTTTTTTTTTTAAAGAGAAGCAGCACTCAGGAAATTCTTCCTATTAATTAATGTGTTGCTTTCTTTGGAAAGGGGATAGTGGAGAGATGAAAGGTGGTGAAAGATGAAGGGCTTCAAACATGGCAACACTCATAATAATCCATGCTTAAAAATGCAAATATATTTTTCGTAAATTTTTTTTCGTAGAATGTACAAACATTTTGTTTATATTACAAAACTTTTGTATAAAACAAATTATATCAATTTACAAATTTCGTAAAAATACAAACATGATTTCGTAATATTTTTTTAGTACATTGTACAAAAATTTGTAATGTTACAAATATTACATATGGATGTTGATGTGGTTAGAGGTCGGATTTGCAATCAGAAGGTTGCGAGTTCAACTCCTGGCCAGGACAAATTTTTTTTTTTTTTTTATATTTTTTTTGTTTATTAATGTTTTTTAAATTTCTATGTTTTATTTTTTATTTCATTATTACTATTTTGTGTTTTGATATAAATGGATATTTGTATTTTGGTTAATAAAGAGGATCCTAAAAAAAGTTAAAGAGGACCCGAAAACACTACTTCCACTTTATTTGCCGGGTTTAGTATGAAATTCAATAAAACAAATATTTGAAAAGATAAAATATTTAATAATAAAATCCAATTAGTTTGAAATTGTTATTTAAGTTTTTTATTATTATTATTTTATTATTTTTTTATTTTGTTTTTTAATATATTATTTGATATATTTATAAAAAAATTATATTATTTATTTAGTTCAATAAGCATAATAAAAATATTTAATTGCCATTTTACCTTTTTATTAAATATTTGTAGCATATGTTTCTAGTTTTCATAAAAATTTCATAATATTTTCGACTTAAGTTCCTTTTTAGTTTGTTGTATTGCATCAGCTACTTTGGTGCAAATGGTAGAGGGGTCTACTTCAACACAGCAGGACGTCACTGAAATCGTGAGTTCGATTCTGGTGTGGCACCATTACATTTTTTTTTTATTTTTAAAATAAACCCGTAAGGTATGCACCACATTTTTATTTAAAAAAGTTTTTACAAAACTTTACGAAATGTGATTTGTATATTCTACAAATTTTTTCGTAATGTCAAAATAACCAAAACTTTCGTAAAATGAACAACGATTTTCGTGTATTTTTCCTATAGATTATTATGAGTGAACACTGCAATTGCGCGAGATGATAAGTCTTAGAACAGTTGTTGCTCGCCATCTGATGTAGAGTTCGCAAATTTTTTGAAGCTTTTTGTTTCATAGCCCTGATTCAGTATTTTACTTCGGTGGGGTTAAGTGCTATGGGAACACCGAAGGTGGGGTCAGCGATACATATAAGTGATAGAAAACTCACACATATTATTTTTCTAAATTGATGTTGCCGGGACCATCTGTGTAACAGTCCAACGCGCTAACCATTACACCACAACGCCCACAACACTGAAACAATAAATCGTTTCGTTTCGTAACGAATACCATCATAAAAAAAATTCCGCTATTGAAATAAATTTAATAAATAAAATTCAGAACTATTTCGATCACGAATGCGGGAGTTACGCCCCAGGCTTGCATTTGCAACCGAATTGTTTGCCAACCGAATTTTAGTGGTTCCACGTACTTATTTTACCTCGAACCTTAACGCAATATGTATTTTATTTATTTTTTTTTTCAAATTTCAAGTTTGAATAATTTTTTTTTTTTCAAATTAAATATGTATGCCTTATATAGCGTTTAAACTTACATTTTTTGACCAAAACACATTTTGGTTGAAAAAAATGTATGAGAAAACATGTACAAAACACGTCCAAACCACATTCAATGGAAACGTAGCCCAAAAATAAATTTGTACAACAGAAATTCAGTTGCTTATTCTAACATTTTATTTGAAGTACCAAAACTATAGAAAAACTTTAATTGATATGGAAAGCTAATATTTTAGATAGAGTGATTGTTTTTGTTTTTTTTTGTTGGCGAAACTAATTTTCGATTGTAAGTGTAAATATTTTATTCAACTGACAAAACTTCCAATAATTTGTTGGTTGTTGCTGTTAAAAGTAATGTAGAAGATAATATATTTTCAATATTGATTGGAAAAACCAATATTTTGAATGCTGTGATTGGTGTTTTGATTACTATTATATATTTTCTGTTCACATTATAGTTTCGTTATTCTGGTCATGAATTTCAGGTACTAAGAATTAAAATGATTGAATAATGATTAAATTTTATTGGTTGCAATGGAATTACAACCGATTTATTGTCTGTGTGTATGAAACTTATCCTTCAGCCTATTATCAGCCGCCGATGACACTTTTTCCCTCCAAGCCGCGGCTGACCAAATTTTGGAGGTAACAGACGATTAAGCCGCCGACTGTTTTTGCCTCGAGCCGCCGATGTTTTGCCACAACTTTCATCTCTACACCCTATAGTATGCTCACATGGATTGAGAACATAGTTATGTTTCTAGAGTGAGTCTTTATGACGGACTAAAAACACATTTCGCTTTGTGAGAACAAAAGCGCTGTATCAATTCCGCCAAAAATGTACATCAAATTAAATTTTTAATTAGATTAATACTAAAACCGAAAGGGTATCAACAAAACTTAAGGACTTTAAATTTTATAGACCAAACTAAATCTTCATAATCCCAAAAAGAATAATTACAGAACATTTTTAATTTTGGGAATTTAAAAGTATTTAATATGACTTCCTGCAAAGAAGAAAACCTAAACCCAACTTAATAAAAATTAACAGGCAAAGAAATGCAAGTTTTTTCAAAATAATCGCGGTTTTCTATTTAAGTCCTAATATATGATAACAAAAAATGTTGAGTGTATTTTGATATTTTTTTGGGGCTGTAGTAATATATATTTGGAAATGTGACAAGACCAATGAGATCTATAAATTTATCGATCTTTAACTAAATCCAATAATTTTTGCCATAATTTTTGCCACATTAAAGATAAAGATTTAGCACACTTAAACATGTGCTAACATACACGCAAAAGAAACTGGTGGAATATTATCGAAGTTGCTAGTATTTATTCAACTACATAAGTTTCAAGTTATTTTTATAAAGTTCTAGTAAAATATTTACAAATTTTTGTAAAACATAGCCTAGTAAAAAATTTCTAAAAAAAATCATATATTTTGCAAGAAATTTGTAAAACTAACTTGAAACTTATGTAGTTGTATAATTACTAAGCACTTTGATAATATTGCCCCAGTTTTTCATGTAATAAAATATTCATGTTATAAAATAATAATAAAACTATTTTACCCCAAAATGTCCAAAATATTTTAAACTCGAAATATGTTTCTTGAGCTACGGTCTTATAAAGATTTACTTTTTGGATTTTTGGTAAAACCTTGGTGTATTAAAGATACAAAGTGAAGAGGGGATTAAAGATAAAAAATGAAGAAAATGTGATACAATTGGATGGTCTTTCGGATAAAATTGTATATAATTATAAAACCAGATTTAAAAAAAATTGATACGGAGCTTTATATAGTTTTGTCTTCTTTAAAATGGTCACATTATTAATTAAATAAAATTCATCAGAAAAATGGCCCAATTAAATTGTATCAAATCATATATTATTGTATCATATTAGATAGAATTAGAAGTGATTTACTGAATTTTGTTCCCATCCAATTTTATCAAATTTTATATTTTACTATACGATTATATAGCTAATTTAATTCAATAACGTCATAACTCAAAAATATTGATTTTGTAGAAAACGAGTTTACAGTTTTCAATTTACTCCCACCTTGAGGAAAAATATAACGACATAATTTCTCTCAAGAGGTGAGTATTCAAGATATCAATACTACTGTTTTACTCAACATAATACGAGATATAGCGAATAATTCTGCGTCATTAACTCAAAACTCATGTTTTTTGAGTTCTGACGTTCTTGAAGTAAATGAGCGATATGCAACTTGATATAACCATACTATGGTTAATATAATATTTTAAATATCGAATGGTGTCTTTCAATTTCAAAAACATAAGTATTAGGTGATGTTACAAAAACTCGCATAGTTATGACTTGTAAATATGGTAGAACTCTCATAAACATACAGTGTATTAAATACAGTGTATCAAAGAAATAAGTATATATCTGCATAAACTACCCAGCAGAAAACTACAATGTGCACAGCGCACAGAGCGACATTTGGCCAATCTAGGTGGACAAAAATTGAGAATAAAAGTTGGCGGACTGTTGCAATTTAAATGAATGTGACAGAACACAATCCATATACTATGGAAATAATCATAATATGACGAAAAAAGTGCTGTTTCATTTGATACAGGAGTTTAAAGTCACATCTTGTAATAGACTTTTGAGAAATAAAATATATTTTTGAGCACCATCCCAACTTCAAACACTTATAACTTTTTTGTTGTTAGAGTTATAAGTCCTTTTTTTTCTTTTAAATATAGCATTTTTAATCTAGTTTTTAAATCCGTGCTCATTTACAACTTATTGTTGTAATTTATTAAAACAAAAATTAAAAATTACACAAAAAAAAAAACGGAAACTTCGTTGGAATAAAACTATAGTTTCCTCACGTTCCCTCACACGACCTATACATGTGGAAGGTGTTGGAAAGTCTCTAGTAAGAGATTAAACCATGTTTGCTGGCGATTTTTTGCGATTTATAGAGAATTTTAAAGTTTAGAGAACGTCTAAAATGGACATTTTGCTTGATTTTTTTTTTTAATTCCAGATAATTTTAGTTTTAAATTATATGAAAAATACACTTATATTGCACATAAACTTGAATGATTATGTAAGAATATATTATATTATAATATAAAATGTAATGTGTTATTACACCAAACCCTTGTTTAACGGCATTACTTTTTTTTGGCGATGTTTAGTTTTTGTGTAAAATATGGGAAAATTGGATAATTGTTAAATTCGTAGAACTCGCAATGGAATTAAAATAATGAAAACCAAATAACTTTAATTTTTTGGTTTGAAATTCTAAAATATGAGTGATACAAAGCACACGATTTCAATAAACTACTGTACTGCTATTTATATTTTAATTTTAAAAGTTGCAACGCGTTTGCTGTCAAGTTTTCAGTCTGAATTTTTTTGCATTTACATAAATGGTTTTATTCAATTACTGATTTACGTAAGAATTACAATGAATTACAAAATCTGCTAAAAAGATCTTTTTGAAAAGTGGCTTAATAATAACGAAAGTGATGAGGTTATTAGTGTTTTTAATTATGTGCTTCAAGTGATTGGACAAGATGTGGATCATATCGAGTTAAAAAAATTTGTAACAAAAATATGCGACAATTTTATTCGTGGTTGGAAAGCATCTTCTAGAAACAGAGAACAGTTTTTTAGACGTTGGAGGACAATTTCCAACGAATTGATTTTACAAAATTTGTTCTAGACGTAGCTAGAGAAAGCTTTATTCGAGGGCGACCACAAAAATGTTTTGAAGACAGTTCTTTTAAGACTCAAAAACGAAAAGCAACAGAGCTTATAAAAAATATCGATGCAAATTATTGTTTACAGCTACTAAAATGCAGCTTCAAAATGAAGGAAAAAGAGAATCCGCGAAAATTGTTGGAGAATTGTTAAATGAATTGTTTAAAAAAATATTAATTCATTATTTTTTTTTTTGTGTAACTCTTATAATTTTACTTGTTTTTTTATTTAAATAATAAATGTAAATACAGTTTGTAAAATCTTTTTGTGTGTAATAAATAAATAAATAATAATTTATAAAACTGCAAATAGTGGGTGGACCACGCCCCTTTTTGTTTCAGTATAGAGTTAATTTTACAATGTACATAAGTCAAAAAAATGAAATCTAGCCCAAGGTTGTCCAACACAGCTTAAATATCTGTTATAAAAAAGTGGGCGTACACCGCCCATCAATAATTATCTTCGAGGTTATTTTTTACAAAATGGTACACAAATAATAATTTTTTTTACAAAATTTCATAAAAAATCTTCAAATTATTTAAGCAATTTCATAAATAATAGTTAATTTCCCAAAAATGGGCGTGGCAATTGTTCGATTGTTCCAAATTTTGTTGTCAATATTATTTATGTCCTACATTATTATCAAACCAAATTTCAAGCCAGGATCTTTTAAATTAGATTTTTGTCCACCTAGATTGGCCAAATGTCGCGCTGTGCAGCGTTGGCAAAGAGTCGGTGACGGTCGGTTGGCAAAACGTGGGCTTAATCATATTGACAGCATTGTCCTGTTACCTGTTTGATAACAGTGGCTAGCCGTTGGTTTAAACGAATTTGTCACCGTTGGCAAAACATTGGTAATTAGAAGAAGTTGGTGCTTTTAAAATAGCTTAAATTAAATTAATTTTGAGAAATATTTATAATAAAACAGATTTAAAAATCTGCAATACAGTTCGGCCTTATTCATCATATTTAAACGTGTGAAATATAATGAAATAAATATGATTCTAATTGTTTGTTATATTTTTAAAAACAATATTGGCGGGTGGTATTGACAAAACACATGCTTTGCAAACAAAATAGTGTTTTTCTCGTATTTACAAAAATAGCAGTGGTACTATTTTTTGGTACGGTTGGCAATTTCTACCTCGGTATATATTTAAATAAAAAGTACGCCTTTTAAGTTTTTTAGAGTGAAACAATTTGTTTCAGTTAATTAATAATAAGTATAGTATTAAATATTAACAACAAAAAAAAAAAATAACTACAATTCTTGTAGTTTTATAATTATATGAGATAAAGTTTAAAATATATGAAATTAACATCACAAAAGTAATTACTTTTTATTATTTTTATTTTGTTTAATTTTTAAAAACTTAAAAACTTATTTTTATTAAAATTTATTGTTTATTCA
Organism: Delia radicum; assembly: GCA_021234595.1. Lineage (NCBI taxonomy): Eukaryota > Metazoa > Arthropoda > Insecta > Diptera > Anthomyiidae > Delia > Delia radicum. The sequence continues at coordinate 105,078,011 of CM037851.1, read as the reverse complement.
GCTGTATAGTTATTTTTGTGATACGCTGTTATATTTATTTACCATTTCAGTTGAAACCAAAAAAATTTCAATAAAACAAATTTTCTACTTGAAATGAAGAAAATTTTGGAATTAAAGAATCTATAAATGAATTAAAGACTTTAAAATTTTTAAATGACGGTGCGAATATTTAAATTAAAATTTTCTACTGAATCCAAATGTGTGTTGTAATTTTTTAAATTTCAGAACAATATTTAAAACTTTGAAACAGAAATGAAAATATAATTTTAGAATTTTGTTTAACTCAATTTCATTGGTTGACATTGCCTACATTTTTAATGGCAAATTGCAATTTTGTTTTTAATATTTAATATGTTCAAACCGAAATTTAAGATTCAATTTAAAGTTTTAACTGCTAGCAGAGGTTTATTTTACTAAATTTTTTTTCGTTAGCTAAATAATTTGCAAAAGGCTGATAATAAAATTTCGAAATTTAAGATTCAATTTAAAGTTTTAACTGCTAGCAGAGGTTCATTTTACTAAATTTGTTTTCGTTAGCTAAATAATTTGCAAAAGGCTGATAATAAAATTTCGACTTTTTCAATGGAGAAGCAAAAACATTGTTAGTAATTTTTACAAATTCGTTAAATATGAACTGCTTTTAAGAGAGTTTCGTAAATAATGTGTTAAAAGTAGTTAAATAACACAAGGCAACAATTTTGAAAAAATTTTAGGGGCTTTGAAAACCACTATACAATTTTGATGTATTGTGGTCCCAGTAGTACAAATATGGTTCAATTTTGAAATTCTATGGAGAGGTTTTTTTTTTAAATTTTTAAGTAAAATTATAAATTTTTTTAGACGTTTCTTCACATAATTAATGATAACTAAAAAAAAATTAGTCCGATATTATTCAAATAAATTTAGAAAAACTGAAATTTACATAGCCTTTAATACGTTAATATATTGCGTTTCAATCGGCTCAGTAGTTTCGGAGTTATAATAAAAAATTGAGGGAAAAAACTATTTTTTTACGTGAAAATAGCAAATTTTTTTGTTTTAAAAAAATCATAAAAAATCGAAAACGGCAAAAATCGTTCAGATTTATTGCTTTATCGCAAAGCCACATGTGATAGGAACAAAATGAGATATCGATCATAAAAATCGATTGATTTTTTTCGAATTTATTCACAATTAAGTGAATTCGCTCATTTTCACCAAATTTTAGTTTTTTGTCTGATATACATAAAATTGAGTAGTTAATGTTCTTCTTTCGATTGATTGAATTTTGAAAACATTTTCCCCATGCTATGTACAAATTTTCACATCAAAAATGCATTACATAGTAACATTCGTGTATTTTTTGGCAAAACCCTACCTAGAATATACTGATTCTATTCTTCGGAAAGACATTTGTGTTGGATGAGCTTAAATGTAAATAAATAAATAAATTAAATAGTAGAAAATTTATATTTTATTATTCACATTTATTATAATAAATAAAACAAGAAAATAAATAAATAAATATGTATTATAAACTACAAACTCTGAAATTTTCTTTTAGTCGATTTTCTACTATTGTTGAATAACGAAGTGTTACTCTGAATACTCCAGCAAAAATCAGCCATCATGTGTGCATCCCAGCGACCCTGGTATCGTTCCTCCATTGTCCGGATATCTTGGTGGAATCGTTCGCCCTGTTCTTCACTCAAGTCTCCTAGATTTTCAGGAAAACGATCTAAGTGACTGTGCAGGTAGTGTACTTTGATGCTCATGTTGCATCCAAGATTCTGGAAATGAGTTAACATCTCTTCAACGTGCGCAACGTAATCATCACCCTTGTTATTTCCTAAGAAATTTTGAATAACCCATACAAACGAATCCCATGCATTCTTCTCAATTTCTGACATTGAACTGCCAAATTCAGTATCGTTCACCAATTTGCGATTTTGTGGGCCATCAAATATGCCTGCTTTCAGCTTTTCCATACTTAGATTGGGAAACTTCCTTGAAATATACTGGAAACATTCACTATCTTTGTTAAGTGCTTTAACATATTGTTTCATCAGACCAAGTTTAATGTGAAGAGGGGGGTAATATGATGCGATCTCGGGGCACTAGAGCCACATTTATAACATTTGGCGTACCTGGAACTAGTGTTTCCCTAGAAGGCCATTGTTTTCTCTTCCAATGTTCTGTTTTAGCTCTGCTGTCCCATAAACATATAAAACAAGGATATTTTGTAAAGCCGCTTTGTTGGCCTAAGAGGAAATTTACCATCTTAAGATCAACACAAATTACCCACTTATGTTCATCATACTTTATCTTCTTCATGACCAATGCAATTACAGAATATTCTTCTTTTACTTTGGTTGAATGTGCGATCGGCAAGGAGTGAAATTTATTTCCATTATGCAAAAGGACACACTTCAAGCTGCGTTTTGAAGAGTCGATAAATAAAGTTTTTACATAAAAATGTTCTGGCTTTCTGGCTCATTTTTATTAATATTTGAAAATTGTTTTTAACTTCTAAGCTGTATGACTCTAATTTTTGTGTAGGTATTAAATGATGTTTGCGTTATCGCAAACACTTCTTGAATGAAATAAAAAGGGTCAAGGAGATCTTATAAATACTGATACTATAATTTGGGATAACCCTTTGTGTGGATACAGTTTGTGTGTGCTGCAAATTTTTTATTATTCCCAAGAATCCTAAAAAACATTAAGGACTTTTATGAAAAAAAAAAAATCATCCGTTACAGGTAGCTAACGGAAAATAAGAGCACTTCAGCGTACACGCACATTTATGAGCGTTTTATTACTATCCTACCGCAATCGTAAAAATTAAACAATCTTTTGTTTATTACTTATTTTTTTTTTAATTATTAGAATCATAAAAATGTCATAGAGGTTTTTCCCAAAGGGGTTTTGCCAAAATGCGTGTCGTAAAATGCACCTGAGTTTTTATGTTCTGCATTTTCATTATATAGTAGGTACAATTTTCTACAGTGCTTCTAAATATGCGATACCTTCAATTAATTGTAAATAAAAATGTAAAGCATGCATCGATTTTTATGATCCATATCTAGTTTAATTCGCATGATATGTAGCTTTACTACAAAAAAATAAAAAGTAATATTTTTTGCAGTTTTCGATTTTTTCCAGATTTTTGTTTTTCAAATTTTTTTTTTTTTTAGCATTTTTTTTTTTTTGCTAACAATTTGTTTCATAACTTTGAAACTATTGATCGCATTAAAAAAAATTTGTACACGTTCTTTAAAGATATTGTAAACCTTAATTTTTGTAAATTTAATTTGACAAAATCGGACTAGTTGTTTTTGAGTTATGACAACATAAGTGGAGAAATGTCTCAAAATATTGTCAATTTTACTTAAAAAATTTTTAAAAAAAAAATTATCCATAGAATTGAAAAATTTTACCATTTTTGTACTTAGGCAGCCATGATGCATCAAATCTATATAGTGGTTAGTCAAGCCTTTTTTTGCTGTTGACCTGTGTAATGTTCATGCTTTTAAGCAATTTAATTAAATTTTAAAGTTAATTTGTGTTGTTTAATGTATTCTCTGCATAAATTTTGTGTAATTAACAAAATTTTTGAATATACATACTAAAAACAATGCATTAAAAACCCCTTTAAAATCAGTTTCTCTTAAAGCCAGTTGGCATACAAAATTTAATAAATTTTGAGTACAAAGGTTCTTCGTTTGTCTTTATGTTCTTTAATGAAATGAAGTTCGATGCAGAGCTTTTTAATCACTAAGCCGTGTCTTCGAATTCATTTTGATGAATATAAATATAAATTGTGTTTATAGTAATTGTGAAAAATAATTTGTTGCAGGCTGGTCCCAATCCGAATTTCACTCTTGTCCAGGTTTCTTAGAACTTTTAGAGATATTTTCGGACTGAGAATGTTTTGTTTTCGTCTAAAATCGTGATTTAACATTAGAAATATTAAAGAAAAAACAACAAAAAAAGTTACCGCACTTTAAAATTTTACAAAATTGAGCACTTCAGATTCGATGTAAAACTAAATTTTAATATGATGCCATATATTACAAACGTAACATTGCATTAAACCGCATAAAATTGTATATGAAATCGTGCTCAATAATATATACTATGTGTAGTAATATATGCAATATCTACGGCAATATCAATCCATATATATTTAGATATTAATATGCATAGGACCATATCAAAAATTTCCGAAAAACACAATCGCAGATATAATTGTATGTGATAATATGCGCCATCACATATACCCAAATTAAGCTATATAATGTTATATGATTTTATATTATATTATTTTAAATAAGATATAAATATCTATGGACGTTTTTACTCGGGAAGTCATAAAACTATTTTTTTTCATACGAAAATTATCGTGATTTACAATTCGTAAATGGCATATGTAAAATTAAAAAAAAATGCGCTTTTTAATATGTAAATTATGACAACTGCTGGCTACGAAATGTATTGCATTTTTAAACAAAAATAAAGATTTAAATACAATGTGATGACCAAAACTGTTAAGTTATATTTATGATTATTCTATGGCACTGTCGATGAGAAACCATATTCAATACATTTAACCCATATAACAATGTAAACAGAAGTTACACTGACCTACATAAAATGTTTAAAATAACCACATATAAATATTATTTTACAAAATATTTAACAACACAAGACACTCTTCTTTAGCTCAAGTAGTTCCCTTTCACTGTAAAACAAAGTGCTTTAAATACTTTGAACTACTAAACAAACCAATTTCTTCTCTCAAAATGTTAAATTAAAAATCTGCAAGAGAATGTGCTGTTAAAGCATACATTTAAAAAAAAAATCACTGTGTTAAAAACATAACCATCTCTATGCAATCAAGAGCAATTTTAAATTTTAAGAGATGCGTTTTAGTTTAGTTATTTCTCTTAAACTAAAATTCTAAAGAGAAAGAGAAAATTTCCTCTATTAATGTTAGCAGTAGCTGTGATATGTCTTTCACCGTATTGCCGACACACTAACAATATTTGTCTTGTGTCGTCAGTACAAAACTAGAACGAAAACTAAACGGTTGTGTTTACCGGAATTGCGTGAGAATAAAGTGTTAATATTATTTTGTTATTGCAATTGTATTTAAGCTCTTTTACAACTAATCCTTTGGAGCTCTAGATTTGTGTCTGTGTAGACATATATTCTTGTTCGTTTCAATTAGCGAATACGCCACGCGTAAAACCTGTGTACAAGGACCGCTGTGTTACAGTGACGTCGGTATAGTTTAAAAATATATGAATATTAAAAACGATAAAAATATAACACGACTACTAAAGGATTAAATAAAGAAAAGTGTATAGTGTTTGTATAACTATAGCAAAGGATGTGGGACGCAGCTAGCACACAACCGTGGATTACAGTGCAAAGCCTTGTCCCATCACTTCTTTGCTGCTTTTGCTGTTGTTAGTGTATGCAAACACTTAAAATTTAATAAGCTATCAGCGGGTATTTTAACGATCTTAGTGTATGTTCCGTTCAGTTTTGTTTTAATGTGTTTCATCCTACGCACACACACGCATACTTACACACACATCAATGGAAACATAAATGAGATGGTTTATTTTTATGAAGCATATTTAACAGTTTATTTAAATACAAATATAAAAAAAAAAAAAATATGGGACTTTAAGTTGTCAAAGTGTGTATGTTTGCGTGAAGTTTAGTGCGTATAAAATAGCATTGTGTATGTGTGTGTGTGTGTGCATTGCAAATAAAGAGTTATAACAATTTGTGATGAACGGATACGGATATTATTGTGTAAATGTTTAACATTTCGTTACACATTCATACAGTACATTGTTTTTATTTTTTTTTTATTGCTGTGTAATATTACCAAAATGTCTACATGTGTGTGGTGTTTCAACAGTATATTGTATATCATAGTGTCTGTTTGATATTAAATGTGTATTAAAACGTCACCATAAAAATTAATGCAAATAAATACACTCGTGTGTGTCATTGTATTTACATATGCCAGTATTTACACAGAGTTAATTAAAATGTAACTGAAAAGAAAAATCACGCAATATAAATTCAACTACAAAAATATAAAACAAAACAAAAAAAAAAAAAAATAATAATAATAAAAATGAATAAAAATAAAACCTCATTGGCACTTAATTTTTAATGAATTTAATTACTACGAAAAGGAAATTCAATTTTGATTCTGTATGGATTTAAATTGGATAATGTTGCATACAAATTTAAACAATTTAAAATTAGTGAACAAATTTTATAATTAAATAAAATTAAATAAAAATATAGTAATTGAAAAATAATAAAAAAACAAAGTTAATGTGCCAACCGAAATGAAAATTGTATTTTGGTAGCTACAACCAATAAATTAGGTTCTTAACACTTTAGGTGTGGCAACTATAAATCAGTTGTATTAACCAAATTTTGTTGTGGGGAAAGGAATATTTAGTTGTTTCAACCAATTTCAGTCGTAGTAATCGAATTTTAGTTTGCAAATGTCAAAGTTTTTCTATGTGTGCGATAACTATTATGTAATAACTTAATATGTGTATAATTCATATTAATGAATATGGAGTAAATGTCGATCTCTAACAAAAAAATTGGTAAATTTTTAATTGTGTTATGAAAGAAATATATAATATAGCAATAAATTAACAAAACTCCATTTAATTAAAATGGGATAACTAATATAATATCTACAAATACACTCACAAGAACTTTTCCATAAAAGTTCAACAGTTATTTGAAAAGTTAATCCGTAAAGTTGTTTCGACTGAATATGCAGTTAAATTATCATAAAAATATATTTTTCAAGTTTTCTGTCTTTTATTCAATCAACAAAATAAACAAAAAAAAAAAAAAGCTGGACTTTCGGCATTAAATAGTTAAAATATTCAGTTAAAATTTTATATATAAAACAAAAAGTTGTAAAGCTATAATTAATTAATTTCACTAAATTTCGTAAGTTAAAAAAAGGTACAAGAGTTTAACCAGCGAAAATGTAAAACCAATGGAAAACTAATAATAATTAACTTAATATATCGAAATTTTTAAAAATGTCTCAATAAAATTTTTAAGCAGCAGTTTTCATAATGCATGCGACTTTCTTTTTTTTAAATCAACTAGAAAATTCTATCTGACATACTGCTTACCAGATATATTCGAAGTTCTTCCGTTCCAGATCTCCACGCATTAATAATCCCAAAATATTCTCTATGTAGTTTTTGAACATGCGAGCCATTCCAATACTCTTAAATTTTTTTAAGATATCCATTCCATCGTCTGACGACTTAAATATACCCATTGTCTTGTTTGAAAATGAATAAAGTGCCTAAAAATGCATTGTTTTTTTTTATTATAGAACAATAATTTTATTTTAAAGAAAATTACTAAAAATTGACACTTACAAAATTATGAATTTTCAATATAAAGTCTGTTCGATTACTTTCCCAGTAAAGTCTAGTAAAAATTACTTAGTAACAAAATTACAGAGAGTAAGACAAATTTACAAAAAAGTAAACGAACGGAAAATTTGTAAGAATCTGTAAAGCATATAAAACGGCTGATTTTAAATACCAATTATTAAAAAAAAATCAACTGGTAGTTATGGAAAAGATAAAAGTTAATTGAAATTGTCGACCAAAAAGAATTTAAAATGTTTTTTAACTCTTTTCATATTTAATATTTTTCACTTTAAATCCATAAACAATTAAAATTTAATTTAATATTTGTTTTTGTTTACTAAAAATACAAGCATATTTTTTCAATCTATATTTTTTTCTTCTTACAAATTCATACTGGCAAAAATGTATCCAGTAAAAACTTGTAAGTTCTTTGGCATAAACCTGTCACTTAACTCTCTCTTTTTACTATTTTTACTTAGTATTTGTGTAAACGAAAAAAAAAAACTTTTACAAATTTGTACAAATTTTTGCGTAAGCGTACAAACTTATAATAAAAAAGTCGCAAGAATAATAAAATCTATAAAAAAAAAATAAAACATCTATAAAATATAAGAAAACCCCAATTGTTTTTTTTAATTTTCTGATAATTTTTGCAACCTCTTCCAGATCTACCAATTGCAACTGCCACCACGCAGGATTTAGCGACCACAACGGTAATTGTTTGTTCAAATTCCATATAATTCGCTAGTTAGGCGCCACTGCCACTACAATTGCTTCTAGCCGTCCCAACTTTCACTAATAAATGTGAAATAAATAAATAAACCCAAGAATAGAAAATATTTAGTTAGAAAATGAAAATTTAAAAACATAATAATAATAATAATTACCGTCATTTGGATTTCCACTTGTATTAACAATTGTTTCTGCTATGGAATTTGTTGTTCAGTTACATCGTAGTAGTAAATAAGAGTCCACTAATTTTGTTTACAAATTGTCTTTTGCATTTTCTCAATTTTTTAAAACTTAATTTACAAACTTTAAATCTTTGTATTATTTGAAATTATTTATTTGCCATTTTCATTATTGCTTTTTAAATTTATTTATTATTTATTGTAATATTATGCACAAAATTAGTAGTAGTTATACATAAAAATTGTGTTTTCATACATTTTTCGTGTATTTTCGCATACAAAAATGTGTATTTAAGAAATATAGACATTTTATGTCTATTTTTAAGCATTTTGTTTATTGTTATATAAAGTTTTACATATTTTATAGTACGGAATTTACAAGAATTTAGTAATGAATTTAGAATGAAACTAAAACTCAAAATTAGATATTTTGTCAAGCATAAAGGTATATAAGGTCAGAAAATTTTTCATAAGGTCTATTTCATATATATAGCCCATGTATGAAATCATAATTTGCAGCTCTATAAAAAGTTATTTTAATTTTGAAAGCTGGTAATAATTGTTTCTTTTGTTGCCTACATATCCTATATACAAAATGGAAAAACTGTAAGAACTATGTCGCGAAAAAGGATTTCTTCAAAAACCCTATTACTCTCTGAGTTTCATATTTGTAACCCTGGTGAAGATTTTTTGAAGAAAAAGCGCATTTGTAACTTTTTAATAGTCAATTTGAACACCGTTATTTTTTGTTAGCTCAGAATTGATTACGCGTTATGCATAGAAATTATTAAGTTTTGTTATAAGTTTAAGTCCAAATTTCACCACAATGTTGGATTTTAGATATTCAACAGTATTAAATTGCCTTTCATTGGCGTAAACCTTACGAAAAAATATTCAGATCTGATGAGCATGCAAGTTAGTCAAGAAATGGAATGTTTCTTTCTCGAAACCACATTTAAAATCCGTTGCTAGTATGAATTATAACATTGTTCAGTTTTCAGTTGGGCACTAAATAGCACTAAATTGCATTGCAATACTACCGTAGAATCAGAACTATTTGTTTTTGATGATGTGAATTGTATTTCCAGTGTACCTGCTGAACAAAACTCACCCCCACATCGTTTTTCTTTACGTATGTCGTTATTATTTTTTTTAGGTCTATCCAAATTAAATTTTATCTAGTCGGGATATCAAAGGGATATCGCAATTTTGGCATACCGTGTTCCAATTTGTGATGATGTTTAACTCTGCGAATTCCATACGTTTGAGTTTGTGCCTTTCTAAAAGTTGTGGAACTACGATCATTTTACTTCGCACAATATTTTCAGATGCATTTAGAACTCTCCAAGCTGTTGATTTTCCCACAGAAAGGAAACTAGTGCACTTAGCTATCTCACTTCGAGATTTGACAACTAAGATTTTCTTCCATTTCTCTGCTTTGTTCCCTAATTTTCATTATCTTTAAAAAAAATTGGCGAGTACCTTTCGACTTTGGCAAATTAAACGCGAAATTTTGGAAACTGTTAGCTTTTTGGGTTGTGAAAACCCAAATTTGTCCTTTTTTCAAATCAGAAAAGGAGTTTCCTTTTGGCATTCTCCTGCTAAATACTGATTATAAAAGAAGTAGCTAAAAATGGTGGACTATTTTCAAAAACCAAAAAACAATCATACCTTGGTTATCGTTATGAAACTCGTGGAAGAAAGGCCTTCACAAAATACTCACTAACGTTAAGAACAATACACAATTTATTCAAACCAAATAAATATTTTAATAACTGACATTCTGCCAATTCATTCAGACCCAGCTAAAAAAATTAAAATAACTTAATTAGTTTACATTTTATAGAGCTGCAAAGTAAAATTTTATACATGGGTTATAAATACAAAACAGACCTTATCATGGGTTCTTTGTTACATCAAACATATTTATATTGATCGATGATCTTCAAATTATTATTGTTTTGTAGACACATCGAGGCCGTAGCTAGGAATTTCTTTGGAAGCTGCCTCTCCTTTTCAAAAATGTGCACCCAAGAAAAAAAAATAATTTTATCTAAATTTGGCTTTCATGTAAAAAAAAGCTATGGCAATTTTCAAAATCTCAAAAAAATGTAGATGAGAGCTAAAAAATCAACTTAAATCAAGCTAAAATAGAAACAAGACTACGAAGTTTTTCTGCGAGAACAGGAGAAATGTGTCGAGCAATTCTAAATAGTTATTAGACTTTGTTTGGAAAATAATTTTGAAAATACTTTTTGAATTAAAAAAGTGGTGCAAAATTTGTGGATTTATTGCGACATTTTATTTTTTACAAATATGTACACACACAATGTAAACAATTCAATTACAGTAAATGTCGTTTATGACGAAAACTCAATTATAGTGAACTAATTTGAAAGTCCCTCCGTTATGGTAAGAGTTTCAATGCAAAAACATCTGTTAATATGAACTCGCTTAAGACGAACTGTTTTGAACAGACTTACAAACAAAATTTCATATAATTTTAATTTTTATTATGAATTTTGCAAATTTTCTGAAATATCTTTAAATTTTATTACATTTTAAACCGAACACACAGACATTTTTTCTCAAATGTATTGCGAAATAGCTATTTATGAAATAAAATAAAAAAATCACAGTTTTTGAAAAAGTTTTTACAATTTTTTAATATTTTGTAGACAAGAAGAAAACGACCAAAAATATCCGTTAAAAACTTGTTAAACTTTAAAATTCGATTTTTTATTCTGTATTTGAATCCTATTAAAGTTATAACGGCGCATCAGCTGGAAATATTTTATATAGTGTATTAGGAAAACAAATTTATAATATTTTTTATCAAATTAATATCTTAATAAATTTGTTTCGGGTTGCTATCAGATGAGTTTTCAAATCGTTAAAAAAGATAACTTTATTATTTTATATTTCAACATTTAATGGTGAACTTCACTTATATTAAGCTGACTCTATTCTACACAGAAATCACTAAAATCATCGTTTTTATCCGCCAAGAGGCATCGGAATGGTTAGGAACATTAAAAAAAAAAATTGCACCATTATTTTTCCAAAACATTTACAAACATTTTCAGAGCTTAAACTAATAACTTTTATGTATAAAAATTCTTTGAAAAATTGTATAAATTTCTGTGAGACAAAGTTATCAAAAATTTTATGAAAGACAATGCCCTTTAAATCTAACTTTCAATTAGAAAAAAGGCCACTGTATCAGGATTTGGTATAATTAAAAACAAATTACTTGCAACCAAAATCATTTTATCATATAAAGGATTTCAAAGTTTTATTATTTCGGTGTAGAGAAAATCATGAGCATGAAATAGGTTTTCTATAGCTTTTGAGATAATTAAACCTGTAAAACCAGCAGAAAAAGCTACTACAAATTAGTTGAAATTTACTTTGCAGAAAAAAATTCTCAAATTATTAAATTTTTTTTTTGTAAATATTATCAAACTAAGAACAAAAAAAATTAAACTGTTAAGTTTATTAAATTTCAGTTATATTTTAGTTGAGTTTTAGTTAATTGAAAATTGCAATTTACTCTGCTTTTGCTTAATAGTAGTAGTTGTTCTTTATTTCATATATTATAATGTATAAAGTTTACAAAGAATATGTTTAATATTAGTACATTATTATTAAGTAAAAAAAAAAGAACTTACGACTTTGACATTAGTCGTCAGTCGGATGAGTGATTTTTAGTTTTCCATTAATACTTTTTTCATATTTCATAAAAAAAATATATATATTTGATTTATAATTATATAATTAAAGCTTGTTTTTCTCATTTGTTTAATAATTAAATTCTTCAATTAAACTTTTTCGATATTTAAGAGCATTGATAATATATTCTACCAAACAATCCCAATCCCAATCCGAATATTCCCCATTAAGGATTGCTATTATTAAATCATCTGATAACCATATATATCCAAAGTATTGGTATCTGAATGATTTTAATATTGGACATCGTCCGATAAAATGTTGTATATTCTCTATTTCTTTGAGGTTGCATAAAGAGCATAGCTTTGATCTAGTTGAAAATCTTGTTCCATTTAATTCTACTAAATCACATCCTGATTTAAAGATCCACATAATCTGGTTTTGATTGTATTTTTCTACCATATAGTTTTGGCATTTTGCGAAGTCCAGTTGTTTATAAAATCTATCAGTTTCGAATGCTCTTTGAATGTATTTTAACTTGTTTGATATTCTTAATTTTGTCAGTAGCTGATTACATTTTTCGTCCCATTGATATTTTGAGCAGCTTTCGAATTCCCATTATTCACATAGTGATTTTAAGTGCGCAACCCATGACAGATTCCTCTGCATTAAACTTAGCGTCTGCTTATGGGGTAATCTATTTCTTCCATATTCAAAAATAGTTCGACCAATGTATCTTAGATGTAAATCAAGCGTATATAGATGAGCATCTTGCATATGAGTTTCTAACATAAGAACATATGTTGGAGTAAACGATGGTATATTTAATATCTTTTTAACAAAAAACCGTTGAAGTTTGTCAACTTCTTCAAAGAGTGAATGTCCCCTTACTTGAGCTCCATAGGTTTGAATAGACCTGCAAACCGCTTGAAAAAGTTGCCACTTAGCACGTAAGGAAATATCTCTTTTGCTTAAGTATGTATTCTAAGTGGCGCTAATATTGTTCTTGGCAGCTTTATTTCGATTTTCAATGTGCTGTTTGAATAACTTAATATTTGTAGACAAAAAATAGCAAAAACAAAACCTGAAATATCAAAAAAGTTTTTGTTAATAGTTGCTAAAAAATTGTAAACTTCTGGTTTTAGAGGGGCAGGTTTTTATTTTTTATTCTTAACGAATAAATGCCCCAACAGTATGCGCTGTGCATACATATAATTGTGTACAAATCAGTATTTTTGTCAAAAAAAAAAAAAAAAACAGAAAATTTGTTTTACGTTGCAGAATAATTTCGGATGTTTATTTCGGTGGTTTTATACATCAACCTAAAAAAGTACGATTGTTGAAAATAAATTCTACACTGAGAAAATTTTAGTGGATGAAAAATAATGAAAATGTTCTATAAACTAATGTAACATTTTCTTTATAAAGTGAACGAAAAATTCCTTAAAGTTAATTAAAAGCTTATTACTTAATTGTTTTTAATGAAACTTCTTCATTAGGTGAATGAAACTATTAATAAATGAAATAATATTTTTCACAAAATGGTATTAAAAGTTGAATTAGTTTTATTTAAAGTTTCAATTGACGAGTTTCAGTTGATTATATGCAAAAATTCGTTAATATAATGTAGAAAATTCTCTCAGTGTGTTATCTCACCGATCAGGTTGGTCGAAAAATTTATTTTACGAGTTTTTGGCACTTCAAGGCATTATATTAAATAAATTTTTGCATTAATTGAATGCAATTACACAAGAATTCGTCTATTGAAACTTTTCATTAACCTTATTTATATAAAATTTCATTAAAAAACTGATTTCAAAAAAATACGAAATCTTTCATTATTTTTAAAAAAGTTTTTGTTTATTTTGTGAAGGAATGTTTCATTGATTTACTGAAAAATTTCTTTATATTTCGTCCAGCAACTTTTCTCTGCGTGGAAAAATGTTTATTGAACCGATTTATTGCTACTATACTCAGAAAATTAAGAAGGCATAAATGACTAAAAATTGCAGTTAAAATGACTACAAATATAGTCAAAAAAGGTGATGACTGTATTGGTCATAAAAATTACTAATCATGTAGTGATTTATAACTATTGATAAACTAACTACAATGGTAGTCATAGCGACTATCGAAGCGGTCAAAATAAACTAACCTTAAATGAATGCAAAAACCATTAAAACGAGCAACAAAATAATACAAAAACAATAAACATAGAACAACTACATAAGTTGTAAAAACTACTGTTTTTAAAAGTAATTTTTTGGTATTTTTAAAATATTTTTTTTATAAAAAAAAAAATATTTTTTCTTTTCATCCTATTTAAAAAGCAAAGTCAAAATTCCAACTCGTATTCAAGTTATGACGTTTTTACGCATTGGAGATACAATGAAATTCTCTAATTATTATTTTCAAACTATGAACATATCAAAAATATCAAATATAAACTAAACGAGCATTTTTAGGAACTCTACATAATCTTCTAATTTTAAATAACTAACAAAAATTGACTGTTTACTGCAAAATTACTGTTTTGGTAGTTGTTTATTAAAATACTAAAATAACTACTAAATGCAACTATGATGGAAATACATTATTTTTGGATAGTTATTTTTTGAAATGACTGTCTAAATTAGTCGTTTTTCATTTTCTCATAGAAAACCGGTCACAAAAGCTGTTAAAACAACTACACGAACGACCTACATGTAGCTACTGTAGGAATATTTTGTGTGTATGAATGTATGTCAAATTTAAGAAAAACGACGAAGGCTGTAAAGCATACTGGATGCCAAACTTCTACCAAACTTTTAGAAAAAGTTATTTAAGATTAGTTATATTAGTAACAAAGAAGTTATTTTAACAAAGCGATTTTTATGTAAAATTCGTGTTTTGTGTAAAATTTTACATGGCACCATATCTTTCCAGAACGACCCCAATGTTCAGTTTGTAGTATGATATGTAAATATACTTCAAAAGTATGTTTCCAAGTTTTCAACCAAAAATGTTTATATTTGAAAAAGTTTTCCTTAAAAAAACTTGATATTTAAATATTTGCCACAAAAGTACAACGGGAGAATTATCTTCACTTCAGTAATAAACTTTTTCATATAATTAATGAAAATCTTTTTAAAACTAATAAATCAATGAAACGTTTATGGAATGAAACGTTTATGGAATTTATAAAACAGTTTCATGCAATTTATTTTAATTGATAAAACTCTTTATAAATGCCTTCAAAAATACATTGGAACTAAGCCATCATATGCTTTAAACACTTTCATTGAAGCGCACAACAATTAAACACAAAAAATGCATCGGAGATGGGACTTATCAATTGTGATAGATTTTAGATCACGAATGTGAACACCAAATTTTGATATAAGCTCCACTTTTCGAAATATTCGCGAATTTAACATTTATCAAAAATCGATTTTTTTCTTTAAAATTTGTAGTTTACCTGAATAAACTAAGAATATCTTTAATGTGGTTTTAAAGTATGGACTTTGCGCATTCTACACCATTTCAATTAATTGTCATTGGCTAAAGGATGTTGGATAA
The DNA here is from genome assembly GCA_021234595.1 of Delia radicum. Taxonomy (NCBI): domain Eukaryota; kingdom Metazoa; phylum Arthropoda; class Insecta; order Diptera; family Anthomyiidae; genus Delia; species Delia radicum. The sequence goes on along the minus strand of CM037851.1, from coordinate 105,062,440 downwards.
GTTGCAATAAATGTGAAAACTTCACTTATTTTTTGTGAATATTATAAAAAACCTTAATCGAATTGGCAAAATCTTAACACATAATGTTAATATATATTCCACTTAATTAATTTCAGCGAAAGAACTATAGCTTTATTATAAAAATTTTCCGAAAACTGAATTTATAACTCAAAGTTTTTGACATTTTTTTAAATTAATTTTGTATGTATTTACATGTGTTGAACCTATTTAAGCATTCAAATCTGAATTTTATTAATTTAGATTTATCACAGACTCCATATTTTTACAGTATACAAATATATAAAATTTGCAATTTGTTTCTTTAACAAAAAGAGAAAGTACGCGAGTTATTTTCAAAAATTAAGTAACCTGTGATGTTCACTAAAGATACGTATTAAATTTTCGGATCTTCTTCTCGTTTTATATATTTTATTAACGAAATCGTGGAAAATGGGAAATTTCATAGATAATATTATCGCACTTTTCAAAACGTGTAATATATTAAATTAAAGATCGTAGTTGATAATTTTTGAATTTCGCAAAAAAGTTGCGTTATTATTTTGAATTTTGCATTATTTAATCAAAATTTTATCAAAATATTAAAATTTACTAAAACAAAATTGTTTTGCAAATATTTCTTAAACTGTAGCTAACTTTAAATATCTAATGCCATATTCGTCATCTGCGTCCAAAACTCTTTTACAAATAGTCACAACCCCGATGGATCAAATTTTTATGACCTTGTTGAACTGCGTATTTATTAAAAGGCAACAATTATAAAGCCCTTTATACAATATGTTAAACACTTGAGAATTAATTCTTTAAACTAAAGTTTCAAATGTATGAAAGTTAATGAAATTATGAAATTTTATGAAGAAATACTTTCATAGCTCTAGAGAATATTTTATTAAATTTATGAAGAGATAGTTTATGAAATCTAATGATTTTTTTTTACTGAAATTTTATGAAATTTATGAAATCGTGTGATTTTTTTTTGTGGGTATGAAATTTTATGAAAAATTTTTTAAATTTAATAAAATTTCTTGAAAGTTCTGCATTGAATCTTCAGAAAAATTACTTCATTAATATCATGAAGGATAATTCTTTCGGTGTAGGGTTTTAGTAAGAAAAACTTTTTCATATATAACAATTTTTGTTGGATTATTTGCAAATATACTTTTCAAAGGTACACACACAGAAAAATTTAACTATGTTTTAACTGAAAATAAAATTAACAAATATTAAGTAATTTGAACTAAATTTTTTTTTGTATGGGCGCTGTGGTGTAATGGTTAGCGCGTTGGACTGTTACACAGATGGTCCCGGGTTTGATTCCCGGTGACGGAAACATCAATTTAGAAAAATAATACGTATCAGTTTTCTTTTCCTCATATGTATCGCAGCTCCCACCTTCGGTGTTCCCATGGCACTTAAACCCACCGAAGTAAAATAATGAATCAGGGCTATGAACCAAAAAGCTTCAATAAGTTTGCCAACTCTCCATCAGGTGGCAAGCAACAACTGTTCTACGACTTATCAGGTCGCGCAATTACAGTGTTGCCATGTTTGCCACTATCCAATTTCCAAAGAAAGCAGCACATTAATAAATAGGAAGAATTTCCTGAGTGTTGCTTCTCTTTATAAAACAAAAAGAAAAAAAAGTATGCAGTTTTCTTAAAAACAAGTAAAAGACAATTTACTTCATTTAGGTAAATTTGTATTAAAATTTAGTATATTTTTTAATTAAATTAAGTATAAAATTTTCTTTAATCTAGTAAAAACATCTTAAAATCAAGTTCAATTTTCTTAAATTTTAAGACACTTGAACTTGTGCTAATGCAAAATTAACTTATTTTAAAATTAACTTATTATTAATTTGTAATTCCCAAAAGTTATATACTTTCAAAAATACAAGCGCTTAGTTTTGCCACCTATCAGTGAATTAATCCATTTCATATATCTCTTATGTTAATATTAACGACAATAATTATAAGACTGTTTTCGATAAAACGAACGTTTTGAATGTGAAATTTATTACTTAACTTTTACTTGACAAAACTATAGACCAAATGAGAATTTTATAGGTTTAAAAATGTCAGTCTTCTTAAAGAAAATTTTTAATAAGTTGTTGTACTTAATTTTAAGAAGTTAAAATTTTGTTCTTACAATTTTAAATTTCTTATCTTTTAGTTCAATAAAATTAAAGATTTTTTACTAAAAAGACATAAATTTTCTAATAATTAATGATGTGAGCAAAAATTATATTAGCCTAATTCAAGAAATTAAAATTAAACAAAATACCTTATTTTTTTAAGTTAATGAAAAATTAATATGAACTAAAATCTAATAAATTTTCATTACTCGTAAGCAATTTTATTTGCTTTAAGGAAAATTTTAAAAACTTCATTTTGGTAAAGCGTAAACTTAATTTTTGTTCATGCATTTTTTTCGGTGTATGACTCAAATTCGGTTATTACGATTTTCAGTCGTTTGGCACAACTGAACATTAGATTTCACAACAAAATTCGTTTAATTTATCTCAGTTTTAGTTCCAACACCCAAAATATTCACAAATCTAATGTAAATATCGTTGTACTAACTGAATTTATAAGTTGTTACCATTAAACTAAAGCTATGCTGTCACATACAATTTTTGACAAATCGCGCGTTTTCCATATTAAACTAAATATTCAGTTTCCTAATAGGCTCTGCTACTGCATGACCAGTGGTTAAGGCAAATTTAGTTTAGCGATAGAACTCACTTCAACCGTAAAAATTTGGAAAAATAAACAAAACCACTAAATAGCGGGATTAATATACATTTTTGTGAATCACATAAGAATACGGATTACAGGGGTTGTCTTCACTTTTCAACAGAAAAGAGTCAAACTGTAGTATAAGTCGATTTTTTATTTTTTTGTTTTATGAATTATCAATTTTTGTTAAAATTTTATTAACCATAGACAAAATTACATGGTGTTACAGTCATAGATATAAAACTTTGAAAATAGCAGAAAAAGCTACTAAAAATCGGATAAAAATTCGGATGTAGAAAAAACTGATAAAATTAACAGATCTTTTTTGTTAATTATTAGTAAAACAAAAACAGCAAAAATAAAAAAGTAAAAAGTAAAATATACAAAATTTGAATTGTATTGGGTTTTAATTTTAGTTAATTGATAAAATTAAAAGATCGCTGCAGTTTACAAGACGAGTTTGGTAGCGAGAAAATAATTTTTGTGAAATATTATTAATTAAAAGAATACAGTTAGAGTGTAGTGTCTAAAAAATCTACGAGTTTAGAAAACGACAAAAAATTGTTAAAAAAAAAAAAAAATGCTAAATTTTTAATATTGTATGAAAATAGTTTATTTTTAAAGGTTTTGATAGTTTTTCAAGTAAAATATCTTGTTGAAATTGGCAAAAGACGAAAACTAGAAAAATTACAACAAAGGAGTTGTATAAATATTGAAAAGTTTTAAAATAAAAAAGTTTTGAGCAACTTTGAAATCCATGTAGATCCACTAAACATGCGACTGGACAGTAATGTTTCTTACCAATTTCTTATTACTTTTGCCTTATATCCAATTTTCAATGAAATCTGGAGGACTTGCCCAACAAACAAGTTTTAAATATGTAGAAAATGTTACGTTTCGATATTTTAAACTATTTGAAATTTTTTATTAAAAATATGTGTTATATGAACCCTGGCCTCCAGATTGTCAGTCAGCCGCTCTACCATCTGAGCTATCTCGACATGTTATACTTGATAGATGAAAACATGAATGACTGGCTTGTAAAAAATGTCATTAATTTCCAGTAGTTCTATATGTACTTACTAAAAGTAAAAAAATAATGAATGTTAAAATATATTTTCAAAACATCTTTAAATAATTACTTTTTATTTAAAAAAATGATTAAAATAAGTACTTGTGGGTAATGCATTATTTTTTGTATTGCAATAATGGGAAGATTAACTAGTTATTACTAAGTCCTTATTATTTGTGATACGCTGGTAGTGAGAAAAGTAATGCCATGTCATTACCGTCTCCACACTGGGATATTAATAAAACTGCAAAGACCAATTATCGTTTTGACATGAAAATCAAAAACTTTTTTATTTAAATCGAGATTTTTGCACTTAAATATAAAAATCATTATTTATTTACAAAAATAAATTTAAAACTACACTTTGATTTATGGAAATTTTTTCTGTGTAGATAATTTCATATAGATAAAGCTAAGCGATTATCCCATAAAAGATAAATTTTAGTACTTTTGTTTACAAAAGTCCTCCCGCATAAAATTTATTTGTTTCAGAGTCAGGTTTTGGTTTTAAACGATTTTTTAATATTCCGAATTATAATTATAAAAATTATAAAATTATAAAAATTTTCGCAACAAAAATCCATTTTTTCTGTAAATTAAAGGACACTTTGTAAATAAAAACAGAAGTGTTGGGGTATTTTTTGTATGAAACCTACTCACCAATTGTGATGAACTTTTTCTGATCAAACACTTGGTACTTTCTGTACCTCATAAAATTGTGGACATAAATTCTAAATATTTCCTGAAATTTGAAATATATTTTGGATATACATATCAGGTATAAACTTCTAAAATCTCTTTCTTTTCCTTTTCATTTTTCCTCTCTTTTTTGCTTTACTTTCCTTTTTCTTTCAACTAGCAGAAAAATTTAGAGTTATGCATTTTATTTGACAGATAAAAATGCAGTTTTCTAATGTTTTAGAAATAATTTGTTTATTAAAAAAGATCTTGCTTTTTCTATAAATAATAGTCTAAAATATTCTTTGTCCAGCAGGAAACTCTAAATTCATCCAGTTTAGTTTTTTCTCACGTTTTAAATTAATATTTTTGACTTTAGATTTTTTTCATCTCAAAGCCCTCAAAATTAGATTAGATTTTGGACAACTTTTCCTTATAAATTTTATTTATTTTTATAAAAACACTAATTTTTAAGGGGCAAAAAAATGTCAAAATTTTATCTAAAAATTGCAGTTCCCTTAAAAAATGCTTTATTTTAATATATACTGTGTATTGCATAAATGAAAAAAGAAAGCAACTGTGGGAATCATATGCTTTTTGAATAAAACAAATGAAAATTCACTTGAAAAGGGACGACTTACATTTTATTAAATTCAACTAACATTTTCGTTTGCTTTTTGCTTTTCAAAGAGTTAAACTCAAATGTTTACTACATTTGAGTTTAACTTTTATTAAACACAAATGCAGTAAAAAAAAAACAAACATTTATTTGATTTATTTTTTTTTAAACTACTGTATAAAATGAATGCTACACCAATACAGTAATTTGATGTGATTTGTTTTCTTAAATGAACTACAAATGTAGTCCAAAATTAAATTTCTCCTAGAAATTACTGTTTTTTCACTTATATATAAAGATACTAGAAATATTTACCGCAGAAGTTTCATGAGTGTACTTTTGTGATTTTTTTAATTTTCATAAAAAAAAGGAACCGTAAAAAATCGCAAAAGGTGAATATGGTGATGTGTTATTGGTTCCATAGAGAATATAAGTATGTTTTTAATATAAAGAAAATACGAAGACATGAGGTCATAAACTCGCAACCTTTATAATGTTCTTTCATGATATATGAATATATCCAGGTATAAATTAGATACGGTACAAAAGAAAAAGCGCTGTCGAAGCGTTTGTTTTTGATGGTACAAAAAAAGATTACTTTTTGAAGCGTTGGTTACCAATTGTATAAAAGTAGCATTACAAAAGTACGATTTTTGATTGCTTTCTGAACTTTCGAACAAAGTAATTTATAAATAAGAACACTATAAAAACATTGCTTTGAAGCATTTTTCTAACGTTAGCAGTACCTCTTTTACAAAATATATATCTGTTTATTTGAAATAACACTGTCAAAACATTGAATTAAAGCATTTTCAGAATGTTCGAAAAGAGTGCTTTCCCAGCATAGAAATACGGTAGTAATCGCAGCCAGATTACAGAGTTTTGATAAAGGGCATGTAATTGAAAATTGTTATGCTGCTGGTAAACGAGTGTATGCATTTTGTGCATTTTTTCATGACGGCTACCCAGGTAGAAAATACCATCGTCAAAGCGTTTTAAAAGCACTTACAGAAGTATAGCAAGCGTTTTCGGAACTCTGCGATTTAAAGCGTTTGAAAATAACCCAAATGATAACCACGTAGTGATGATAGTATTATATACCGTTCTCAAAGCGATACAAAAACAAACTTTGAAATGCTTTTTTTATCCGTCAAGTATAACAATCTTGTTTAAAAATCAAGAGCGTTGTGACGACCCAAATGTTAACCAAGATTTACCTTATCAGGGTGGTATTTTATAACGTTATCGAAACGTTGGAAAAACGAATTTTAAAGTACTTTATCTATAGTCTATAAACGTTGTTATGTTAGTATGTTCCAATTTACAATTTAAAAGTTGTTCGATTATTTGACCTTCAATTTGAAAAAATATTTATTTTTCCAGTTTATTAAACTTTGAAGAATTGCTATAAAACATATCTTAAACTATTTTTTAAATATCTATGTAATTTGCGAATAATCGCTTAAGTCGACTAAGATAATGTCAAGTTTTTTTTAAATTATTGATGCCCTCATTAGGACGCATTTATGCACCCAACGCTCGCTTTAAAACTCCATTTATAGTGAAAATTATAAAAAATAAAACAGCGATTTTCGACAAAAACTGGAAATATCGACATATGTATAAAATTGTTTTTCCGAATTATTGTTGAACTTATTAATAGGCACATGGCAGTTTAAACTCGGTAAAAAATTCCATTTAGTTTAAAAATTTGTATTATATTATTTTTATATGAATACCGTAATATCTCAAAACTAGGAATTTTGACTAAAGCGATTATGCGAAATTGACACAAATATGTTTCAAACTAATATTTTTCAATTATTTTTATGTTAATGAAGACAATTTTGCAAAAAAAAAAAAGTGCCCAGGTAGAAATTGCCCACGGTAAAAATAAAATAGTACTGTGTCAACAGTTTTTCTCAATATACCAGTACCACTTAAAATTTCTTCAATTCAATTTCTTATAATCACTCAACCCAATTTTTATTTTTTACTGGTGGAAAAACGTGGAAAATTTAAAACATTTTTATGTGAATGTTGTTAATAAAACCGTTATTTTTATAGCGGAAGTCCAATGTTTTATGTAGGCATAAAGTTTTGCCGTTTTTTTTTGCATCTGCAATAACGATATATTAGTAGATCAAATTTCGACTGTAATAACGTGAAAACGCCAGTTCGGAAGATGAGATAAATTCTATACCTATTAATAAATGAAAATTTGAATAGTTTTCTAAATCTTTTTAAAATTTGAGATTTATTTTCACTTAAGATAAAAATCGCAGCTTTTATATGAGCTAAGACTTGTGAAAATTGATTTATTAGTTATTTTTCTTACTTAAAAAAACAAATTACTGAATTTTCTTACTTAAAGTACTGCCAAACTATTGTATTCCATTGCTGTGCCAACGTTGGAAAATAACTACGGCCAAACGTATATTGGTGTTATCATTTCGACACCGCGCCAGTAATGTAAAAGTTAAAAATCGGACACATTGCCGGTACATAAACTTCCGTCTACAACACCGCGCCAGCACTGTCCCGTTCGTTTTTTTTTTTCCTTTGAGCTGGAAAATCATTTTTTCGAATATTTTTAAAACGCTTTCAACCAATGATTTGACAGTTTTTTTTCTCAAAATAATAAGTAAAGGAAGTACTACTTAAGCACTTTTCGCATATGTGAGAAAGGCACTTTAAAGCAATGTTTTTATAGTGTTTTTATTTCATAAACCCTTGTAAAGGCTGTATGAAAAGATTATAACGCTTGGTACTTCACATATTAAAGCCATATTTTGATATAACAATGAAACAGAAAATTTGAAAGAAAAAAAAAACATTTCAAAATATTTTTCTTTTTTTTGTTCTTTTTATTCCTTTTTTTTCTTTTTTGAAAGAAAAAATATACTCGTAAACAAAAAGTTTTTATTATTTTTATCATGAGGAATATTTTGAAGTAGATATTTTTTTCTTTTTCTTTTCTTTGAATTAATATATTTTTTCTTTATACTTTTTCTATAATTATTATCTTTGATAAAAACGAAAAATAAAATGATTCCGGTCCTTGAATAAAATTTAGGTATAAAAATATTGTTTAGAAGTGAATATTTAACTTTCAATTCATGTACTAATTACCAAGGCCTGTCGATTGCGACGTTTCTCAGAACAATAACATTTAAAAATTAAGAAACGTCGGCATAAACGACATAAAAGTCCACTTCACGAATTGAATTGATTAATCATATTTGAAGCCATTAAAACTGCTATTAAAAAGTGGAAGTGATCTTTAAATTAAAATTACATTATGGTTTTAGCAATAACAAAATATAATATTAACAAATTTTAAAATTTAGTGTGAATTCAAGTAATTTATTACAACTTGCCTTTAAAGTAAATGTTAGTAAAAGGTAACTTTAGCTAAAGTGAGGAATAAAGTGAGCTATAATGTTTTTCGTTATTACAATTTACCAATAAAATAAAATTAATATTTTTGATAATGTGGCAGCACCAAACTAAAAACCGATTATTGGTTTATGAATTGGTTTATAAAAATACGTAGTGGCAACGTACTTTTATTTACTTTCAATTAAAAACACATTACTTAAAAATTGCCATAGTTTGAAAAATCCTTAAAAGTCTTATTTCAAAAAATAAAAGCAAAAATAAGCTTATTTTTAAATGACGAGCTAAATTAATCTAATATTTACACAAAAAAAAAGCAAAAATAAGAAAAAAAGTTAAAAAATAATAAGCTTTAAAAACAGTAACATATGTAGCTTAAAAAGGTAGCCCAGCATAAAATAACCAGGATTTGGTAAGCATTTGTATGCAAAAAAGCGTTTTACACTAAAGCATCTAACGAAGTCATTTTGTTGTGCTTTCCTAAATGCATTCTTTTGAAGCAGCAAATAATGCATACAATGAAGCAGTAAAAATGCATACAATGAAGCAATACAGGATCAATGAATCGATTTCATTGAATTAATAAATGTCACTAATTGTATGAAAATTTATTAATGTTGTCACAGCACAAAAAGGTCTTCTCATTTCCTGCGAAGGCATATCTTTATTGATTCTTACACTAAGAAAAAAATCCTGTAATGACTAGGGGCAATCTGGCTGATATTACAGGAAATTTAACTTGTAGTATTTTTTTTACTAAATTTAGCAACACATGTCCGCTGAATTGTAGTACAATGTAATTAGTACAATATGTGGTATTAATTTCATTGCAAAAAAACTTAGGCCGGTTTAAGGGTTAAGCTCGATATTACGGAACTTATGTCTGTTTCAAATTTCGTTGCAATTGGACCACTAACCGATCAAAAAAAGTTTTGTCTCAAATATAGTATCTGAACTCATTTGATAAAGATCAATATTTATTCTTATCCAAGTTGATTTCAAAATTTGGATAAGAATAAATAGATCAAAATTGATCTTAAACTTGGGGACCCAATAATATCTTATTTAAGATCCTAAAAGATATCAAAATATACAATGGAATTAATTTAGATTTAAATCGATCCAAAAAGATAAGGCATTTTTGGTGAATCGAATAAGGTAGTTTGAGATTTAATTGGATTTATTTAAATTCCACTATATATATAATTTAAAAGAAAATTAAAAAAAAGTCTGGCGCATATATAATTGTGTATATGGTTATATAAAGCAATATATAATTGTATCTTATACTAATAAGCATATCTTATATAACACACATAAATTTTTTTTATAAGACAGTATATATTATATCTTAAATTATGGAGCTTATATGTCACCATATGTGATTACATATTCCCAGCAAAAAATTTCCAAAAAGGTAAGCGGGTTTGTAATCAAGCATTTTGGGCAGAACGCATTCCTTACTAGATTACCTACTCGATTCTTTTAACAGGGCGTGAGACCAAAGTAATTGATTCTATAGAATTAATTATTTTTTTTACTGAAGAACCATTTACTTTATATTTTTAAGAACTACATACATTTTATAATAAAGAAATAGTTCCATTGTAAAACTACGAAGTACGTACACAAAAAAAATAAATAAATAGTTCCCTAGAAAAAATAAGAAGTACTTACATTTAAAAAAAAAGAAGTAGTTCCATAAGTAAATTCAACTTTTACTCACACGCGATTCTCCTAGGTCACTCAAATATAACGATCGAAACTCATACGGAAATAAAATCCTAAAAAGTGAAACATCGAATTGTTATGATAATATGGGTTTGTTATAATTTTGGAGCTATAAACCACGAAAATATAAATTTTTCAAAAAAAAAGAACAATTCAAAGTTGAAAAACAAAAATATGACTCAAGCACAATCACCCTCGAAATTTTTTTTTACACTCACTCACGATAACGTCAGTAATTTCAACTTCCACTCACAATTTTCTGCTCACGTGCGCTTCCCTAATTTATACCTAACCACAGTTTAACAAAATTTAGCCAACATGCAATTTCTGTTTTTAGTATTATTTTCCTGCAAATAAAAATTTGTTTGAAAAAATATATGAGATAAATTCTTTAAAATTGTATAACTTCTTTTTTCAAAATTAGGAACTACTTCCAATAACGTCCTTTTATTAAGAAAAAGTGTATGATTACTTCTTGACTACAAAAAGTTATACATAAAAGTTAATAACATTGTTATTTTCTTTTAAGTAAATAATTACTTTGTTATTGAGTTCATGCTTTCTGGTTTAAATTTAAAGAATTGATTACAATACAACTTGCTTTTTTGACTCTATCGTAGGAATGTGTTTGGTATTAAAGTTACTAAATTTGGCAAAGAAATATGCAAGCAAGTGTGGTCATCACCTTCTTTTTGGAATGTGTAATTTTTTCTTGGGAAATTAAACAAATATTTATTTTTAGTTTAAATATTTTCCTTAGAAAACAAAGTTTACTAATTACTTTTTAAATAAACTAGAATCAATAACTGTTTAAAAAATATTCATTGTTAGCCTGCGAAACAAATATAATTTCAGTGATGTTGAACTCAGTTTTTCGGCAAAAAATTTGATTTTGTTTTTAACTTTTTCCTCCCTGGCATATTTTAAAACTTCATTCCATTCATTTAAAATAAAATTTGCAGTTTGTTCAAAGAAGTCGTAAATAATGTTTTTTTTATAAAAAAAAACTAATTTTTTAAAATTTGGGGCTAAAAGAATTCTTTATGATCTGAATTTAAGATGTGAATTGTTTTGTCTTTGTAATTATTTTTATCTTAATTTTATTTCAAACCGCCATCCAAATGCATACGTTGGATTTTAATTGGGTCATATGACAATGATTTGGAGAAGAAAATTTCGAATTTTTTCAATTGGAGAACCATAGTATGTAAAGTCTTAGTTTGACCAAAGTTGACATTGCTAATTGCGAAAAAGAGATTACTTTTTGTAATAAATGGAATACAGTTTTTTTGGAATTGGGTTGAATTGTTAAGCTTGTGGATTTAAAAATAAAGCTTCTTGGAGAAAGCTAATTGCATAATTCTTAGAAATAAATTCATCTCAGCCAAGTAAAACTTTGTACACGCATTGGACTACTCATGGACTCCATCTAAACTGCTCCTAAATTTAAGAAGAAAGTTATTATCCAGACGATACAGTGCAGCTTATGATCGATTTACATCTCAGAGTAAGCGTCAAAGTATTAAGAATAGGTTAAAAGTTGCGCCAAAGTACATTGCTTCTTGAGTAATTTAAACATAAATTAATATTTTTCAATGCTACTAGGGTTTGGGGTGCGGGAGTTCCCGGAAAAAATTTTTTAAATTCCCGGTAAGAGGAGAAAAATTTTAAAAATTAATTAATACAGACATTTTTTGTTTCTCAGCATTTTTATTTCGGTATGATTTATTCATTTTTAAAGCACCGGCAAGCCCACCACCAGGCATGGTATTTTAAATTGGCCATGCATGCGCGAATGGAGTGTTATAATAAGAAATTAAACTATTTCGATATAAAACCAAGTTATAATGTGAAGTAGTTTTGTGTGTGTAGTAAAAGCGAGAAAGTTTGGAAGCGAGAAAGTGTTAAAGTTCAAATTTCGTAAAATTTCAAAAAATAAATATTTTGAAATGAACGCAATTATAAAAAAAACCATGAAAATATATTTATTTATTTTGACTAGAAACCATTGATACTGAACGCCGAGTTAGATTGAAGCTTCAACATATAAAAAAACTCTTATTTTGATCTAGGGATATACAGCATTCCAAAAGGATACCTCTAAAGGACATCACCTTAACTTGAAAACGTAAGTGCGGATTTTCATCAAATTTTGCAGAAAAAGTATATTTGGTATTTGCACCAAAGCCTTTAAGCTTGAAAAATATATATTAAAAAAAAAAAAAGTGCAAACACAAAAGTTGTAATTTTAGGATTGTATATCTTGGTAGAATAATTCTTGATAAAAACTAATTTATGCCTAACCATATTTATTTTTATGAATTAGTTTTTGAGATTCACTCTAACCTTATTTTGGCCTATATCGCTTAAAATACGCAACGAAAAAAATCGTTAGAAGAACAAATTGCTTATTTTTTGTGCCGAACAAGTGGTACAAATTTCATTGAAAATAGCTTAGGCCGGCTTGAGGGTTAACCTGCCCCTGTCCTGGTGATGCCAGTTGAGGTTTGAGGAATCACATACAAGACGCAGTTGAAACACTATGTCGACGAGATTATATTTTTTTGGTATCTGGTGCTGTTATAAGCTTGTGTTAATAAAAACATAACTTTCTAACAAAAAGTGGCTGAGTCAATTAAAACAAACTTAATCAAACGGTAGCATTAATAAATTATTTAAAAACTCCCGATAACTTTAATGCCAATTCTCCCGATAACTTCAATACAAAAGCTCTTTCTGCTTTGAAAATCGTTGAAAAGTGGAAGCGAGAAGTTTTAGTATATCGGCGATAGTTTAGTATATCGAGCTGTTAAGATCTTATTTTAGTCATCGTAGAAATTATAAGTGAAAGTCACAGTTTAAGTGCTAACGTGCTATTGTTGTAATATAGAAACATTTTTGATAGTTTTGTATAGCTTAAACTTCACAAATCATACTATATCTCAACGACATATCTGTGAATTCCTTCATATTGCTGGCTTTAAAGTCAAATCATATAACTTTACCCATTATGAAAGAGTTCATGTCTTGGAAAACGATTAATAAACGTTTTAAAATTTCAGTTATTTCTTCAATAGAGTTTTGAGTTTATTTTGTCCATTACCATTTTTTATACATATTTTCCTAAAATTTGTAAATTTGCGAAAAGTTCTATTAAAAGAAGTATTTTTTTAAATTATTCGTTTTAATAATCGATTAAATAATCGTCAAACTTTATTCGCATTATTCGAAAATCGTGCTTTTAAATTGTTCGTTCGAGTTTTCTTTTTGTTCGTTGGATTAATCGAATAATTTTTATTCGAGTGACAACCTTAGTATATAGTAAACGGGTTTTATCTGATGCTTTGATTTTTGCCACAAAAATTCGACATCGGATGTCAAGCGAATTACTAAATATTTTAGTAGACTTAATTTTTTTAACGAACTGATGTATTTTTTATTTAATATTATATGATATTTATTTTAAATTAAACATTATCTCAAATCATTTAATTAATATGTTTTATTATTTATGCTTTATTATTTAATTTTTAATAAAAACTTCCTTTTACAAAAAAAAAAAAAAAAAAAACATTAATTAGGATCAAATTACTGGTTTAAAATAAAAATATGAATATCCCGGGAATTCTGGAAATTTATAATTTTTCCCGGGAAATGAAACTGTTCGGGAATTCCCAAACCATAAATGTTACCCAAATAGTTTTAGTCTTCAAAATACTTTTAGTGTTGAGTTTTAAAAAAAAAAATTATTTTTTGTACTAAAAACATCGATTTACGAATTTTTTTTTATTAAAGTGCATAATTTTTTTAGAAAAGCAGGATGCGCATGAAAATCGAACTTACAATGAATGCAGTTAAGTTGCAAAATACGCCAGTAAGAAATAAGTAAAAAAAAATCAAATCTTTTGCCGAAAAGCTGGATTTAATATTACTGCACTTACATTTATTTCACTGGGAAAAAACAAGAAATTGTTAAAAATGTAGCAAAAATTGCATCAACTGGATCGAAAGCGGGTTGGTGTAGACTAGCATTATTATTATTATTATTATGAGCTATCAAAATCTTTAAAATATCCCTGTTAAAAATCGACATATATGGATCCATATATGTCCACATGCATCCATACATAATTCATATGTGTTGATAAATCATCTGTGTACACTAACGAAAACTCAGGTAATATTTATATATATGATCACATGTAAACTCTTATGAACATATATGATTCCCATATGGCGGTATATGGACATGTATGATATCGATTAATTTCATATATGAGCATGAAAGAGTTCATACATGTTCATAAAAGAATGCATATATGTGGAATTTTAACCGGGATTGCAAATAGTTTTGAAAAAATCACAATTATATGAGTGAACTTATAATTATTTCGTCCACTGTATTAACTTAACTGAATATAAAAATATTTTAAAAATGGATTATGCTTTTTATAAAAATGCTACCAAAATACAATAACGGCAATCATTTACGAACACACACACATGTATTTTGCATATTGCAACCAAACCAAAAACTTAAAAAAACATAAACGCAATTTCATTTATTTCCTGTTAAAACATGGCATATAAAGTGAAATGTAAAATTAAACAAAAAAAAAAGTAAATAACATGTTTTAAATTTTAAAAAGTGCAAGATATACAAAATTCTGACAGCAAAATTTTAACAAAAAAAAAAAACATGTAAAATGTTAATAAAGCTGCCTAAAATATAAATGTTTACATTTGGGTATCAATAATTTGTATTTGGGAGTAAATGCGAAAATAAATCAGAAAAAAAAATTCGAATAAATATGTGAGGTCAGTAAAGTTTCGATAGTTGGTTGTGGAGAAAAAAAAATCTAAATTGAGTTTTTTTTTTTTTTTTTGTTGTTGTTTATTGAATGTGTACACTGATGGTTATTGATGCTGCTACTCCAACGTACGTTTAAACAAATTCACTACGACCATCAATATAACTACTCACTACCACCCACTAGACCACTACTTTTCATAAAAGATTATTATGTGCCGGCGAAATTTTACATTTCCAACAATTTGGATTTTAAGCTTACTGTGTGGTTTCAGTTTTGGTTTTTGATGCCAACAATTTTTACAAAATTAAAACGAAATCAACCTTATTGCTATAATAATTGTTTTAAACTACGGCATCAACATTGTCGTCAGCATCAATAGCAGCAACATAAACAACAGCAGCTGAAGCCGAGCAATAGCAACCACAACAGTTGTATCGACTTTGGGGCGGATGCAAAATCATCGGTATCCGCTACATAGCTGGCGGTACATGACCACAACAATAATGGAAATTTCACAAGTAAAAATTTGGTTTTCTCTAATGTTATTCCTCGCAATGGATGTTGTAGTTGGTGAAATTATTATGCGCATAGATCCTTTGGGTAAGAGAAAATTACTTTTTAAATTTTTTCTTTGTTTTTTTTACATATTTTTTGTTTTCTTTATTATTTTTAACTTAACGCTGGTTTTTTTACTACAAAAAAAAAAAACTTAGATTGTGTCCTTAATGCAGTTTTTATAATCAAATTGTTAACGTTATTTATGTTGTGGACATAATGAGATTTTCTTTGTTTTTAAACAAATAATTTAAATGGTAAATTCCCAACAAAATTGTATTTTTTGCTTATTAAATTTAATGGAAAAATATAACTATATTAGTTAGACCGACTCACCTTATATGGAGAAAAAAGTATTTTTTGTCCACAATTCAAAATGTACTTTGGTTTCCCAGCAAAACCTCGGTTGGTATTGCGGACAATGTTACCTGGTAATAAGTCAAACACCTTACCCTTGCATTGCTTCGTAACTTTTGGTAATACTGACTGCCCATTAGTAATACCAAATTCACATGTCTAAATGGTTTTATAGTATTACTGAGTTCGTTTCTACATAAAATTTAATATTATTAAATTTTAACCACAAATTTGAAAATTCGAAAATAATATTCAATTTAAAAATTAAAGATTTAAATACAAAGATTTTCATAACTCTTTACCTGTAAGTGAGAAGTAACATGTTACCGAGGTAAGTACTTACCATTTTCCACCCAAAACTCAAAAAAAAAAAATTTTATAAAATTTTTAGTTAAAGATTTTTAAATTATAAAAACTTTTTCATTTATACTGGATGTAATATATGTTATGTAAGTTGTTTCCAAAATGGACATGTCCTTGTTAAAATAAAAGGGTTTGTAATAGAAAAGTAACCACTTACTGACCTGAATTTCTTCTTCCCAAACTTATTACTGGGCAATAGAAAGTTTTGCTGGGTTGTTTTATATTGATTCCCAAAATATTTCATGTCTGGCAATGAGATTATATTTCACACTCAAAATATAAGTTAGTAGAAAAGTTAGTAAAACATCTTGTAAATCAAGTAATCAATTTCTCAGCAAAATTTTTTTCTGAAATTGTGCTTTTAGCTATAATTTTAGTTATACTTATTTCGCACTTAAAAGTGATAAGCACATTAATAGTGTGGTCGACAAGTATATGCCGGTGGCATGTCAAGATGTAGTAGCGACGAGGAAAATGATACTAAAAATTAAAACTCTTCTAAGATATATAAAAGAATTAACCATGGAAGATTCTTTATCGGGTTTTCATACAAAAGGGCGCTATCAATGTGAATATATATGTGAATTAAAAAACTTTAATTTTATGTTGTCACCGACTTGTCTATTAATTAAATTAAAGACAAAATAAAACATTTAAATTTAATTATTAATGTAGTGTGTTAAAATTGCAAACAAATATACGTTCAGGTAACCAGATTTAGCGAAAGGCAAGGACATATATTAATGGTAATTTTTTATTGATTCCTTTTCTTAGTGCAAAAAAAAGGTTGTATATTTAGACAGCAATTGATGTAAGTAGTCAAAAGATAATTTCGTTTATGTTACATATAATTATTTGTATATATATTTGTATATATGTATATATTCAGATGTTATATTAATTCATGTCGCCAATTGTATATTGTAACGTATTGTAAATTATTTTTAAAATAATCACAATTTTTTATTAAGATTCCCCGCAAGCAAATTAACTTAAATAAAATTTTTTTTTTTTTTTTTTTTTATTAATTAATAATCATATAATTACAAATTATATCCTATTACCCTAACCGAGCACTAGCTACTATGGCTTTCGGCGCGTTGTAGCGAAAACAGTCCAGTGCCTCTGGTGGGAATCGAACCCACGACCCCCGCACTGATAAGCCAGCACGCTACCAACTAGCCTACCGGGGCGCACTTAAATAAAATTTTTCTACACATTTTTTGAAAATTTTTCAGTCTACTAATTTTCAGCAAAAATTTTATTATTTTTAAGCAAGGATTTTTTAATTTTTAAATAGCTAAGGGTTAGCCTTGCTTTTGCTGATTCTACTAACTTACTTTTGATAAATCTAATATTTTGCTGAGATTAGCAGTTTTTTTTTTGCAAGCACCCTCCTGACTAAAATTTTGCTGACTCAACAAAATTTTTCCCGACTTTACTAACTTTTTTCGTTGAGTTTACATATTAGTACTACTTAGAATATGCAACTAACTAACTAACTTACTTTTGCTGAATCTAATATTTTGCTGATATTAGCAGTTATTTTGCAAGCACCCTCCTTACTAAAGTTTTGCTGACTCAGCAAAATTTTTTGCCGACTTTACTAACTTTTTTCTTTGAGTTCGCAATACTAGTTCTACTTATTCTTAGTTTTTTACTTAAATCGACAAAAGGTCAAAATATGTAAATTTATCATTTAAATCACCAAAAACTCCGTACAAACAACTTAGAACCCATTTTTATTTACAGAAAATACACCCAAAAAAAAAAAATGGTTAGTAAAATCGGCAAAAAATTTTGATGGGTCAGCAAAATTTTAGTCAGGAGGGTGCTTACAAAAAAATTGCTAATGTCAACAAATCAGTAGGTTCAGCAAAAGTTTTGCTAACACTTAGCTGATTAAAAATTAAAAAATCCACGCTAAAAGTTAACAAAATGTTTGCTGAATATTAGTAGATTAAACAGTTTTCTGTGCTTCTTTTAAAAATAATAAGTAACAAAATCTAAAAATGTTCATACTCCCACTGTTCATATCAACATTTTCCCAACAAATATTAAAACTTCAGGATATTTTCTTAAATTCAACTAATTTTACAATTTCTGTTTATAGTTCTAAAATAATTCTTCTATTAAATCATATAGTTTTTCAGTCTTTTTAGTCAGGTGCGGATGCAGAAAAAGTTTTTGGAGAGGGAAATTAGAGTATTTTGGATTAACTTTTTTAAAATTTGTATCGGCATTTTTTATTTTGGGGGATTCGTGCCTGATTTTAGTAAATTTGTAATTAATATACTAAAATTTTTAAGATTTGCAGCAGAATCTCGATTTTTTATGTGTTTTTATAACCGTAAAAATTGTCATATAAAAAGTTCGTTTTGAACGATTTTTGTTATAACCGTATTATTTTGTATGAAATATGCAAATGCTTTCGGACCAGAAAAAGTAAATACTTTGGAACCAAAAAAATCGTTAGTCATAATCGGTGTTCGTTATAACCGAATTTAACCGAAACATGGTTGTCGAAATGATGGCATCTTTTAAAGGAAAACAAATGTCGTAGACAATTCTAGAAACGAAACGAAAAAATAAATAAATATGACATATTCAACCCTTTTTTGCAATAAGAAAATGAAAACAAAAAATTTATAAAGTGACATTTATAGCTTTTGATCTCCAGTCGTGTATTCAAATTAGTTTTAACCTTTCACCATTTTAAAATATCAGATGATAGTGATGTTTGAGGACTACAACCAAAACTCGATATATTCTAGTTTTGCATAGCAAAATAATTAAAAATATATGTCATGTGACGTAAACAGGATGATATAAATAAACTCGGCAGGTCATTCGCCATTACATGGGTAAGGTATTTGTTCACAAATTTCGATCGTTGATGACCAATGGGATATATATGTCCCATTTAGTTTTTCATAAAAGGAGTTGCAAGCAAATATTTTTAACATAAACGCCAGTTTTGGTTCTGCCCTCAAAGGGTTAACTTAAACTTATTATATACATTTTGTTGCTAAATTTAAAATGATTCAAACTAAAACTATGTTATTATTAGGGCAAGAAGTTTCATGCAACTAAAAATATGCATTAAAAACCTGAAAAATATGCAATTAAAGAACACTTTTCAAAAATCATAGCATAAAAACATAATTAGGATTTCTTCGGTTAAGCAAGATTTTAAAAAGTAAAAATAATTTTGCATAATTGAAAATTTAAAAATACGTTAAAAATTTGTTTTTGACAAATAAAGAAAAATACTTAAAATAAATGGAACATATGCCCATATTTTCATTAAAAAGGCATAAAATATGCAATCAAAGTCAAAATATGAAAAACATGAACTTTTGCCAAAATATGGAACTGCAAGTCAATGCCACTTTGTTTTTAATTTGATGATTCGAAAATATTTAGTCAACATTAAAGATGTCACTAATAGTGTAGTAGGCACTTTACCGAATATTCGGTTTAAACCGAATGCAGGGTATTGCCGATTAACTCTAGTTTTATATCATAACAGTTTCATATAAAACTACACTGGACAAAATTAAATAAAATAATAAAACTTTTTTAGGTTGATAAAATCAATAAAAACAGCCGTGTTTGGAGTTTTAAAGCAAAATATGTAAAAAAAAATTAATTTTCGAAATTGTTTACATAATAATACAGGTATTTTATTTTCAACAAATAATACCAAATATTGCTACTATTCGGTATTCGGCCGAATAGTAAAAACATGCCGAATATACAGAATAGTAACCGAATATTCATGACATCTCTATCCATTTAAGAGCATCGAGATTTGCATGAAATTCATTGCCCTAATTATTACTATTATTATTATTTGCATTCGGAATCACAGACAGTTCTTGTGAAATAAATACGTCCGTTTTATTTTATATGAACTGGGCGTTTTCATAAAAAACAATTAATTGAATTTGCATTCTTAACTTTTTTTGGCTACGACATAAAAATAAAATACAAAAACATTTATCTTCTGTATCGGAAGATGAGAGTTTATTTCTTTTCTGGAAACCAATTGACATTTATTTCCTGTCGTAAATGTTGAAGAATTGACGAAAATAGACAAGAATAAGTAAAGTAATGAGTAGAACGCATAAAAAATTCTAAAACTTTGAAACACATTAAAAAATTTAAAAAAAATAGAAAATAAAACAAAGGTCCACTTTAGGGAATAAACAAAGTACCACTTTAGGAAACATTATGAAAATTTATTTTTTTAAATTTTTTATTTATTATTTTTTTTAATGAAAATAAAAATTATTCAAGTTCGAGGCCATACTCTATATTTCTTCATTAGGATATTGTCCTAACAAATAATCTATAGAGTTTTTTGTTTTCAAATTTATTATTTGACCCTTTCAGGAATGTGTTGATAGATCTATTTCGGGAATTTTCTAGGTTCCCATCATCAGATCACGTTTTGAAAGCGGTAATAATCCTATGCCAAACATCAAACATTCATATGAACTAGTTTATTCACTACATGAGAACTAATATACATAGGAGTTTGAAGTTAAAGATTATAACCATTGATCAAAAAATAAATTGAAAACTTGTTTGATGTGCAAGATCCAACTCTGGTGGATATTCAATACACGTTTTTTGTTCTTCCCATAATTCTTCTTATAAACATAATTTTTATTTTTAATAAAAATTATAACAAACTTGTAAAAAAGGCAAAGTACCGCCTAGTTTACTTCCCCTGTTTTGTTTACAAACTAAACAAAATATAAAAGGGAGGGAAGAACAAAAAACTTGTATTGAATATCCACTTGCACATCAAACAAGTTTTCAATTTATTTTTTGATCAATGGTTATAATCTTTAACTTCAAACTCATATGTATATTAGTTCTCATGTAGTGAGTAAACTAGTTCATATGAATGTTTGATGTTTGGCATGGGATTATTACCGCTTTCAAAACGTGTTCTGATGATGGGAACCTAGAAAATTCCCGAAATAGATCTATCAACACATTCCTGAAAGGGTCAAATAATAAATTTGAAAAAAAAAACTCTATAGATTATTTGTTAGGACAATATCCTAATGAAGAAATATAGAGTATGGCCTCGAACTTGAATAATTTTCATTTTCATTGCACAATTAAAGGTCGAAAAAACATAATTTTTATTTTTAATAAAAATTATAACAAACTTATTATTTTTTTTATAAAATTAATTTGTTTTATTAAATTTTTAAATAAAATTCTTACCGTTTAAAAAAGTCAGATTTGAAAAATTCTCATTACAAATTTCATTACATTTATATGGCGGTGTCAAGAAAAATAATTACTAACCATCTTACAAAACGTAGAGCATTATGTGATTACCTATATGCTTTGCAGTATGGATAAAAATAATGGGTCTACAAATAACTTTCCAAAAAAACTAAATTTAATTAATAAAAAAAAAAAAAAAATTAATTGAAAATTTTTGTTTTTAAATTAAATGTTCTCATACTGAATTCAGACCCGGGCCTCCTGACTGTCAATCAACCGCTCTACCATCTGAGCTATCTCGAC
Organism: Delia radicum; assembly: GCA_021234595.1. NCBI lineage: Eukaryota > Metazoa > Arthropoda > Insecta > Diptera > Anthomyiidae > Delia > Delia radicum. The sequence continues at coordinate 105,040,540 of CM037851.1, read as the reverse complement.
ATGTTGTAGTTGATTGATAAAAATATAAATATGTACTTATATATGTCCTCACTAGCGTTTGGCAAATAATGAGCATAAAGATAGATTTTGTAACATTTTTAGATAGAAACATATTTAAGGTAATAATAAATATAAGTGCATATGGGAAATGCCTTATCTTGATATTAAAATAATGGAAAGTTTATCTACAATAGGGGAACTTCTGCTGTAAATATTTGTAGTTGTTTGGATTGTAATACAGTATCTTTATTATTAAGTAAAACAAACAGTCATTTGCACGCCAATTTGTTGCGCCAATTTCTGAACGCTTCAACTCCATTGGTTTAAACTAAATGCGCTTCGTGGGAATATATATTTTCATTCCAAGCACTTGTTCGACCATTTTCAAGCGGCACTACACACAAACTGTTTAATAATAAACACATAATGCATATTTTTATCTGTTATGTGTATTATCAGGCGAGGATGCAGGAGAATGCAAGATGGTACACTCCACCCATTTTAATGTAACAAATGTACATACATTTTTTAGAGTGCAGACGAGACCATTCTAAGCCTACCAGCTGCTTTCATAGAAGAACCCCAAATCGAAGGCCGTTAATAATCACAAAGTTCCAGTGACGTCAAAAAATCAATGACTTACCGTAGGGTAAACAAATTTACAATATTACTTAGTTTCACAATTTTTTATAATTTTGTTTGTCCCTTTTAAAACAATTATTTTGAACATAATTAACGATATCGATTTCATGAAACTAAAAGATAATAAATTGTTTTCGCACATTTAATAAATGGAAAAATACTGCATGGACTTGAACTAATATCATACATAGCAATAGCATTTAATCACTATCATCATTAAAACTTTACTCATTAAGAAGAAGAAGAAATGTTATAAAAGTATAATAAAAGTATCATTAGATTTTCTTTCAATGTATTAGATACGTATCTACACTAATTCATTGAATAATAAAATAAAAAAAAATGTATTACATAGCCATACATATGACGCTTTCGGTACACTCAAACAAAAAAAATTAGTTGCGCATATTGTTTAACCTCTATTGAAAATATTAAACTAACTTATAGCAATGATTTTTGCAGACATTGAGTTTTTAACAAAAAAATTTAGTTAAACGGTTTTAGTAAACAACTAAGTAATGTGAACAAATATTTAACTAGTTTTTATTACTACCAAAATTGTGCTTATAAACACATCCATAGCACGGAGAACAAATAAAAAGACGAGATATCCCAGCAAAAAATAACCTTGATTTGGTAAGCATTAACTACATTTGTATGCTTCCAAAATAGCGCTTCACCGCCTAAAGCAATTAGGGAAGGCATTCTGTCGTGCTTCCCAGAATGCCTTCTTTGCAGCAATGAATAATGCTTACAATGAAGCATGAAGCACTAATGTTGTCAACATACAAAAAGCGCTTCTTAGTGCCTAAGAAGGCATGAATTTATTGCTTCTAAGAGCACATGAAAGAAGCGCTTTAAAAGAGACATACGAAGTGGGACATCGCGAACAAAAATCATGACTTCTTTATTTGCCTTTCGGAAGCGCTTCTGGGTAAGCACTATTTTTTGCTGGAATAGGTGTCGTAGCTTGTCTAGACGAAGAAGAGAGGAAAGATACAAATAAATACACACATTAAAAACAAAAAAAACGCTGGTGATTTTATTCATTTAATTTTTTCTTTTGTATAAATAACTAAAAAATCAAAGAGATGCGACAAAACACGTGTGTACAAAAATGGTGAATATTACAACATATAAATAAAACAATAGCCGGATTCATGTAATGTCGCATATAGTGTAAACATCGTATTTTCACAACACTAGTGTCACAAAAGGTTTTGCCTGGAAAGTTCATTATAAATTTTGACTTGTATTTTTATTTCAGTGTTTCAAACATTTCAAAATATGTAAATAAATAATTGTTTTCATTGTTTATAACAAGATATTCGTTGTTATATATAAGCGTTGAAATAATCGTTGAATTTTAGAAGAAAATAACGAATTAGTTATATTTAAAAGGCGGCAACAACTGTCAATTTCCGTACCTGCAAGTACGTCTAGTGTACTTATACATCAAATACGAAGCGTATTATGAATCCCCCAATAAATAAATTAAATAGACTGATTCCAAAAAAATGTATTAAATGAATGATAGTGTCACAATAAATAATACTTCGATAAATTTGAAAATTAAGAAACCCTTGTGAAGTCAACAGATTCAAGTAGAAAGAAAATACATAAAAAATATTCCGTGGTGTACTGTACTCAACAGGCAGTAAAGAAATGCAAACTATGTGCATATTCCCTTGTGCTTTTTAAAGATAAGTAATTTTTTTGTTTTATTTTCGAATTATCATTTGAAAAATGTAAAATTAGGGTGGCCATTTTTCTGACATGAAATCAGTACAAAAATTTAAAAAAATATAAATATTGTGATGAATTCTAAAAATCACAGCTTATTAACATTTCCTAGAGTTGAGGTTAAATGGAAATTTGGCTACATATCCTATACTGAGGGAAAAAACTTTCATCATATTGATGGTATTGTTTCATTAATCGTTTGCCATCAATTATTCATCATATTTATGAAGTTTTCATAAATATGCTGCAGAATTTCATAAAAAATTGTGTGAAATGACGAAGGTCTTTGCTTAAGTAATTTCATAAAAAAGTTTCATAAACTTCGAAAATAAATTTTAGTTTTTTATTGAAATTTTTATTTAAAATTTTGAAAATATCATTTTCAATCTAGACTTTTTAAAACTGAAAAGCTGCAAGAAATTATTTAAAATTCTGAAACATCAACTAATTCTTAATTTAAAATATAATATAAAATTTTTAAAATTTTAATTGAAGGTTTTCAAATAAAAAATTATAAACATTGTATAAAAATGTATGAAAATTGTTCTTGAAAGTTGTTTGGGCTGTAATACAGTTTCCGTATTTTTAATGTAAATGTCAGTCATTTTTAGAATAAATTTTAATTTTTTACAAACGTTGTAGTTGCTTTAGAAAACAAACCACATCAAATGATTGTTTTATGATTTCACATTCGTCGTTTACAGTCGCTTTTTGTTATTTAAAAAAAAAAAAAGTGTTTATTGATTTTTTACAAACATGTGTGGTTCATTTTTATTACAATTGTTAGTAATTTTTCGAACAGTAAAAACAAATGACAAATGTTGGTTGAATTTAATGAAATGTTAGTTGTCCTTTCTTTAAGTGAAATTTCAATTGTTTTTGATTACAATTGCATCGTCTTCAGCTGGTCATGAGGGGCATGAGGGCAACGAGAGGGCAGATTGTCTTGCCAACCGTGGGGCCCGAAGGCCCTTTATTGGTCCTGAACCATTCTGTGGAATACCTGCGGGGTATGTTAGGGAAAGGCTCAGGGCATGGAGAGAGTCTGAATTCTCTGGTTACAGCGAAAACTCTCCTGGTCAGCGCCAGGCTAAAAGATTGATCTCTTTTTCCAGTGGGGGGTCGAGGCGACTCTTGTCGCTTGAAATGGTGGGTTTGAGGACCCTAGCGTCGTACTTAACTGGACACTGTAATCTCAGATACCATCTGCACAAGAAGGGTCAATCGGACACGGATATGTGTAGGTTTTGTGAGATGGTGTCTGAGACCTCGGAGCATGTTCTCTGCGAATGTCGCAGGATTTTTGAAAGGAGACTAAGGTTTCTAGGTGATCACTTCATTTCACCTTCCGACATCGCGAACATTTTGCCTAATAGGATAATTGGCTTTATAGGTAGCTTGAATCTGTAGGTAACTTTAGGCAGCACAAAATACCTACATTGGTCGCGGTGCATAGTGCCTTCTGATCTAATCTAATAGCTACATAAATAATATCCTTAGTGTATGAACCTTTTTAATAAATTTTATAAAAAAAAACTGCCTAAATTTAATGAAAAGTTTCAATGGACGGGTTCCAGTAACAATAAATAGATTTAATGCAAACATTAATTTATACAGTAATATGTATGTATGAATCGTTTCACAATATGTTTTGAAGCATTTCATAGAAATTGATAAAACCTTCATAAAAATGTATGTATCATCCAATTTAAGAAATATTAAATATTTTTTTGCAGGATTTCGTAAAAAACTGTGAAACCTCTTTACCATATTTATGAAAAATTTCATCAATTTGCCATTTTATGAATGATGTGTTTATGATGTGTTACATTGTGCGAAAATGTATGAAGTTTTTCACCATATTTATGAAGTTTTTTGTAAATATGATGAAGTAAGAATTACTAAAATTTATATAAAAAATTTAAGAATCAGCTAGTTTTCATGAATTAAATTATATACTAACAGAATTATGCGCATGATAATAATGAATTTTTGCATTAAATTAACAATGTTACGCTGAAATTCGTCCAATAAAACTTCTCATTCGATTTATGAAGTTTCTCATAAAATGTTATGCAATATTTTATAATATTTAAAAAGAACAAATCAGTATGAATGGTCAGCATATTCATGTAAGTAATTAGAAATTATTATGTTTTGTTATTTGATTAATCAAATTATTTCTTTATTGTCAGATTTTTTTAATTTAATTGCATTATTTTAACGATGTGAAAGTCCTGCCATTTCTATGTATATACATGTATTTAAAACAATCACAAAAAAAATTTAGATTTAAATTTCAGCAAAATACATTTACTAAAGTAGAAATGTTATACTAAGTTTTTTAGTTTTTTTCGATCTACTAAGATCCAGCAAAATATTTTTTCGATTTCAACAAGTCGATTTCCGTTTTCATTGAACTCAGTGTCAACAATTTTTTTTTGCTGTATTGTACTTTTGCTGATATTAGCAATATTTTTGCAATCATCCTCCCAGCAAAAATGTTGTAACTAACTTTTTTCCTAACTTTACAGACTTTTTTTATTTTAAATTGTTATTGTAACACTTCAATCTTTTGTGGCAATGAGTAACAATTTATCTATGCACTCAGGTAATTAAGAAAGTAGAAACGACTAAAAATTACACTTAAAACATATACATATACATTGCTTTGCATAACTGTAATTACATATAACTTTTGCCAATTCCTTAAATCTACTAACTGTTTTTAAGAGTGTGCGAAATATAAGAGAGTACTTAATTGATTTACGAGAAAAAAATGGGTAATAATATTTTATTAGTGTTTCATAACTATAATTACATATAACGGTAAACACAGAAGAATAGCAAATAAAGAGCAATTAAAGAATTATTTTTGTTTATTATGCAATTTAAATACATTTGCAAATAAATGCCCAAATGATCATAACTACACTCATGGAAAAATCTTCATCATATATATGAAAAACTTGTATGTATGGGCTGATCCTTTAAAATTGCATTTCATTTTAAATCGTCAGGTTTGAGATCATAATTATTACTATTACAAATAGAAAACATTAATTTTTAATAAATAAGTGCGGCACTCCCTCTAGCGCTGATGCCCACAAGAATTTTTTTACCTTTTCTTACATTTATTAACAATTAATATTTTCTATTTACATTGTAACATTTAATTATGATATCAAACAATTCCAGATGAAATTTATGAAAAGCTTCATAAATATGATAAACAACTTCATTGATTTCCGTCAAATGTAGCAATTCATAAATATGATGAATTGTTCCGCAAATATGTTGAAGATGCTGTATAACTTCTTTGAAAGGATTCATGAATGTTATTAAATATTTCATAAATACGATGAATCAGTTTCATACATTTTAAATTTTTAAAAACTAAAACCAAAAGTTTATTTTTAAATCTTTTATCATAAATTATGATGATTATTTGTTTAATGTTAATGTTTATTGATTTATTTTCGCGTCACGGCGAAATAAAATAATCTTGATCTTGAATAGTTTTGCTGACATCATAGTTTCATAGTATATTCAAAAAAAAAAACATTCTAAAATTAAAAACACATCAAATAATATTTAATTTGTGTTTGAGAATTTCAAATAATTTCTAGTAGTTTTTAAGTCTTAAAAAGTCCTAAGTCTGACACAAAATTAGATTAAGTGACCTAAATCATAGCATGAAATGCAAATGAAAATTATTTTAAAATTTTAATACTTGTAAAGGGTGGTTAAATTTCAAGGGCCGATGTTGATTTTGAATAAAACACAAACTATTTAGGAAATTATTGTAATTTTATTTTATTATGATATATTGGTATTACTCAATTATGTATGGAACAAAATATCGGCCAAATGGGCGCCTGCGACCACGGCGGCACACCTCCATCCGATGGTCCAAATTTTCGATGACGCTGAGGCATAATGGAGGTTCTATGCCGTTAATGTGCCGAATTATCTCATCCTTTAGCTCTTGAATTGTTGCTGGCTTATCGACGTACACCTTTTTTTTTCAAATAACCCCAAAGAAAAAAGTTCAACGGTGTCAAATCACATGATCTTGGCGGCCAATTGACATCGCCATTACGTGAGATAACACGGCCATTGAATTTGTTGCGCAAAAGAGCCGTTGTTTCGTTAGCTGTGTGGCAAGTGGCACCGTCCTGCTGAAACCACATATCGTCCACATCCATATCTTCCAATTCGGGCCATAAAAAGTTCGTTATCATCTCACGATAGCGAACACCATTCACAGTAACTGCCTGACCGGCCTCATTTTGGAAAAAATACGGCCCGATGATGCCGCCAGCCCATAAACCGCACCAAACAGTCACTCTTTGTGGGTGCATTGGTTTTTCGACAATCACTCTTGGATTCTCATTTGCCCAAATGCGGCAATTCTGTTTATTGACGAATCCACTGAGGTGATTTTCTTCGAAAATTGATCATCCACTGTTGCCATTTCTTGCCACCATTCTGCCCATTCACGACGTTTGGAATGGTCAAGAGGCTTTAGTTCTTGAGCCAATTGCACCTTGTAAGCGTGTAAATGCAAGTCTTTATGCATAATGTTCATCAACGACGAGCGTGAGAGGTGCAATTGTTGGGCACGACGACGAGTTGAGGTGGACGGCTCTTCAGCCACTCTATCGCGAACAGAGGCAATATTTTCTGCAGTACGAGCTGTACGAGCATGCACTGGTGTTCTCACATCTTCTACAGACCCGGTTTGCTCGAATTTTTCCACGATTTTTGCGATTGTACGCACATTTGGACGATCAAATTGACCAAAAAAATCACGAAGTGCACGATATGCATTTTGATTTGAACGCCCATTGTTGGATTGTGTATCTCTCCATGGTTCAAATTGAGTAAGTCTGAAATAGAGAAATGTCAAATAAAATTCGGAAAAAAACTTGGCGTTTAGGTGTGGTTCACATTCAACATCGGCCCTTACAATTTAACCACCCTTTATTTACAAATTTTCGTTTGATACCAACACTTGTCTTAAGTCACTTAAGGGAATTATGCTTCACCTTCAATGCAAATGATATTTTCTAAATCTCAATAAAAAGCTAAACAAATTTTTACAAAGTTTAGCAAATTTTCTTATGAAATGATAAAGGTATCTAATTAAGTTTGATATAATTTATATTAAAAATAAAAATTATGTTTTTTTCCTATCTAACTAAATTACGCTGCAGATAAAAATGCTAAAATTAGCATTTTTTTGTTTGCTAAATATTAGTAAGATGAGAATAGCAAAACAAAATATGGTAAACCTTCAATTTCTTTTTTAGTTTGATTTTAGTTAATTAAAAGTAACAAATAAACATTTTATTAATGCACTCATAGAAATAAACCTCTAACATGCGCTTATAGAAAAACTTGCAAAACATTTTTTTACTAAATATTTAGAAGGAATATAAGAATAGCAAAAATAAATCTGTTAAATTTACAAGTATTTAGTTATATTTGAGCTGTGATGCTGACTTCAATGTACGCAAATGCTTCCGTCTTCCTGACCACAATACCGTACTACAGGCGGAGGCCACCGCGATTACGGAGTGCATTAAGCAGGTGAATATCATGGGCTTGACCGGTGATATTGGGATTTTCACGGATAGCTATGCGGCTATCCGGGCTTTATCTACGGACTATGTGGAATCAATGACGATACTCAGGTGTAAAGGGGAAATTAACGTTTTCTCTGCACCTCGTCTTTTCGACCTAACCTAGCCTATATTTGAGCTACATTTTAGTTGATTGAAAGTAACAAAATAATCTGCTTAATCAAAAAACATTTTCAAATATTAGTAGACAAAAAAATCATTAAGAAATGTGAAATTTTTGTATTTTTTTTTAAATGTGAACAAAACTCCACCCTTATGAAATCTGCAATATATAGTTTTTCAGCAAAAATTTCTGTTGATTTTAGCAAAATAAATTGTTATTTACCTTCTACTGAAATTCATATATGCAAAAATTTGGTTAATACGATATTACAATTTTTGTTTGTTATGTTTAGTCTACAAATATTTATTAAAAGTGTTTGCTAATTTTACAGAGTAAAATGCTATTTTCAATTAACTAAAACACATTGAATATAACTAAAATTTTGTAAAGTCAACAGATTTATTTTTGCTGTTCATATTTTATGAATATTAAGCAACCAAATCGGTTTAATTTAGTATTTGTTTCTGCAAGGCCATTTCTAACCATATTTTAGTAGCTTTTTCTGCTATTTTTGCAGGTTCATTTTTATGAGTGTATTAGTAGACTAAAAAAATGTGAACTGTTATGATTTTTTTTTTTTGCGAATAAAAATCTGCCCAGCAGTATACATTTTTGCTGCTGATTTTAACAAAATATACTGTTATTTGCACTGAACTAAATTTAAGGCAAATCAGTATACACACAGAGAAAACATTATCTATTTGCCAACTAAAATTCGGTTTCTAAGGCTACACCCTAAATCCGGTTTACCAAAAACTAAAAATTTTGTTGCAATAAAGTGTAGCGTGCCACCTAATAACCATTTGTTGTGACTCTCTTCTAGTGCAATCTTCTCAACGCTTTTTTTTTAACAATTTTTTATTTTATATTTAATTTTCGAGTGCTCCTGAAAATTTCTATTAAAACTTTTTGGCTATTAAAATAACTATTATATTTTTTAACTTTGTTGATTTTCAAGTTATTTTGGAAACATGTTGTACTTCTGTTTTTTTGGTTTATTTAACAGCAATTTTATTGCAGAATTTAAAATTTTTTGTAAAGTTTTCTGGCATTTATTTTATTTCCCCGATTTTTCGTACCGAAACATTTAAACTTCTGTAAATCTAAAATTCCATGCAATACACAAAATTCCATCGAGTTAAATTTGTTATTACACATTTTGAGAAGGAATTTCGACACTTTTGAAGATAAAAATTATTAAAAAAAACGGTACTATTCATGTGAAATTTTAATTCTTGTAAAACTAATTTTCGATTTTTCTACCAAATTTCTATAAAAAATACTTTTTTTAACTTTTCTTTATTTCGAAAGACGATTGTCAACTTTTATTAACATTTTTTTTTAAATTTGATATTTAAACTTCTGATAATTTTTTTAACATAATTTTTAAAATAATATTACGATATTTAAAAATTTTCAAGAAAATGTCAAGTGCCACCGAAAGTCCACTCGCGAGATCCACAACACTCAAAGTATGCCTTTATGCAAATAAATATGGTCTGTTGTAAAAAAAAGATTTGTTTAGAGGTCACAGATCGAGATTGAAGTATCAAAGTTGTGGTTGTTTTATTACTTTATTGGAATTAAAAAATGAGAAAAAATTAAAAATAATAATTAAGATCGCGACACATCAACTCTAATATGATTTGGAGCGTACATTACGAATATGAAATACAAATTTAAATCAGAGTCGCGAATTTTGCGAAATTGGAAAAGTTATTTGTTTATTTCGGTAACGGTCTTTTAGGGGTAACGCTATTTCAGTTAATTCGATAACGGGACTTTAGCTTTATTTTAGTTATTTCGGTAACGTTTTAAGAATTACGGTTTTCACGCTATTTTCACTCCATTTCGGTAGAGTTATTTTAAGAGTAACGTTATTTTATTTATTCAGGTAATGTCAATGCGCACCGATTTTTAGCCACAATATGAAACAAATCCAATTACCGGCTAGTTTTTGATCAAACTTTGGGAAAATTTATTTGTTTGCAGCTATTATTTTTTTTTTTATCTCGTCGGTATTTTAAGGGTGACGCTATCTCAATTATTTCGGTAACGATATTTTAACCATAACGGTATTTTAGTTATTTCGGTAACAGTATTTTAAGAGTATTGTTATTTTAGTTATATCGGTAATGGTAGTTAACAGATACCGATTTTTCAATTATTCCGGTAACGGTATTTTACGGATAACGATCAGTCAGTTGAAAGGGTTTTGAATCGATAACTCTATTTTAGCGCTATTACCTGCCATCCCTGGTTCTTTTGAAAAGGATTCAAGGTTTTTTTTTATTTATACCCACTTTATGATGCCGATATGGGTATCAAATTAAAGGCCAATATAATATAAAATAGAAAATTTGTAATATCCTTTAAAATTTCTAAATTTCATTTATGATAAGCATGGCAGCGACTTTCATACAAATGCATGTTTATAGTCAATAGCCCAAAATCGATTTTGACCAAATAATTTCCCGAATTAAAGAATTTGCAACAAAGTGGCATCGATTTGTGGTTGCATATTATGTTATAAATGCATATGTAGCTGCATGTTTTCAATTTAAATTGCGCATATATTGTAAAAATTTCAAATAAGATTAAATTAATTGCAAATAAACAAAAGAAAGCATTTGTAATCCTTAACATAGCTTCTATATTAAAAAAAAAAAAAATAATAAGTCCGTAAAGTCAGCAACCTTCTCGCTGGGGGGATTCTTGCAGAAAAATTGCTAATATCAGCAAAAAAAAAATTTTTTGATGAATTTACAAAATTTTTTGCTGATGATAGCAATTTTTCTGCAAGGATCATCACAGCGAAAATGTTGATAATTTACTGGTGTTTTATTTGTGTATTTGTCATTTTTTAAATCTTAGTTTGAATTTAATTTTGAATTTCACACATTGCAAGTGTTTTTTTTTTTTAGATTTTTAGTGTATATTTTTTCGGTTTTTAGTGAATATTCCCATTTAAGGGCATATCTTAAACACATATTTTCGATTTTTTAGTGTATGAAAGTTGCTGCCATGATGTTAAGATTTAACACATATTTTGAAACTTGACACTTGGAAGTCCTTTTAAAAGAAGAGAACATAATAAAATGAAAATCGATGTAGCCATTTTTATTAAACTTTACTAAAGTGTATTATATTACTGCATATACATACGTATTACGAAATCCCATTAAAATTTTGACATTTGGATGTCAATTTTCAACGTCGATATTTCTATGGGTTAATACACATTTTTTTTTTTCATTAAACGTTGAATGTGAGAAACAGCACACAGATGTTGTATCTGCTTTCACTTGTGTATCGATTGTCCATGTGTGACCAATATTTTAGCACGAGATCAAAATCAATTTCCCAAAAACAAAAAAATGGTTTCCCCCTAAATTTTATTTATACAACACAGTGTTAATAATATAGGGGGCTTTCTCAGAATTTAGGGAATTTTTTGTCGTTTGTTGGTTATGAGCTAACGATGTGTTATGGGGATATTTGGGAGGCACAAGACTGATTGGTTTTGCAAAATGTTTTTTTTTAGTTGTTTGCGTGTGTACGAGGTTTATTACTTTTTTTTTTTTATCATGCTAGTAAATTTTAATCACTTTACTGGGTTGTTACAATAAAATTTCAGATTTTTACTAGTAAAACATAGAAAAACAGCTATACACTCAAAAAAAAAGTTAGTAAGGCCAGCAAAAAATTTGGCTGAGGCCGCAAAATTTTAGTCAGGAGGGTGCTAGCAAAAAAATTGGCAAAATATTTTCCTGCAAATCAGCGAGCTGACTCCTTAACAACAAAATTAGTAGATTCAGCTAAAGCTTTGCCAACACTTAGTTGACTAAACATTAAAAAATCCTTGCTAAAAGTTAATAAAATATTAGTAGACTAAAAACTCAAACTGTTTGTAGAACAATTATAATTTAGTTAATTTATTTGCTGAAAGTCTAACATTTTTTTGTGTGATTCTTTTAACCATAATTTGATAATTTGCAATACGTTACAAAATATTAAAATTTTCATACTCCCACATTAACGACGTGAATTAATTTAAAACCTGTTAATATATAGAAATAATTATATATAATATAAACAAAATTATCTTTCAACTACATACATCAGTGGTTGTCAAAATGATGATCTTTTAAAATATAACAACTGCAGTAATTATAGATACGAAACAAAAAATAACAAAATATGACATAGAATCCCTATTTTTGCAATATGAAAATGGAAACATGAAAAATATCATAAGATGTATGTACTTGTATTTTATTTTAGTCTATCTACCTGAGCGTATATTTGTTTGGCCACACTATATTAATATCCAGGCGCAGATCCATGGGGATTATGGTAATATATCCCCCAAATCGGTTGAAAAAATATAAAATATAATTCAACACAAAATAGCTTTTAAATAACACGGTTTGTAATTTTAAATCATGGTTAAATTAAAAACGTTTACGCATTCACCTTTTTGTTGGTTGCCTAAGCCAGGAAATTTTCTTAAATATTTTCAAATATCGTAATTTGATTAGAAAAATTCTGTTATGATTGTTATTAATATATATGCTTTAATTCGAAAATTGTAAAATTTTACATAAATTTTGTAAATCTTCTTTCGAAATTTTAACCAAAGCAACCTGCGATATGCTCTAAAAAATAAATTTTAAGTTCATAAAAAATGAATAAAAACGGAAAATTTGCTCTAAAAACACACATTTTCTTTAAGAGTCCGTATTTTAAAACTTATGTTTCAAAATGGTTGGAATAACTTTGAGGAATTTACTTAAATTGCCAACAGAAAAGGAGATATAAGATTAAATATATAGCTAAATCGGTACAGTCTTAAAACAATAAATTAAAAAAATAATTTTATTGAAACATAAAATTGTTCGATAACTAAAAATTAAATAAAAAATAATATCGTTAAAATATGCTATAAAGCTGTGCTTTTGTTCTAAAAAGTATTAAAATATGCTCAAAAATACAAAAAAATAAATAAATAAAATTCATCAAAAAAATTCTAAATTCTGCAATAAAATTGTAATTAAAAAGGCTGAAGAAAACCAAAAGTTTAAAATATTGGAAAAACACTTAAAAAACAACAAAGTCAATATTTTGTTAAGATAAAAAAAAATTTAACAAAAATGTACACGAGCGCTCGAAAATTCCAAATCCAAAAAAATTTTAAAATAGCCAAAAGCGACATATTACTTTGCTCGGTTTTTAAAAGAACAAATTCTCCGATTTTTAAAAGAACAAATTCTCCGATTTTTTTGCATTTATAGTAATTAAATGTGCTAAAGTCCCAAAACTTATTTAACAAATTGTGAAAAACAATCCGATGTAGGCGTGTCCCTATCCGGATTTAATTTTTTTTAATTTTATTTTTTTTTTTTTTTAATTTTATATAAGTGTTTGACAATTTTTTCAGATTTTATTCGATATAAAAATTGTTTGTTTAAGGTCACTTTGAATAAAACAAAAAATTCCGAATTTTACACCCATACTTTAACCCATTCCTGCCTAATGGGTATTTAAATACCCAAGAAAGTGTTGACACATAAAAAAATTTTGCGCGGTCCAGGTGAGAGATATCGCGGTATTTTTTTTTTTTTAAGTAAAGAAGAAAGATTGGACTAAATTAAAACATTTAGCAGGATTTTCCTTTATTTTGTTTTCCGTTTGTTTTTCACAGACAAAAATCGATGTTTTTTCTTTGTCGGAAAATGCTCAGGAAAAGTGCTGCTAAACATAGGAAAATGGGAAAAATTAAAAATTTCGACTTTTATCAGATAGCTTAACTTGTCCACTATGCAATGGAGTGATATGTCAACACACCTGGCCTTCAGATACGGTCAAATGAAAATGGGTATTTAAATACCCGACAGTCCATGGTGTGTACTAAAAATGCCTATATTTTTCTATATAAAAAAAAAATTGTTTGCAATGAATAACAAGTGGAAGCATTAAAGTCCAATGTGCCGAATTTGGTATAAAAAAAGATTAAATTCGGCTGTGACGAATTTTTGGATACCCTCCATCTCGGTTTTTTCATAAACCAGGGAAAGTGCAAACAATATTAATATCTATATTGTTTGTAAAAATAACAAAAATAATGTTGTTGATTGATTAATGTATTTGGGATGTTTCAAAAGAAAAAACGTTTAATTAAAGTTTACTAAAATGAATCTGAAATTGTGCATGCTTATAACAGTTGGTATTCAAAGTTTATTCTGATTACCAAAAGAAGAACGTGTCGTGAAAAATATATATATTTTTAAAGTTCCTTATGTTAAAAAACCTGTTGTTTGTCTCTTTGCCTATATAATAATGAAAGAAATAAGGGTTACTAAAATATATTTTTGGATCGTTAGAAGAGATACAATGAATACAAACGCATAAAAACAGTTTCGAATAATTTTAGATAAATTTAAGGGAACAAAAATACGCTTGCGGGGACATACATAATGAAATAATTATGAAATGCCAGTTTACATTACATCACATGTGTTTATACTATACATCACATAAGTAAAACGGTCAAATGAAACTAAGTTTGTCAAAAACTAAGTTTGTCAAAAATTATAAAAGAAAATCTTTCGAGTGTTTAGGATGTTTTCGAGACACAAAAACTTAAAGAAACTGGTATTTCAAATTATTGTTTTTCAGCTCAGTTGCTTGTGCAATTCTCGTTTACGACTCCTAGAATAAGAACCCTAAGAAATTTTCCCAAAATTCGATTGGTTTTTACACATAAATACTTTAATTTAGATTATTTTTGTATGTATCAAATAAAATTAGGGCTTTTAAGGAAAACAAATGCATATAATCAAAAGATTTTAAGATGAAGTATGCACCTTATATGACTTAAATAAAAAGTTCTGAAAGTGAATGTCCTTTAAATTTAATGGGGTTTTTAATAAATGTAATTAGAGTGTAAGAGTTTCCTTGCAAATTTATTAAAGGTTGAGAATGAAAATAAGTAAAAATAGTGTACGAAAAAAAGTTATGAATTTACATTGTTGGATTCGAGGATTTTGTTCCTGGATATTTTTTTGATCTGATAACGATTAATGTGTCTGGCAACTCCGGTTAATGCAGTCAAATAAATAAAGAATTTTAACTAAACTATTTTGTTCTACCTTTTTTCTAATTGGTGATTTTTTGATTTGTTGGGGTTAACAAAAAAAAGTATATGGCAAGCCTGGTATCTGGGAAACAAAAGAATACTTTATAAATTAGCTTAAGAGGCCTTTTAAACGAAGAAATTAATTGCAGGCAATTTTTGAATTCTCTTTTAAAATTGATTCTAAAAATCATGAACATTTAAACGAGGAGTTTTTGCATGCAATTTGTTTGACGTTTATTTTTCCAATCTTCTTTAATTGTTCATTCGTTGAAATTTAATTTATTCGTAATAATTTAAAACAATATAATTTAATAATATATATAATATAAAATAATATAATTTAAAATAATATATAAATAGTTCTTTATTCCACACTATTTATTTATTAATTTACGAAATATTTTCGATACACAACACTTGAGAAGCCGAATACGAATAAAGCAAATTAACAAGAATACGAACGATAGCAAAAAGAAATGTCAAAAAATATCTTGAAAACGAAAATTGTGCATTTTTTGCTACCCCGCTTGCTCCGTTTAAATGGCCTCTAACAATTTTTCGAGGGCTTCTCACATTTGCACTCATAACCAGTGTTGCCAGGTTTGCAGAGCATAAAAACGACAAATTTTCTAGAAAAAATCGTCAAAATCGTCATCATATTTTGAAAAATCGTCAAAATAAAATATATTGTTAGAAGAGGGATAAAGTTTTAATAAAAAATAAAATACAATAATGTTATTCACTTTTTAAATGTTAACGTGTTATCGTTGTAATATAACACGATTTTTGACACTTCTCTTTGGTTTAAACTTCGAAAATCATTATATTTTACAACGATATTCATATTTATAAAATGTTGAAACAGTGTGCCCCAGTAAGCTAGTTGGTAGCATGCTGGCTTATCAGTGCGGGGGTCGTGGGTTCGATTCCCACCAGAGGCACTGATCTGTTTTCGCTACAACGCGCCGAAGGCCATAGTAGCTAGTGCTCGGTTAGGGTAATAGTATATAACTTGTAATTATATGATTATTAATTAATAAAATAACAAAAATATAATGTTGAAAGATCAAATAAATACAACTTTAAATCAAACAAATTTTACCACTTGAACTGTTAATCACTTATATCTGCATAATTCTGTGAACAACATTTCAGTGGCACAACTTTTTAAATATTAAATTCTTTTACAAAATTTGAAAATTCTTTAACAATAAGTCTGTTCGATTACTTTTCCTGTAAAGTTCAGTAAAAACTACTCAGTAACAAAATTACAAATAATAAGACAAATTTACAAAAAAGTAAACGAACAGAAAATTTTGTAGGAATTATTAAATTAGATAAAATAGCTTGTTTTAAATATTAAAAAAAATCAACTGGTCATTATGGAAAAGGAAAAACTTAATTAAAATTATCGACCAAAAATAATTTAAATGTTTTTTAACTTCTTCCATAGTTAATTATTTAATAATTTTTACTTTCAATCCATGAACAATTAAAATTTAATTTAATTTTTGTTTTTGTTTACTAAAAATTAAAGCATATTTTTTTAGTCATATGTTTTTATCATCTTACAAATTCTTACTGGCAAAAATGTATCCAGTAAAAACTTGTAAGTTCTTTGGCATCAAACTGTCACTTTACTCTCTCTTTTTACCAGTTTTTACTGCGTATTTGTCTAAACGAACACCTTCCAGTAAAACCTTGTACAAATTTTTGTGTTATCGAACAAACTTAATGTTATATTTTTTAATTATTAAATTTTGGCACTTTATTTATATTATTAGGCCTGTTTTTTAAGCACCGAATTTATTTTTGGATTTATTTTGTTTCATTTACAGTTGTATATATATCATCTTTCAACATGAAATATATTCGGGCTAGAGATCTGTTTGTTTCGCCAAAAAAGTCCATGCCTTGTGTTTTAACATGAAAATTTTTTTATTTTTATTTAAATCTAACTCCAATAAAATTTTATAAAAATTTAAAAAAATGTTCTAAACATATAAACACAGAAACTAAATTAAGCTAAACCCGTAATGAATTTATAAAAAAATAAATGCGGTTTGAATTAAGTTTTATTCAATTCTAGGATTTGCATTTTTGCAAAATTGTATTTCACATCATATTAGCATATAAAAGCTAGCTATCGATCAAAAAACAATGTTTTTTGCTTTCAATTTTTAACGAAATAATATTTAAATTTAATATTAAAATTTAATAATCGAGCCGGCGATTTTATGAGAATGATAAATAAGTAGATCTTGCTGACATATTAAATTATTGTCAAAAAATCGTCATTTTGGAAGCAAAAGTCGTCAAATAGTCATTTAGTTATTTTGGGTCTTAAATATCATCAAAATGACGACAAATCGTCAAACATGGCAACTCTGCATGCGATTGCTACTAAAGCAGACGTACATACATACTGTATTACAAAACAAAACAAAAAAAACAACAATATTTTGTGGGTTTTTTTTTGTTTTTAAGTGTTGATCATGACCATGGATGGTAACCGATTCTATGTGGTTATCGGTCCTAGTAACGCTATTTTCTTTTATTTCGGTAACGGTATTTTAGGGGAAACTATACTTCAGTTATTTCGGTAACGGTATTTTAGCGTTAACGGTATTTTAGCGTTAACGGTATTTTATTTATTTCGCTAACGGTATTTTAGCGGTAACGATATTTTAGATATTTCGGTAACTTTATTTTAGGGAAAAAGATTTTCAATTATTTTGGTAACGGCATTTTAAGGATAACGTTATTTTAGTTATTTAGGTAATGTTAATGCACACCACAATTTTTAACCGCATTATGCCCGAGTTTAAATGACTGTCTAGTTTATGATCATACTTTGGGAAAATATATCTATTTACAGAAGTTTTTTGTTCAGATCTTGTTAGATTATTTCGTTAACGGTTTTTTAAGGTAACGGTATTTTACGGATAACGGTATTTCAAGAATATAGGTAACGGTATTAAGCAATGACTTTCTAGTTTATGACCACACTTTGGGAAAATATATATATTTAAAGAAGTTTTTTTTCAGATATTGGTAGATTATTTCGGTAACGGTATTTTTATGGTATTGATATTTTAATTACATCGGTAACGATATTTCACGGATAATGGTATTTCAATTATTTCGGTAACGGTATTTTAAGATATTGATTTTTTAATTATATCGGTAAAGGTATTTTACGGATAACGGTATTTTACGGATAACAGTATTTCAATTATTTCGGTAACGGTATTTTTGGGATAACGATAGTCAGTTGAAAGTTGTTAGAATAAGTACGGTATTTCAGCGATATTGACAGCCATCCCTGCTTGCGTGTATTCTTGTGTATAAGCATCGAATGTACGTATGTATGTATGTATGATGAAATAAATAGAATAATTTAAAATTTGCTTCAAAATTTTTAGAGGTCTTCCCACATTTTCACTCAAAACTTTTGAACGCGTTAACCGATTTTGATCATTTTCACTAGAAAACTGCTCATGATATCAACAAACAATTTGACTGAAAATTAGCAGCACCTCTTCTGTATTGGCGGAGTCTTTGTGTTTCCACAGACAGACGGACGGACAGACGGACAGACGGACATGGCTATATCGACTTCTCTATTCATGCTGATCAAGAATATATATAGTTTATGGGGTCCCAGAATTTTTTTAAAAGATTTACAAACATTTGACAAAGTGAATATACCCTCCTGCACTATGGGATGGAGGGTATAAAAAGCATTTTTAAATCGAGTACTTTGTACTTTTATTCAGAAAACATGATACTTAAATGTTTTAAATCACTTAGCCTTATCAATCTTCTTCTGATCTGGTGCAACACCGTTGTGATAATCCAAGAAGCAAGGAGCAGGATGCAAATTCACCTTGCACTTCAAACAGCCATACTCAGTTTTCCCACCGCATTTGCGGACAACGATGACGAGTATTGAGTTTTCCTATAAAATGATCCATGCGGTCGTAACGCATTTCCAGTTGTGCCCCAGAAGCCGACTTTCTACCAGGATGATGATAGTTCGACCTGATCATAATGGATTCGCACACCTCCACTCGAAAGTCGAATTGTGGCATTGCTGGCTTGTTTTCATACTTCCGGCAAAAGCAATGTAGTTTCCACGCGTTTACCATAGCCGCGTCGAACGCATTTGTTATCAATGGCCAGTACCACTTTTTTCCCCGGATCCGAATTCTGTAATTACTCATTGCGTTGTCAAAAAGGTCAACCCCGCCCATGCGCTGATTGCATTGGTTGACCAAATGGGGCTGCTCAATTGCAACCATTTTTCGTTGCTTTCTATCATACCGTTTTAGCGCGGACCATTGGTGTAAGGCTAAGGAAATTTGATAATAAGGTAACGACCTGAAAAATAAGAGTTAATTAAGAACATATCAATGATGGAGGTAAAGCGAAGAATGAACCTATTGACATAATAGATTGTTGTGAATAACTTACCGCATTATCATTCCAACGCACCGCGAGTATAGAATTATTCTTATCGAAACGAAAGTCAGACGTCCCGCGAGGCTTCTTTTTCATTTCCTTGATGACTATTAAGTCGGCATGATTGGTCCGATTATCACGAACAGTTCCTAAAGCAAAATATCCATCGTTTGACAAACGAGTCATTAGTTTGTGACTTGTAAAAAAATTGTGAAATGTAACCGTGTGCTTGGCGCGATCTTCCACATGTGACAGCAGCGATAGGACTACCCTTTCTCCCAACCCGAAACCTGGGTCCACCTGTTCTGATGCACCAGCATATGGAATAAGCTGATACAAATAGCCTTCAACCGAAGCCAAACACCAATACTTGTATCCAAAACGAATTGGTTTACCCTTGATAAACATTTTGCACGAATGCCGGCCGTAGTATGCAATCATTTGTTCATCAATCGAAAGGTGGTGAGAGAATACACCGAATTGAAGAAATTTTTTGTTCAATAAATCATTCAATGGTGCGACTTTTGTAAATTTGTTTTTCGGATCCAATGCTGAGTTGTCGCACACATGAAAGAATTGTTTGATTCGTTTGAATCTGTCCCTTGAAATACATTCTTTTATTAGCGCACATCCCAATGATTCTCGATTTGACCAATAACTATGCATTTGCGGCAAAGTGTGGTAGCCTGTGATGTACAACAAGCCCAAAAATGTTTTCATTTCGCTAGTTGATGTTATGAATGATAAACAATTGTTGGTCGCAGCGTATTGGTTGGTTGAATTGACCAACAGATTTAAAACCTCCTCATCGATAAACATCTCACAAAGCTGCACTGGATTCATGGCACCAATTCGTTCATACAACGCTTTGTATGAATTAGCCGTATCATCAAATGGAGTCTTATCAAATTTATAATTATATGACCGAGACCATTTTGGTTTGATTCCTTCATCGATTCTGGGTCGCTTCGGTGCCTTTTTTGAATTTAATGTTGATTTACGACCACGACCACTAGATGTTGAGGCTACCGGTGTATCATCTTCTTCTTGTTCTTCTTCGGTTTCAAAACTTACCGTATCATTATCACCGCCTGCTGGCATATACTCGTTGCAGTCATTATAAGTACATTCGATTTCGAATTGGCCCGCAATCTCATTAGGCAGCTCCGGCTCATCGTGCAACAATTGAACATTGTCGTCCAATTCTTCATTGTCACTAAGATTATCGACATCATCGGGAGGCGTAATGATAATATCAACGGCGTCTGCGTTTTGGATAAAGTTCTCTTCTCCATCACTGTCCTCATCAAAACAACTATCAAAAAGGGCTTGCAATTCGTTAACAGTTAGAATTTTCTGTCGACGAATCATTTTGAATCCAAAAATTTAGTATTAGATTGCGATAATCTAAAAATTATTATATGTATTTATAATTATACAATAAAAATATTTGTAAAACGTAATGAAAACAAGTGGAAGCATTAAAGTCCAATGTGCCGAATTTGGTATAAAAAAGATTAAATTCGGCTGTGACGAATTTTTGGATACCCTCCATCTCGGTTTTTTCATAAACCAGGGAAAGTGCAAACAATATTAATATCTATATTGTTTGTAAAAAATAACAAAAATAATGTTGTTGATTGATTAATGTATTTGGGATGTTTCATAAGAAAAAACGTTTAATTAAAGTTTACTAAAATGAATCTGAAATTGTGCATGCTTATAACAGTTTGGTATTCAAAGTTTATTCTGATTACCAAAAGAAGAACGTGTCGTGAAAAATATATATATTTTTAAAGTTCCTTATGTTAAAAAACCTGTTGTTTGTCTCTTTGCCTATATAATAATGAAAGAAATAAGGGTTACTAAAATATATTTTTGGATCGTTAGAAGAGATACAATGAATACAAACGCATAAAAACAGTTTCGAATAATTTTAGATAAATTTAAGGGAACAAAAATACGCTTGCGGGGACATACATAATGAAATAATTATGAAATGCCAGTTTACATTACATCACATGTGTTTATACTATACATCACATAAGTAAAACGGTCAAATGAAACTAAGTTTGTCAAAAACTAAGTTTGTCAAAAATTATAAAAGAAAATCTTTCGAGTGTTTAGGATGTTTTCGAGACACAAAAACTTAAAGAAACTGGTATTTCAAATTATTGTTTTTCAGCTCAGTTGCTTGTGCAATTCTCGTTTACGACTCCTAGAATAAGAACCCTAAGAAATTTTCCCAAAATTCGATTGGTTTTTACACATAAATACTTTAATTTAGATTATTTTTGTATGTATCAAATAAAATTAGGGCTTTTAAGGAAAACAAATGCATATAATCAAAAGATTTTAAGATGAAGTATGCACCTTATATGACTTAAATAAAAAAGTTCTGAAAGTGAATGTCCTTTAAATTTAATGGGGTTTTTAATAAATGTAATTAGAGTGTAAGAGTTTCCTTGCAAATTTATTAAAGGTTGAGAATGAAAATAAGTAAAAATAGTGTACGAAAAAAAGTTATGAATTTACATTGTTGGATTCGAGGATTTTGTTCCTGGATATTTTTTTGATCTGATAACGATTAATGTGTCTGGCAACTCCGGTTAATGCAGTCAAATAAATAAAGAATTTTAACTAAACTATTTTGTTCTACCTTTTTTCTAATTGGTGATTTTTTGATTTGTTGGGGTTAACAAAAAAAGTATATGGCAAGCCTGGTATCTAGGAAACAAAAGAATACTTTATAAATTAGCTTAAGAGGCCTTTTAAACGAAGAAATTAATTGCAGGCAATTTTTGAATTCTCTTTTAAAATTGATTCTAAAAATCATGAACATTTAAACGAGGAGTTTTGCATGCAATTTGTTTGACGTTTATTTTTCCAATCTTCTTTAATTGTTCATTCGTTGAAATTTAATTTATTCGTAATAATTTAAAACAATATAATTTAATAATATATATAATATAAAATAATATAATTTAAAATAATATATAAATAGTTCTTTATTCCACACTATTTATTTATTAATTTACGAAATATTTTCGATACACAACACTTGAGAAGCCGAATACGAATAAAGCAAATTAACAAGAATACGAACGATAGCAAAAAGAAATGTCAAAAAATATCTTGAAAACGAAAATTGTGCATTTTTTGCTACCCCGCTTGCTCCGTTTAAATGGCCTCTAACAATTTTTCGAGGGCTTCTCACATTTGCACTCATAACCAGTGTTGCCAGGTTTGCAGAGCATAAAAACGACAAATTTTCTAGAAAAAATCGTCAAAATCGTCATCATATTTTGAAAAATCGTCAAAATAAAATATATTTATTAGAAGAGGGATAAAGTTTTAATAAAAATAAAATACAATAATGTTATTCACTTTTTAAATGTTAACGTGTTATCGTTGTAATATAACACGATTTTTGACACTTCTCTTTGGTTTAAACTTCGAAAATCATTATATTTTACAACGATATTCATATTTATAAAATGTTGAAACAGTGTGCCCCAGTAAGCTAGTTGGTAGCATGCTGGCTTATCAGTGCGGGGGTCGTGGGTTCGATTCCCACCAGAGGCACTGATCTGTTTTCGCTACAACGCGCCGAAGGCCATAGTAGCTAGTGCTCGGTTAGGGTAATAGTATATAACTTGTAATTATATGATTATTAATTAATAAAATAACAAAATATAATGTTGAAAGATCAAATAAATACAACTTTAAATCAAACAAATTTTACCACTTGAACTGTTAATCACTTATATCTGCATAATTCTGTGAACAACATTTCAGTGGCACAACTTTTTAAATATTAAATTCTTTTACAAAATTTGAAAATTCTTTAACAATAAGTCTGTTCGATTACTTTTCCTGTAAAGTTCAGTAAAAACTACTCAGTAACAAAATTACAAATAATAAGACAAATTTACAAAAAAGTAAACGAACAGAAAATTTTGTAGGAATTATTAAATTAGATAAAATAGCTTGTTTTAAATATTAAAAAAAATCAACTGGTCATTATGGAAAAGGAAAAACTTAATTAAAATTATCGACCAAAAATAATTTAAATGTTTTTTAACTTCTTCCATAGTTAATTATTTAATAATTTTCACTTTCAATCCATAAACAATTAAAATTTAATTTAATTTTTGTTTTTGTTTACTAAATATACAAGCATATTTTTTTTATTTTTTAGTCATATGTTTTTATCATCTTACAAATTCTTACTGGCAAAAATGTATCCAGTAAAAACTTGTAAGTTCTTTGGCATCAAACTGTCACTTTACTCTCTCTTTTTACCAGTTTTTACTGCGTATTTGTCTAAACGAACACCTTCCAGTAAAACCTTGTACAAATTTTTGTGTTATCGAACAAACTTAATGTTATATTTTTTAATTATTAAATTTTGGCACTTTATTTATATTATTAGGCCTGTTTTTTAAGCACCGAATTTATTTTTGGATTTATTTTGTTTCATTTACAGTTGTATATATATCATCTTTCAACATGAAATATATTCGGGCTAGAGATCTGTTTGTTTCGCCAAAAAAGTCCATGCCTTGTGTTTTAACATGAAAATTTTTTTATTTTTATTTAAATCTAACTCCAATAAAATTTTATAAAAATTTAAAAAAATGTTCTAAACATATAAACACAGAAACTAAATTAAGCTAAACCCGTAATGAATTTATAAAAAAATAAATGCGGTTTGAATTAAGTTTTATTCAATTCTAGGATTTGCATTTTTGCAAAATTGTATTTCACATCATATTAGCATATAAAAGCTAGCTATCGATCAAAAACAATGTTTTGCTTTCAATTTTTAACGAAATAATATTTAAATTTAATATTAAAATTTAATAATCGAGCCGGCGATTTTATGAGAATGATAAATAAGTAGATCTTGCTGACATATTAAATTATTGTCAAAAAATCGTCATTTTGGAAGCAAAAGTCGTCAAATAGTCATTTAGTTATTTTGGGTCTTAAATATCATCAAAATGACGACAAATCGTCAAACATGGCAACTCTGCATGCGATTGCTACTAAAGCAGACGTACATACATACTGTATTACAAAACAAAACAAAAAAAACAACAATATTTTGTGGGTTTTTTTTTTGTTTTTAAGTGTTGATCATGACCATGGATGGTAACCGATTCTATGTGGTTATCGGTCCTAGTAACGCTATTTTCTTTTATTTCGGTAACGGTATTTTAGGGGAAACTATACTTCAGTTATTTCGGTAACGGTATTTTAGCGTTAACGGTATTTTAGCGTTAACGGTATTTTATTTATTTCGCTAACGGTATTTTAGCGGTAACGATATTTTAGATATTTCGGTAACTTTATTTTAGGGAAAAAGATTTTTCAATTATTTTGGTAACGGCATTTTAAGGATAACGTTATTTTAGTTATTTAGGTAATGTTAATGCACACCACAATTTTTAACCGCATTATGCCCGAGTTTAAATGACTGTCTAGTTTATGATCATACTTTGGGAAAATATATCTATTTACAGAAGTTTTTTTGTTCAGATCTTGTTAGATTATTTCGTTAACGGTTTTTTAAGGTAACGGTATTTTACGGATAACGGTATTTCAAGAATATAGGTAACGGTATTTAAGCAATGACTTTCTAGTTTATGACCACACTTTGGGAAAATATATATATTTAAAGAAGTTTTTTTTCAGATATTGGTAGATTATTTCGGTAACGGTATTTTTATGGTATTGATATTTTAATTACATCGGTAACGATATTTCACGGATAATGGTATTTCAATTATTTCGGTAACGGTATTTTAAGATATTGATTTTTTTAATTATATCGGTAAAGGTATTTTACGGATAACGGTATTTTACGGATAACAGTATTTCAATTATTTCGGTAACGGTATTTTTGGGATAACGATAGTCAGTTGAAAGTTGTTAGAATAAGTACGGTATTTCAGCGATATTGACAGCCATCCCTGCTTGCGTGTATTCTTGTGTATAAGCATCGAATGTACGTATGTATGTATGTATGATGAAATAAATAGAATAATTTAAAATTGCTTCAAAATTTTTAGAGGTCTTCCCACATTTTCACTCATAACTTTTGAACGCGTTAACCGATTTTGATCATTTTCACTAGAAAACTGCTCATGATATCAACAAACAATTTGACTGAAAATTAGCAGCACCTCTTCTGTATTGGCGGAGTCTTTGTGTTTCCACAGACAGACGGACGGACAGACGGACAGACGGACAGACGGACATGGCTATATCGACTTCTCTATTCATGCTGATCAAGAATATATATAGTTTATGGGGTCCCAGCATTTTTTAAAGATTTACAAACATTTGACAAAGTGAATATACCCTCCTGCACTATGGGATGGAGGGTATAAAAATTATGTATACTTACAATTGTTTCAACGGCATAAATTGTTTATAGGTAAATATAACGGTTTATCTTTTTTTTTTATACCCTCCATCCCATAGTGCAGGAGGGTATATTCACTTTGTCAAATGTTTGTAATTCTTTTAAAAAAATTCTGGGACCCATAAACTATATATATTCTTGATCAGCATGGATAGAGAAGTCGATATAGCCATGTCCGTCTGTCCGTCTGTCCGTCCGTCTGTCTGTGGAAACACAAAATACTCCTCCAATACAGAAGAGGTACTACTAATTTTCAGTCAAATTGTTTGTTGATATCATGAGCAGCTTTCTAGTGAAAATGATCAAAATCGGTTAACGCGTTCAAAAGTTATGAGTGAAAATGTGGGAAGACCTCTAAAATTTTTTTTTTTTATTTCATCATACATACATACATACGTACATTCAATGCTTATACACAAGAATATACGCAAGCAGGGATGGCTGTCAATATCGCTGAATTACCGTCCCCGATTCTAACACCTTTCAACTGACTATCGTTATCGCTTAAATACCGTTACCGATATTCTTGAAATACCGTTATCCGTAAAATACCGTTACCTTAAAATACCGTTACCGAAATAATCTAACAAGATCTGAACAAAAAAACTTCTGTAAATAGATATATTTTCCAAAGTATGATCATAAACTAGACAGTCATTTAAACTCGGGCATAATGCGGTTAAAAATTGTGGTGTGCATTAACATTACCTGTATAACTAAAATAACGTTATCCTTAAAATGCCGTTACCAAAATAATTGAAAAATCTTTTTCCCTAAAATAAAGTTACCGAAATATCTAAAATATCGTTACCGCTAAAATACCGTTAGCGAAATAAATAAAATACCGTTAACGCTAAAATACCGTTAACGCTAAAATCCCGTTACCGAAATAACTGAAGTATAGTTTACCGTTACCGAAATAAAAGAAAATAGCGTTACTACGACCAATAACCACATAGAATCGGTTACCATCCATGGTCATGATCTACACTTAAAAACAAAAAACAAACTCACAAAATATTGTTGTTGTTTTTTTGTTTTGTTTTGTATACAGTAGTATGTACGTATGAATTAGTAGCAATCGCATGCAGAGTTGCCAGGTTTGACGATTTGTCGTCATTTTGATGATATTTAATACCCAAAATAACTAAATGACTATTTGACGATTTTTGCTTCCAAAATGACGATTTTTTGACAATAATTTAATATGTCAGCAAGATCTACTTATTTATCATTCTCATGATCGATAGCTAGCTTTATATGCTAATATGAGTGTGAAATACAATTTTGCAAAAATGCAAATCCTAGAATTGAATAAAACTTAATCCAAACCGCATTTATTTTTTTATAAATTCATTACGGG